>QRFJ01002224.1:42854-64866 GCA_006176705.1 Cocos nucifera | reverse complement strand
GAATTCTTTGAACTTTTCAAAAGCTTCAGACTTGTGTCTCATAAGATACACATACCCATACCTAGACAGATCATCGGTAAAGATAATGAAGTAGACAAAATTGCCTCTAGCCAGCACATCAAATGGGCCGCACACATCAGTATGTACTAGGGCAAGGAGATCTGTGGCCCTTTCCCCATGTCCATACAAAAGGGAGTTTAGTCATTTTGCCCTTGAAGACAAGATTCACAAGTTGGATATGACTCGGAAGTCAACGGACTCAATAACCCATTTTTCTCCAATTTGTTGATCCTATCTTCTGCTATATGACCTAATCTCAGGTGCCATAGATATCTGTCGTTTAGGACTATCCCTAGGTCGTTTGGCATTCACATTTTGCTCGATAGTTAGAACAGGTACATCAATATGTAGCTGATAAAGACCATTAATAAGGAAACCATTTGCAATTTTATTTCTTTCATAAAGAATGTTACAATGGTCCTTAAAGAAGGTGATCACATAACCTTCTTGTGCTAAGCATGAAATAGAAATCAAATTCCTGCTAGCTGCAGGCACAAAATAACAGTCTTTCAAAACTAAGTCTAAACCAGATGGTAATCGAAGAGGGTATGTTTTCACGACTACTGCAGCAACTCTTGCTCCATTACCGACACGTAGGATCATGTCTCCATCCCTCAGCCTCCTGCTATCCTCAAGACCCTACATAGAAGTGCACAGATGAGCACTAGAACCAGAGTCAAGCACCCAACTGGATGCAGAAGAAACCGTAAGGTTAGACTCAATAACGAGCATACCTCCAGAAGGACCTTCCTTCTTGTTCTTTAGGGTGGCCAGGTAAGTAGGGCAGTTCCGCTTCCAATGGCCGTCGCTGTTGCAATGGAAATACTTTCCTTTGACATCGGCCTTCTTCTTCGGCTCTGCCTTCTTCTTCTTTGATCCTTCCACCTTTTGCTTTTTCACAGACTTCTTTTTCTTTCCATAAGACTTTCTTTTGGAAGAAGTCCATTCCATAGCAAGAACTGAGCCTTTAGAACCTTTCATAGAAAGCTCAGCGGTAACCAGCATATTCATTAATTCGGCCAAGGAATTCTTGAAGTTTATGCATGTGGTAATTCATGATGAATTGCCCATATGCATCAGTCAAGGATTGCAGAATAATATCATTCTGTAGGTCCAAGTCCAACTTCACACCGAGCTTCTCAAGCTCTTCCATGTCCTTGATCATTGTCAGACAGTGATCTTGGACTGACTGCCCATCACGCATCTTAGCCTTAAAAAGTCATTTCGTGACTTGATATTTGGCTGCACGACTCTGTTCACCAAACATCTCCTGCAGGTGAGCCAACATTTGGCGAGCAGTCCCGATATCCTCATGTTGGCGCTGGAGCTCATCAGACATCGAGCCCAACATGTAATATCTGGCCTTATTATCTTCGTCTATCCATTTTTCCAGAGACGCTCTCTGTTCAACAGATGGACGGGCTGGTAAGGTGGGAGGGTCCTGGTCCAAAACATGGGTTAACTTCTCAGAACCCAAAATAATTTTGTAGTTTCTGAGCCAATCTTTATAATTAGGTCCGGTCAGTCTATGTGTGTCCAGGATACGTGCCAATGGGTTGGACGCAGACATTTTTCTGTAGAGAGTCAAAGATTCTAGTTAGATACTGTAATTTTGACTTGACCAATTTATTTAAAAATTTTATTTTTAAATAAATTAGCTCCCACTATTTTCTCGGATCCCTACACTCCCTCTGTAGAGATGTGAAAATCTCCATGATTAATGATTTCTAGTGGGTGGTGCGGTCTCACCAACTGACTCATCACCTCACCTAACAGTTATTGGTGATGGGTTAGCCAATGAGTGAACAACTCTTGTTCAATGATTCTCTAATCATGGTGCACCCAAACTTGGTCTCTAATTCATGAATCTCACCGTATCTGGAATATTGATCCACTCCTTAGTTAAGTCAGACCCACCATTTGCATAGACTGGGTTCCTAATTGAGTCTCTCACCGTATCCAGAATATTGAGCCCAACTCATCCTCCAGCCCATAGCATCCAATGCCTAATAGACATGGTTGCGTCTTTCCCGGTGCAACTGAGCCACTGTATCCAGTCGAGAACAATCAACCCTGGGAAGGGCCCGCACATCTACAATGGTGGAAGACCTCAGACTTAATCTTTTCTTAGGGAGAATTGATTCAGGTCTCATTAAACTAGACTTGGCTTAGTCATAACAATTATGACTAACCTAGTGGCATGGGTTAGCTCAGATTATTGACCACCTCAGATCAGAACTGTGTCAACAGATATGGCCAGGTAAGTGAGATCGGTGGAAGGAATATGCCATTAACTCGTACAAGAACGCATTCAGGTCGAGTAGCTTCCAATTAAAAACCAGTCGGTCGTATGTGCCAAACTTACCTTAGACACCAAATTATTGAGTCCAGAACCAATTGGGTTAGCCTACAATCCAGACTCTAACCTCTGAGCCTAATTAGGTCTTGCTTGATCGTGACTCAATCTTGACCCAGACTTAATCCTATTAGGCTGGTCAATTTAAGCATTGTTGATCCCATCTAACCAACTCTTGATTCGATTTGATCAACCGCTTAGACCTAATTGAGCTACCCAAGCCCGAACCCAGTATTATGAATATGTCTTAGATCTAAAATTCTCAATTTTAGACCTAATTAATATTTCATAAACTTAATTCTTAATTAAGTAGGGTTCATAAATAAAATATGCATAATAAATCCTAGGGTTTCAGGATCTAGGGTTTTGCAGAAAGTAAGTTTTGGGTTTCTGATTAAGGACGAACATGCAGCACCCCTACACATCATAAGAACACCCATCGAATGGGAAGAGAGGGTCCTTTAAACTCCTTCTTCGTTCTTATGACCGGACGGCCAAGAGGAACGCCTTAATCAGGAACATTCAATACTACAAAACAGTATCAGATCTATATCATATATCTCATGTATACAAAGTAGATCTAATCATGGCATATTTTGCATACATCTCATGTATCGAATCATGCATGTTTTCAAATCTAAATTATCTCATAATAATCTAAAAAATTAGATTTAAATTGATCTAATCAAAATAAACCCTAATCTAGACAACTATGTAGAACTATTCTACAACTAGTCTAGACATGCATCAATCACATCTCATATGATGTTTAAAATTAAATAATTTTATTTGTTATTTTTTAGATGTTATTATAACCATTATAATATCAAAAAATAGTAAATAAATAGATCTAAAATATGGGTTAATCAAATTAAATTGAAAACATGCAAGACTATTCTATAGAACTATTCTATTCTAGAACTAGTCATGCATATCTTCTAATCTTAGATCCTAATCATTTAATTTTAATTTTTTTCTGATTTCAGATCTGATCACATCTCATGTGATATCTGAAATCAATTATTTTCTAATTAAAATAAATTTAAAATTAGATCTAAATATTTTTAGAACCATGGCTCTGATACCAGTTGAAGGAAAATCCTGATTTCCCGATCCAGGTTCGTTCAGATCTGATCAGATCAAGAGATATATTTCAAAAAATTTTTCTCTTTGATCTATATTAGATCTAGAATATTTCAGATCTGATTAATATTATTTTAATAAATAAAATAAATAAGAATAAATTAAATCAAATTTAATTTACCTGATTTGGGTAATCCTATTACCCTGTTGATGATCCTGTATGCAGCGGAAGGTTCTGGATCTAGCCACGCAAGCGCCTGGCCTCTACCGGTATCCACTCGGGTTGGATCTGGAGATCCTCTTCTTCTCTATCACATCTCCAAAAATTAGATCTGGATCTGATCTGGAGGATCTTCAAAACTCCTTTTGAAGATCAGCAGTCGTCCTTTGCAGCAGCGCAGCCTTCTTGCTTTTGATCGCCTTTCTCTTGCTTGAATCGCACCAACAAAAATCCAAAACTCCTTTTGGACGTGGAGAGCAAGGGGAGAAGGTGGTTTGGCATGGAGAAGGAGGGGAGAGGCAGCCTTGGAGCATATGGAAACTCTTAGCTCAATCAATCGTTGAGTTGGGCGTAGGGTCTTATTTATAGACTACCTGTGATCCAACTCCTCTTCTTCCCAACCAATCACAACCCTTTGTGAAATCAGATCTAAATCTGATTGGTGGGAATAGAGTCCCCTGGATTCCTCCTTAGAGGGTGCCTAAGACCAGTCAAAGTTGGTTCTTAGAAGAACTCTAATTGGAATCCAAAAAGGAGATGGAGTCCTTGTCCAACAAGGACTCCTAGGCGCCTCCAACTTGGGCACACGCCTAGGGTGGCGTGCGCCCTCCTCCTTGCCAGGTTCTGGCAGGGGGACAGGCCCCCACCAGCTCTCCAATAGGTGCATGACATGTGGTCAAAAGTCAAAGTATCAATGGTCAATGTTTGACCAGTCAAAGGTAGACTTTTGACCAAAGTCAAAGAACAAGAAATGGCAGGTGACCAAAAATGGTAGGTAATGTCTTACAAAATAAGACAACCTTTTCTGACTTGGACAACCTCCAGTCAGACCATATGAAGGCCTCTGATTGAGCACAAACTCCTTTGGCTCAGATAGGACAACTTATTTATGATAGCAAAAGAAGAACGTTAGGTTCAATCGAGTGCTAGCACGATTTTCTTGAACCTAATTGAATCTCATTCAGATCAATTGAACTAGATCAGTTCAATTGATGATCACCAGATTCAAACCCTTATTTGTGTGACCCAGTTAGGTTCAGTTCTATATGGTAATGGGATATGTCATGATCTCTATCATCGACATCATCGAAACTCCTTTCGATGGATCAAAACTCTTCTGATTCGAACAGCTAGAATGATCGATCATCTAAATCATTCTAATTGCTCCCAAAATCCACCAGTGACACCTAGCAGTATATGGTGGCAACCCATCAGAGCTGAATGCGAACCTCTTGGTGCAGCTACCTATGTGATTAAGTTCTTCTATCTTGAGCCCCGATCAGATTAGGGTTAAGGTAAACTCGTCAAACCCTAGTTTCTATCATATGATGTAATCATTCGATTCGAGTCCAATGTGAAAATCTAAATAGAAACTCTTTCTATTATTTCACTCTACCATGGCCATGGACTTCTGGACTTGATTCTCATGATTATCATAGGGCTGCTCCTCTACCACCGAGGTAGATAGATTCCATCTTGATGCCATCCAGTTCCTACAATGAACATGCTATAGCCAACATACACCTCAGGGTTCCATATGGCTAGGAGACCGAGTAATGGTGTAGTCAAACTATAACACCCTCAAGGTGAACTGCCGATGCACCTCAGGTCAAAGAACCAGACACACTACTGCAGCATCGAGTCAGTCATTGACGAGAAGGTAGACTTCCTAATGACTACTCGAGGTGGTCACGCTCAGTGCCCTCGTTCTCTAACAAGTACCTGTACTCTCACTCTAGTGTCTCCACACCATAGACTCAAGACTCATCTACTAAAGAAAAGCGATTGTACACTAATCTTCCAGATCAATCACCATCCTCGTGATGATCCTATGGTCAGGAGCAATTTATGAGTTAATAATGATTATTCATGTCTTAAATTTTCAACTCTTGAAAATATGAATTATCATTATCATTAACTCAAATGATGTATCACAGACACTAAATACACATATGTGACAGAAAATAATCCATTTATTGATTTTAGTCAAAATTACAATTTTGCCCCTAGAAGTGTATTACAAGTGTCAGCCAATTCTGACTTCTAGGGCACATATATCTAACACTAAAATCCATGGCCATGGTAAAGTGAAATAATAGAAAGAGTTTCTATTTAGATTTTCACATCGGACTCGAATCGAATGATTACATCATATGATAGAGACTAGGGTATGACAAGTTTACCTTAACCCTAATCAGATCGGAGCTCAAGATAGAAGAACTGAATCACACAGGTAGCAGCACCAAGAGGTTCCCATTCAGCTCTGATGGGTTGCCACCATATACTGCTAGGTGTCACTGATGGATTTTGGGAGCAATTAGAATGATTTAGATGATCGATCATTCTAGCTGTTCGAATCAGAAGAGTTCTAATCCATTGAAAGGAGTTTCGATGATGTCGATGATAGAGATCATGACATATCTCATTACCATACAGAACTGAATCTAACTGGGTCACACAAACAAGGGTTTGAATTTGGTGATCATCAATTGAACTGATCCAGTTCAATTGATCTGAATGAGATTCAATTAGGTTCAAGAAAATCGTGCTAGCACTCGATTGAACCTAACGTTCTTCTTTTACTATCATAAATAAGTTGTCCTGTCTGAGCCAAAGAAGTTTGTGCTCAATTAGAGGCCTTCATATGGTCTAACTGGAGGTTGTCCAAGTCAGAAAAGGTTGTCTTATTTTGTAAGACATTACCTGCCATTTTTGGTCACCTGCCATTTCTTGTTCTTTGACTTTGGTCAAAAGTCTACCTTTGACTTGGTCAAACGTTGACCATTGACACTTTGACTTTTGACCACATGTCACGCACCTATTGGAGAGCTGGTGGGGGCCTGTCCTCCTACCAGAACCTGGCAAGGAAGAGGGCGCACGCCACCCTTGGTGTGTGCCCAAGTTGGAGGCGCCTAGGAGTCCTTGTTGGACAAGGACTCCATCTCCTTTTTGGATTCCAATTAGAGTTCTTCTAAGAACCAACTTTGACTGATCTTAGGCATCCTCTAAGGAGGAATCTAGGGACTCTATTCCCACCAATCAGATTTAGATCTGATTTTACAAAGGGTTGTGATTGGTTGGGAAGAAGAGAAGTTGGATCACAGTTAGTCTATATATAAGACCCTGTACCCAACTCAAAGAGGCTAAGAGTTTCCATATGCCCAAAGGCCTTTTTTCCTCTCCTCCTCCATGCCAATGCTTGTTCTCCCTCTCCTCTCCACGTCCAAAATAGTTTTGGAGCTTGGTTGGTGCGATCTAGATCAAAGAAAGATGATCAAAAGCAAGAAGGCTGCACTGCTGCAAAGGATGACTGCTGATCTTCAAAAGAAGTTTTGAAGATTTTCTAGATTAGATTCAGATCTAATTTTTGGAGATGTGATAGAGAAGAAGAGGATCTCCAGATCTAGCCCAAGTGGATATCGATAGAGGCCAGACGCTTGCATGGCTAGATCCAGAACCTTCTGCTGCATACAGGATCATCAACGGGTAATTGGATTACCCAAATCAGGTAAATTAAATTTTATTTAATTTATCTTTATTTTATTTTATTTATTAAAATAATAAGAATTAGATCTAAAACATCCTAGATCTGATATAGATCAAAGAGAAAAATTTTTAAAATATATCTCTTGATCTGATCAGATCTGAACGAACCTGGACCGAAAAATAAGGATTTTCCTTCACAATGATTCTATAGGGTATGTTAGGAAGTGTGACCACTGCCAAAGAAATACAAACATTCAAAGACAACCAGCATCTGAGCTTACCCCCCTGAGCACCCCATGGCCATTTGCATAGTGAGGAATGTACATACTCGGGCCCTTTCCCATGGCATCTGGACAACAAAAATTCTTCCTGGTGGTGATTGATTACTTCACAAAGTGGATCGAAGTCAAACCCCTGGTAAAGATTATTGAAGCTAAAGTGTAGGACTTCATCTTAAAGTCTATTGTTTGTAGATTTGGATTACCCCAGACCCTTATAACAGATAATGGGCAGCAGTTTGTTCGAGCAAAATTCATCGAGTTCTGTGAGGACTTAAACATTTCTCATAATTTTACATCAGTGGCTCATCCACAGACAAACGGTGAGGTCAAGGTAACCAATAGAATCCTACTTCAAGGTATTAAGACAAGACTTGAGAAACCAAAGGGAACTTAGATAGATGAGCTCTATCATGTACTTTGGGCATACTGATCTATCCAAAGATTGCCAACTAGGGAGACTTCCTTCGCCTTGGCCTTCAGAATAGAGGCTGTCATCCTAATAGAACTCAAACTTTCATCGACATGAGTTATGGCATTTAATGAGCAATAGAACTCACAAGATCTTAGGGCCAACCTCAACTTGTTAGAAGAAAAAAGGGAAGAAGCTCGGGTTCAGATGGCAGCCTACAAATAGAATGTAGCTCACTACTACAACTCAAAGGTCAATGATAAAGTATTCAAAATGGGAGACTTGGTAATTCGACGAGTGGCTATTTCACCATCTCAGAATCAAGAAAAGCTAGCATCAAATTAGGAAGGCCCATATAAAGTCAAAGAGGTCGTCCAGCCCAAAATATATTATTTGAAGGAGCTCAAAGGGACAACACTCTAGCAACCATAGAATTTGGAGAACTTGCGAATGTATTATCAGTAATCTTACATTAATAATTTTTTTTTCTTTTCAATATCTCTATCTCTTGGTGCAAAATTGTATAATGATAGAAAATAACTCAACCAAACTTCATTTGAAAATAAAGTGAAGACCACATTAATTTAGGATAAGATGAGAGGAGAGGTCCTTCCAATGGCCCTTATGTGCTCCTATAGTCCTATTAGGAATAGGAGGAGAATCTCATCCTAACTTGAGCAAAGCAAAGACCTTGTTAATCTAAGACGAGTTGAGGGGAGAGGTCCTTCCGACGGCCCTTATATACCCCAACAGTCCTATTAGGAATAGAAGAAGAATCTCATCCTAACTTGAGCAAAGCAAAGACCTCGTTAATCTAAGATGAGATGAGGAAAGAGGCTCTTCCAATGGCCCTTATGTGCTCCTATAGTCCTATTAGGAATAGGAGAAAAACCTCATCCTAACTTGAGCAAAGTGAAGACCTCATTAATCTAAGATGAGATGAGGGGAGAGACCCTTCCAATGGCCCTTACGTGCCCCTACAGTTCTATTAAAAATTGAAGGAGAACCTCATCCTAACTTGAGCAAAGCAAATATCTCATTAATCTAAGATGAGATGAGGGGAGTGGTCCTTTCAACGGCCCTTTTGCATCCCTTCAGTCTTACTAGGAACAAGAGGAGAACCTTATCCTAACTTGCGCAAGATAAAGACCTTCGATTATTTAAAACTAGAAGAGAGGAGAGGCCCCTATCGATAGCCCCGTCGAGCCCCTACTGCATCGATAGGAACAAGAGGAGAACCTCATCCTGATGCAAATAATGACCTCTAGTTAACCAAGATGGGAGGAAGACTCTACTTTGGCAAAAGTAGAAATCTACCCCATCAGGAATAGGAGGAGGACCTCATTCTGACGGGGAGGCAAAGCAAAGGCTGACCTAGTCAAGAGTAAGGGAGGACCTCGTCATGACAAAGGTACCAAGAAAAATCAATTAAGTTGAAAATAGAAGGATAACCTTAACTGAGCACAGATAAAGATCTCTAATTATGAAAAGATAGGAGAAAAGTCAATCTTCAGCAACCATTCCAATAGAAAATAATATGAAAAAAATAGAGAAACTAAGGGACATCAAAACAATCCAAGCAAAGTGAAAAAGATGATTGAAGAAAGTATTCCTTTATTAAAATCAAGGTATATTAGAAGGCCGAGGTCTACAAGACCTCACGAAAAAAAAAAAAGAGAGGGAGAAGAAGAAGAGGGGGAGAGAAGGAAACCAAAGATATCAATAGGTATTCAACTCACATAAAGTGAAAATGAAGAAAGGTATCGTTTCACTAAATCAAAATTAGGTACGTAATAAAGGTCTGCATGATCGGCTACAAAAGTAAGAAAGAAAAAATCAAAGTTCTAAGAGGGATCTGATTCCTTAGACTTCGGACTACTGGCCATCACTAAAGATTCTATCAGACTAGCAATTTCTTCTTCGAGCTCCTTCCTCTTCATTAGGTTATCACAGAAGATTCTGTCAGTCCTTTGATAATTTTCTTCTGATGCCCGTAGCCTCTTCCTCAGTACCTCTGATTTGACTTCAGCTTCTTTGACGGCTTGCTATTCACAAACCAACTAAAGCATCAACCACTGAACTTCTGCTTTCTCAATTCCAATTGATTTTGAGAGTTCGTTCATGATCCTCTTCAAAGAAGCAATCTTCTCTAATTCCCTGCTGATGCAAGATCGATGGCTGATGGTGAGTTGCTGCTGAAGCCGAGCCACTTTGCTGTTAGCAGCTCAAAGCTGCTGCTTGAGTTTGGATATCCTATCACACCAACCCACTTGGTAAGCCTCATAGGCAGACTTGGCATCAGACAGCTACTTTTGGAGCGTAAAAAATCTTTAGAACCAATCCCATTCGTATCGGACCTTGTCGGTAGACCATGGTGAGCTGCCCTACAGTAGTTGAATTTTCTCTCCCACCGCCCTAAGCTCTACTTCAAGGGAGCTAATCTTCACAGTTAATGCCCAAGATTTATCACTGGCATTTTTTTTGAGTTCAACCAACTCCTTCTTGAAGTTGCCCTTCCTGATGCTGAAGCTCGTGGAATCCTTCATATGCAGCTTGCAGAGGCAAGTGACCTCAATCATTGCCTTAGAAGCATTTTTTCTGGATTTCTAGAGCTCATCCTCCATCTTCCTCAGCCTTTTTTTTTATGATGAATTTTCCTTTTTAAATCCTTGACTATAGATTTCAGAGGGATCCCACATTGCTAGGGCTCGACGTTAATCAAGGACAATGGACCTTGACTTTGGTTACTAAAGGGACTCTGAATAACATTTACCATAGCACAAATGCAAAGAGGAAAGAAATTCATTTTTATTTCTCAAAAAGTTTGAGTACATAAAAAAAAAAGAGAAAAAAGTATAAGTAACCAAAAATTTTTAGACCTCGGCCAGTTCAGAAGTAGGCGAGGTCGGTGCATTTCTTGTGGCCTCAGGTTTGACTGCAGGTTTTGAAGTTTCAGGGGGAAATTCGATAGTGGGAGAGGCAGCACCAGTGTTGGATGGACCGGCTTCATCGCTAGGCTCGTCTGTCAGAAGGTTGAGATCTACTTTGGGGAAGTTCTTCATGATCCTCCTCATGCATATCTCGAATCCCTCCAGAAAAGCTTTCGGGGCAAAGGCAATCTTAATGTCTTCCATTGCTTTGGAGGATTTGAAGGCCTCGATAGCGCACTCCCTCTCGATGCCGACCTCCTCTTCAACCTTCTTCCTTTTGTCCTCTGAAAGAGTCAAGGCTATCCTCAGCTCCGTAGAAGCCTCCTCTTCTCTCCTCAGTGCCTTTCGAAGGTGATCGACCTCTGCAGTTTGTGCCTCTGAGGCCGTCTTCAAAATGGTCGACCTCGGCCCAAACTCTTTTGGTCTCTGCCTGTGCCTCCCAAAGGGCCTTGGAGGCCTTGATGCAGTGGAGATTGACTGCCTTTGAATGGGCAAACAAGTAATGCCCCAGCTATAGAACAGAAAAAAATTAAGTTAGAACTCTGGGAGTACATCCCACATTCAATCAAGTTTGAAGGTATTAATTATCTTAAGGAAGGCAACGAAGGACTCATCAAATCTTTTTGCATCCTCCATCTGAACCATTTTATCAACAATGTGCGGGAGGATGTTGTCCTTCATCAAGGATTGGACGACCTCCCTGTCATCCAAGAATTCTCGCTCCTGACCAGAGCCTTAACCACTTGAGTTTTCGACCATCCTCCTTACCCTTTTCTTAACGGCATCCTTTTTCTTCTTCTTCTTCTCAATGACCTTGCACTATTCAGGAAGTGCGGGGGCAACATCCTCTTGGGGCAAGGTCTAAGTTGGTGCTATAGCATCAGACTCTAGGATGGGCACTGCCTGAATCGGCATGGTCAGGATTGACTCATCAGTGTGAGCCTTCTTTGATGTTTTTCTGGTAGGATTGTCCTTCCTTTTAAGGGACTTAATCCCCTTAGCTAGGCAATTTCGCTCCTCAGGTGTCATTTCTGCAAAAGAAAAAATCAAAGAAAGAAAAAGAAAGGAGACCATACATAATTGGCAGGCCACAAAGAACTACCTCTTGGATTGAGAGGACTAAGATTGAAGTTGAATAAGGTCTAATCATCTAGCAGCCTGGAGATTGGGGGAGCTTGATAGTTCTTTAGCTTATTGACCAAGTTTTGATCCTCTTTCTCAAGTCCAAGAGCTTGGCGGATTGAATCTCTTATGTCGCCCCAAGAAGGAAGTCCTAGCTCTAGGTAAGGACATGAGATGAAAAAGAATCTCTCCTTCCAGTTATGAATGGAAGAAGGGGCACCCTTGAGTAGCCCCTTCTTGCCGAATTAGAAAGACACATACCATCAATCTTTGGCAGTCAGATGATGTTTGAAGGTAAAGAAGTTGCGGAATAAGAAGACGGAAGGTCGAATGCCGGCCATAATGCATAAGGAGAGAAACCCTATGATGAAGCTAAAGAAGTTTGGTGGCATGGCGGTGAAGAAAATGTTTAAGAACTTGAACAAGTTGATTACGAAGGAAGGTATCAGTAGCCAAAGTCTTGCCCAGAAGATTTCAATGTACAAATAAGTCCGACCAGGAGGAGAAGACCAAGCTCGATTGCTAGGACTAGGGAGTTCAAGTTTGGAATTGAAAGAAATTCCAAACTAGATCCTAATCAATGAAAGGTCTTCAGATCGAAGTTTGCAAGGGATGGTATTAGGGATGAAGGATGGCTGAGGTACTTCTGCAGGTTCGAGGTCCTTATGGGGAGGATCCATTGAAGCCAAATGAGCCAAACTATTAGAACCAGTTGATCAAGATTCTTCAGAGGACATGAGGATCAAACCAAAGTAGAGAAAACCCCTGGAAAATCAAAGAAAATAAAATTTGAGACTCACTCGAAGAAACCAAATGGGTAGAGATGCTACAGGATATGAATGATCAAAAAGAAGGATTCAAAAACTAACCTAAATTGATGGCAAAGAATGGAGAGGTGACAAGCTCGATGAAAAATAAAGGAGAGAACCCCCAGGAATCAAAGGAGACAATGGAAGACACTGGTGCTAGAGAGCAGAAGGGAGAGGGAGACTAAACGAAGAGAGATGAGACCTGGGTGAAATAAAATCCCAAGGAAGGAAGATGAGTATAAATAGTCGAAAGAGTCTAAAATGGTCATGATTGCAAATCTCAACTGACCAATTTTAGATTGACACATGTCTCCCTCATCATGGTGGCAAAGCGGCAATGATCGAAATCTTCATTGCACCGCACCTTGGGCAGAACTTTGATGGGAGTTTCAAAAATTCATCTTTTCAAGTCAAATCATATTAACGAAGCTTCAATGTCGGCAAAGATAGTGCTAAGACTTTCTCTACAAAGGGTGCAAAAGATGGAAAAAAGACTTTGGCACTCGCATTCCTTTACTTCCTTCTTTCAAAATTCGAACTCAGGAGTAGGGGGCTTGTGTTAGGGATAAACCCTTTCTTATTGAAGTTCGAGAAGAATTTGGGCCTTGGGGCGACCTCATCTAGTGACAGCAACTATGGCCAACTTCATGCAATAACTTGAGAACCTCTGGGACCTCATGGGTCTCGCCCAAATGAGGATGAACAATGATGGCAGCCCTCGAAGCAATTAAGTGATCGGTTATAATGCAGTCTGGCCTAACCAATCTTGAAGCTATTTGGACTTTCTCTTTATCAAAATCCAATTGGATTGTTCAACACTGGATTGACACCATATCGACAGAACTCCTCCTTCCTGGATGAACTTTTGCAATCTGCAAAGAGTGGCGGACCTCTGCATTCTCGCACCAAGAGCTTTGGATACTTAAGCAAAAGAGTCCCATCTCCACTTTATTAACCTTCGGGCATTCATGAAAGAAGCAAAGCTTCAAAGAAAATGATTGAGTCATAAAAGTATCATAGTCGTCCACAGCCACCAACCAAGCTCTTGTCGGTCGATCTCCATCCAGTCACTAGATAGGCTCCTTCCGACTGAACTCTTCTAGTCTTCTAGACTCCCTCAATGATGCCCCAGTCAAACCTCCTCCAGTGGATCTCCTTCCGAACTACCCACAGTCAGATTCCTTGTATACTCTTTCAGTGGATCTTCTCGCGAATTTCTTTCGGACGATCTTCTCGGTTGTACTCTCACTGAATGAACTTCATCAGTCATCCTCCTTCTAGATGATATCCTCCAGTTAGGTTCCTCCATCCGATCTCCTTCCAAGTGATCTCCTCCAGGAAAAATTATTATGAATGAGATCCTTTCAGTTATTGAGCAAGTTTTCTTTAGTCGACTTTCTTCCAATCACCTAGAAGGACCTCGTCACCTACATGAATTTGGTTACCAACTTAATACAAATCAGCATACAAGCATGCAACCTTAAAGGAGTCCAAACTACTCTGAAACTGATGTAACCCAAATCTCTTCATTGTCAATACCTGCCATGTTCAAACTTCAACTACTAAATCCCAACAGATTGGTACATCACAATAATGAACACTATCCTCCATAATAAACTCCACGTGGCCTGAATGGCTTATCGGGAATGCACGCTCTTCCTATATGGATCGGCATGGCCGTTGGTGATTAGCCAAGCAATAAGGATGTACTTCTTAGAGATTAATATGGAAGCATGATCAAATAATTCAAGAAATAGAGAAGAAGAGAAAAAGAGATTTTTAGAAGAAAAGAGCTTTTATTCAGTATATTTTAGCACCCTTACAACCTTGATCTATTTTTGGTATATATACTTTACAAACAATCAAGCCCAAGCTCATAAAAAAACTCTCCAAACTCAAACAACCCACGTACATAAAATAATTATCCATAAAAACTGAGCCGACCTAGTTTCACACTGAGCTGGCTAACTTGAGACTAGGTCGGCTTAGTCCCAGACTGAGCCGACCCAGTTGTGTACTATGCCAATAGTTCAAAAATACTACTTTCTATCTGAATTTTTCTCTGAGACCTAGCAGACCGAGTCTTGGATTGAGCTGACCCAATTTTTTATTAGATATACGTGCCCTAGAAGCTAGAATTGGCTGATACTTGTAATACACTTATAGGGGCAAAATTATAATTTTGACTATAATCAATAAATTGGATTATTTTCTATCACATATGTGTGTTTAGTATCTGTGATACATTCTTTGAGTTAATGGTAATGATAATTCATATTTTCAAGAGTTAAAAATTTAAGACATGAATAATCATTATTAACTCATAAAATGCTCCCGACCATAGGATCATCACGAGGATGGTGATTGATCCGAAAGGTTGGTGTACAATCGCTTTTCTTTAGTAGATGAGTCTTGAGTCTACGGTATGAAGACATCGGAGCAAGAGTATAGGTACTCATTAGAGAACGAGGGCACTGAGCGTGACCACCTCGAGTAGTCATTAGGAAGTCTACCTTCTCGTCAATGACTGACTCGATGCTGCAGTAGTGTGTCTGGTTCTTTGACCTGAGGTGCATCGGCAGTTCACCTTGAGGGTGTTATAGTTTGACTACACCATTACTCGATCTCCTAGCCATATGGAACCCTGAGGTGTATGTTGGCTATAGCATGTTCATTGTAGGAACTGGATTGCATCAAGATGGAATCTATCTACCTCGGTGGTAGAGGAGCAGCCCTATGATGATCATGAGAATCAAGTCCAGAAGCCCATGGCCATGGTAGAGTGAAATAATAGAAAGAGTTTCTATTTAGATTTTCACATCGGACTTGAATCGAATGATTACATCATATGACAGAAACTAGGGTTTGACGAGTTCACCTTAACCCTAATCTGATCGGGGCTCAAGATAGAAGAACTTAATCACACAGGTAGCTGCACCAAGAGGTTCGCATTCAGCTCTGATGGGTTGCCACCATATACTGCTAGGTGTCACTGGTGGATTTTGGGAGCAATTAGAATGATTTAGATGATCGATCATTCTAGCTGTTCGAATCAGAAGAGTTCTGATCCATCGAAAGGAGTTTCGATGATGTCGATGATAGAGATCATGACATATCCCATTACCATACAGAACTGAACCTAACTGGGTCACACAAACAAGGGTTTGAATCTGGTGATCATCAATTGAACTGATCTAGTTCAATTGATCTGAATGAGATTCAATTAGGTTCAAGAAAATCGTGCTAGCACTCGATTGAACCTAACGTTCTTCTTTTACTATCATAAATAAGTTGTCCTGACTGAGCCAAAGGAGTTTGTGCTCAATCAGAGGCCTTCATATGGTCTGACTGGAGGTTGTCCAAGTCAGAAAAGGTTGTCTTATTTTGTAAGACAATTACCTGCCATTTTTGGTCACCTGCCATTTCTTGTTCTTTGACTTTGGTCAAAAGTCTACCTTTGACTGGTCAAATGTTGACCATTGACACTTTGACTTTTGTCCACATGTCATGCACCTATTGGAGAGCTGGTGGGGGCTTGTCCTCCTGCCAGAACCTGGCAAGGAGGAGGGCGCACGCCACCCTTGGCGTGTGCCCAAGTTGGAGGCGCCTAGGAGTCCTTGTTGGACAGGAACTCCATCTCCTTTTTGGATTCCAATTAGAGTTCTCCTAAGAACCAACTTTGACTGGTCTTAGGCACCCTCTAAGGAGGAATCCAAGGGACTCTATTCCCACCAATCAGATTTAGATCTGATTTCACAAAGGGTTGTGATTGGTTGGGAAGAAGAGGAGTTGGATCACGCATAGTCTATAAATAAGACCCTGCGCCCAACTCAATTGAAGAAATTGAAATTCTCCATGCCCCAAGGCTGCCTCTCTCTCCCTCCTCCATGCCAAGCCCATCTTCTCCCTCTCCTCTCCATGTCCAAAAGAGTTTGGGATCTTGGTTGGTGCAATCCAGATGAGAGAAAGGCGACAGAAAGCTAGAAGGCTGCGCTGCTGCAAAGGACAACTGCTGATCTTCGAAAGATATTTTGAAGATCCTCCAAATCAGATCCAGATCTAATTTTTGGAGACATGATAGAGAAGAAGAGGATCTCTAGATCCAGCCTGAGTGGATACCGGTAGAGGCCAGGCACTTGCGTGGCTAGATCCAGAACCTTCCGCTGCTTACAGGATCATCAACGGGTAATAGGATTACCCTACATCAAGGTAAATTAAATTTGATTTAATTTATCTAATTTTATTTTAATTATTAAAATAATAAGAATTAGATCTAAAATATTCTAGATCTAATTTGGATCAAAGAGAAAAAATTTTTGAAATATATCTCTTGATCCGATCAGATCTGAACGAACCTGGTCCGAAAAATCAGGATTTTCCTTCAACTGGTATCAGAGCCAAGGTTCTAAAAGTATTTAGATCTAATTTTAAATTTATTTTAATTAAAAAATAAGTGATTTTAGATGTCACATGAGATGTGATCAGATCTAAAATCAGAAAAAATTAAAATTAAATGATTTGGATCTAAGATTAGAAAATATGCATGACTAGTTCTAAAATAGAATAGTTCTATAGAATAGTCTTGCATGTTTTTAATTTAATTTGATTAAATCATATTTTAGATCTATTTATTTACTATTTTTTGATATTATAATTATTATAATAATATCTAAAAAATAGCAAATAAAAATTATTTAATTTTAAACATCATATGAGATATGATTGATGCATGTCTAGACTAGTTGTAGAATAGTTCTACATAGTTGTCTAGATTAGAATTTATTTTGATAAGATCAATTTAAATCTAATTTTTTAGATTATTATGAGATAATTTAGATCTAAAAATATGCATGATTCGATACATGAGATGTATGCAAAATATGCCATGATTAGATCTAATTTGTATATGAGATATATGATATAGATCTAAAACTATTTTGTAGTATTACATGTTCCTGATTAAGGCGTTCCTCTTGGCCGTCCGATCATAAGAATGAAGAAGGGTTTAAAGGCCCTCTCCTCCCATCCGATGGGGTGTTCTTATGATGTGTAGGGGTGCTGCGCATTCGTCCTTAATCAGAAATCCAAAACTTACTTTCTGCAAAACCCTAGATCCTGAAACCCTAGGATTTATTGTGCATATTTTATTTATGAACCCTACTTAATTAAGAATTAAGATTATGAAATATTAATTAGGTCTAAAATTGAGAATTTTAGATCTAAGACATATTCATAATACTGGGTTCGGGCTTGGGTAGCTCAATTAGGTCTAAGCGGTTGATCAAACCGAATCAAGAGTTGGTTAGATGGGATCAACAATGCTTAAATTGACCAGCCTAATAGGATTAAGTCTGGGTCAAGATCGAGTCACGATCAAGCAAGACCTAATTAGGCTCAGAGGTTAGAGTCTGGATTGTAGGCTAACCCAATTGGTTCTGGCTCAATAATTTGGTGTCTAAGGTAAGTTTGGCACATACGACCGACTGATTTTTAATTGGGAGCTACTCGACCTGAATGCATTCTTGTACGAGTTAATGGCATATCCCTTCCACCGGTCTCACTTACCTGGCCATATCTGTTGACACAGTTCTGATCTTGAGGTGGTCAATAATCCGAGCTAACCCATGCCACTAGGTTAGTCATAATTGTTATGACTATGACAAGTCTAGTTTAATGAGACCTGAATCAATTCTCCCTAAGAAAAGATTAAGTCTGAGGTCTTCCACCATTGTAGATGTGCGGGCCCTTCCCGGGGTTGATTGTTCTCGGCTGGATACAGTGGCTCAGTTGCACCGAAAAGATGCAACCATGTCTATTAGGCATTGGATGCTATGGGCTGGAGGATGAGTTGGGCTCAATATTTTGGATACGGTGAGAGACTCAATTAGGAATCCAGTCTGTGCAAATGGTGGGTCTGACTTAACTAAGGAGTGGATCAATATTTTGGATACGGTGAGATTCATGAATTAGAGACCAAGTTTGGGTGCACCATGATTAGAGAATCATTGAACAAGAGTTGTTCACTCATTGGCTAACCCATCACCAATAACTGTTAGGTGAGGTGATGAGTCAGTTGGTGAGACCGCACCACCCACTAGAAATCATTAATCATGGAGATTTTTGCATCTCTACAGAGGGAGTGTAGGGATCCGAGAAAATAGTGGAGCTAATTTATTTAAAAATAAAATTCTAAATAAATTGGTCAAGTCATAATTACAGTATCTAACTAGAATCTTTGACTCTCTACAGAAAAATGTCTGCGTCCAACCCATTAGCACGTATCCTGGACACACATAGACTGACCGGACCCAATTATAAAGATTGGCTCAGGAACTACAAAATTATTTTGGGTTTTGAGAAGTTAACCCATGTATTGGACCAGGACCCTCCCACCTTACCAGCCCGTCCATCCACTGAACAGAGAGCATCTCTGAAAAAATGGATAGACGAAGATAATAAGGCCAGATATTACATGTTGGGCTCGATGTCTGATGAGCTCCAGCGCCAACATGAAGATATCGGGACTGCTCGCCAAATGTTGGCTCACCTGCAAGGAGATGTTTGGTGAACAGAGTCGCGCAGCCAAGTATCAAGTCACGAAATGACTTTTTAAGGCTAAGATGCATGATGGGCAGTCAGTCCAAGATCACTGTCTGATGATGATCAAGGACTTGGAAGAGCTTGAGAAGCTCGGTGTGAAGTTAGACTTGGATCTGCAGAATGATATTATTCTGCAATCCTTGACTGATGCATATGGGCAATTCATCATGAATTACCACATGCATAAACTTCAAAATTTCCTTGGCCGAATTAATGAACATGCTGGTCACGCTGAGCTTTCTATGAAAGGTTCTAAAGGCTCAGTTCTTGCTATGGAATGGACTTCTTCCAAAAGAAAGTCTTATGGAAAAGAAAAAGAAGTCTGTGAAAAAGCAGAAGGTGGAAGGAGCAAAGAAGAAGAAGGCAGAGCCGAAGAAGAAAGGCCGATGTCAAAGAAAAGTGTTTCCATTGCAACAGCGACGGCCATTGGAAGCGGAACTGCCCTACTTACCTGGCCACCCTGAAGAACAAGAAGGAAGGTCCTTCTGGAGGTATGCTCGTTATTGAGTCTAACCTTACGGTTTCTTCTGCATCCAGTTGGGTGCTTGACTCTGGTTCTAGTGCTCATCTGTGCACTTCCATGCAGGGTCTTGAGGATAGCAGGAGGCTGAGGGATGGAGACATGATCCTACGCATCGGTAATGGAGCAAGAGTTGCTGCAGTGGTGGGAACATACCCTCTTCGATTACCATCTGGTTTAGACTTAGTTTTGAAAGACTGTTATTATGTGCCTGCAGCTAGCAGGAATTTGATTTCTATTTCATGCTTAGCACTAGAAGGCTATGTGATTACCTTCTTTAAGGACCATTGTAACATTCTTTATGAAAGAAATAAAATTGCAAATGGTTTTCCTTATTAATGGTCTTTATCAGCTACATATTGATGTACCTATTCTAACTATCGAGCAAAACGTGAATGCCAAACGACCTAGGGATAGTCCAAATGATAGATATCTATGGCACCTGAGATTAGGTCATATAGCAGAAGATAGGATCAACAAATTGGAGAAAAATGGGCTATTGAGTCCATTGACTTTCGAGTCATATCCAACTTGTGAATCTTGTCTTCAAGGCAAAATGACTAAACTCCCTTTTGTAGGACATGGGGAAAGGGCCACAGATCTCCTTGCCCTAGTACATACTGATGTGTGCGGCCCATTTGATGTGCCGGCTAGAGGCAATTTTGTCTACTTCATTATCCTTTACCGATGATCTGTCTAGGTATGGGTATGTGTATCTTATGAGACACAAGTCTGAAGCTTTTGAAAAGTTCAAAGAATTCAGACATGAAGTAGAAAAATAAACTGAAAAACCCATTAAGGTTCTTCGATCAGATCGAGGAGGTGAATACCTTAGCCGAAAATTCCTAGACTATCTCAAGAAAAATGGCATAGTCTCTCAATGGACTCCACCAGGAACACCTCAACTCAACGGGGTTTCAGAATGGAGAAATCGGACTCTATTGGATATGGTCCGATCCATGATGAGCTTCACAGACCTTCCCTGATTTTCTTTGGGGACACTTCATTGTTAACTTCAATTTATCTACTGAATAGGGTTCCCTCTAAAACCGTTCCTACCACACCGTATGAGATATGGCACGGTAAGAAACCAAGTCTGAGTCATCTCAGAATTTGGGGTTGTCCGGCTCATGTCAAAAGACAACAAGCGGACAAGTTAGAGTTTAGGTCCTTCAGAGCTCGATTCATAGGATATCCTAAAGAGTCATTAGGATACTATTTCTACATTCCAGAAGACCACAATGTGATTGTGAGTCGACATGCCATCTTTCTTGAAAAATAGTTTATTCAAGATAGCGGCATTGGAAAGCAGATTAAGCTTGATGAGAAAGTCTCACAAGTACAACGAGCTAAGGACCAATTGGAACCAAATCAGGTTGAGCCAATAAGAACACTACCTCCTCCACCTCGTAGATCGGAAAGAGTTTTCCATCCCCCTGAAAGATACTTAGGTATTATTTCAGAGGAAGTAGAGAAAATGTTCCTCGTAGGTAATGGTGCTCATGGTGATGATCCCAAAACCTACAACGAGGCGATATCAGATATCGACTCCGAGAAATGGCTAGAGGCAATGCAGTCAGAAATTGACTCGATGCACTCAAACCAAGTCTGGACCTTGGTAGATCCACCAGAAGGTATAGTACCTATTGGGTGTAAATGGATCTTCAAGAGAAAGATTGGTGCAGATGGGAAATGTGGAGACATTCAAGGCTAGACTAGTGGCAAAAGGTTATAGTCAATGCGAAGGCATTGACTATCAGGATACCTTTTCCCAGTGGCTATGCTAAAATCCATCCGCACATTGCTTGCCATTGCAGCCTATTTCGATTATGAAATATGGCAAATGGACGTGAAAACGGCATTCTTAAATGGATATCTTGAGGAAGATATCTATATGGAACAGCCGCTAGGTTTCACATCCAGTGATACTGATCACAAGGTTTGCAAGCTGCAAAGGTCCATATATGGACTTAAGCAAGCATCTCGGAGCTGGAACACTCATTTCAATGATGTGATCAAAATGTTTGGTTTCATCAAAAATGAAGAGGAACCATGTGTCTTCAAAAAGGTCAGTGGGAGCGCTGTTGTCTTCCTCGTATTGTACGTGGATGACATCCTCCTTATTGGGAATGATAT
>QRFJ01002224.1:0-42829 GCA_006176705.1 Cocos nucifera | reverse complement strand
CATGGTCCTTAAATTTTCCAAACTCTTGAAATATGAATTATCATTACCATTAACATCAAATATGTGTCAAGACAAACCAACACTACATATGATCTGAGTATTTTATAAGCCAGTTATTTATAACTAGATGGCATCAAAGATGTGATATCTATTCCTTAGCCTGTAGGAGGAGCCAGCTAAATGATTAATCATGAGAATAAATCCCAGAAGTTCCATTGGCCATGGCAAAGATGAAATAATAGAAAAGTTTTCACAATTATAATTTTCCAATCGGACTTGGAAAATCGAATGATTACATCATATGACAGAAACTAGGTTGAAATGAGTTTACACTTAACCCTAAATCCTGATTCGGAGCTAGATAGAAGAACTTATCACACAGTACTAAATGTCACACACATAAATGTGATTTTGACGCATATATAAGCTCATGACGCATTTTATTGCACTCATATCCAGTCAAAAAATATTACTATTAACTATTTTGAACGTCCGTCCACTTAGTTGGATTTTTAGAAGTGTGTAAGCTATATTTATAAATAGATTGTCTAAGAATGTCATCCACATTCTTCGCTTTCTTATTTAGGACTGAGTGTGCAACATATATCTAACAAATCTCGACACTACTCTATAGAGACTTACACTGGTCCCACATCTGTGGAGACTAGCAGAGATGTTCGTAGAGTGTACTCTCGTACTACTGTCCTGCAGATCATGACAGTTAGGCCTCTTAAGTGAATTTAAATTTCTATCATACTTCGTTAGCAGCCAACACAGGTTTAGATAAGTCATTGTGTTGTGATATAGTGGCCAAATTGAAACTTCGTGAGTCCTAGGGTTCATCTATGATTGAATCATAATGGTAGGAGATTAGTACCAATCTCTTAAATGGTTTTCAAGAGGGAAAACTCCAATGCTAAGCACTCGGATTGACAAACTCATATGACTCCCTTTCCTCTTTCTATTCAATTATAATTCTTGGATGGAGTCACATAGAGCTTGCTGGAGCTCAAATAAGGCTTCATATGGTTGTGAACTGGTGATAGGTTTGTCCAAAGTCAGAAGAGAGATGTATTCTCTTATTTGGTAAAGAAACCTTAACTGCATTTTTGGGGTCACCTTGCCATCTTCTTGTTCTTACCTTGTCGCACAAAAGTCTACTAATCTTCTGAGATGGTCAAATATGCTTAGATTTCTGGTTGAAAGTGACATAATCGCGACACTTGGACTTTTGACCATAAATTGGCGCTACACTATTGAAGAAAGGGGAGGCTTGGTAGGGTGGGTGACGCGACTTTATATGTGCCACACAGTATATACAAAACTTGGCAAGGAGGAGGGTAGAATCGCCACGCGGGAATGGCATCTAACCTGGTCATTGGACCGCGCATTGCCAATTTTGGAGGCGCCTGGATCCTTGGTTGGCAAGATCCATTCTCCTTTTGGGATTTCCACAACATTAGAGTTTCACTGAGTTCTCACTAGAGACCCTTCTGTACCAGAATGCCAAATTTCTCTTGGCACTGCAGCTTCTGATGTCTCACTTAAAGGGCCCCTCTAAAGGAGACAATCCACTCATAAAGGGGACTTCTCCACTTCCACATGCGATAAGGTACTTTAATATTCTGGATGCTCCTCAAAAGGGATTATGTGAATCTGGGTTGTAGCTAAGTGAAAAAACGTTCTTGTACTTTACATAGGCAGGTGACATCTATTAAATAAACGCCACTGTCACACCATTCGCACAACCTCACAATATTACATTATATTGAGATGATTGGAATCACGAATTCCCCACACCAAAGAGGCTGGCCTCTCCATCTCTCCTTTTTTGGCCAAACCCAGAACCTCTCCCTATTGGCCACTACTCCCAGATGTCGACTTACTATTCCAAGAGAAGGTAGTTTATTGGGAATTTTGTTTGGTGTACTTATCAATACAATGAGAACACAATGGACGAGATACATAAGAGCTAGATTCTAGGTGCTATATCCCTCTGAACTGCTCGAGAGTTCTCAACAAGGGTATAGACCTCGCCTGATAGACCAACATACATTTCGTTCAAAAAGTGTACTTTAGCACATATTCTCACAGAGTATCATAATACAGGATACACATTCATAGAATTGGTACAATGTGATATAGATGACTAAGGGCCTTAAGATCACTGAGGTGAAATAACAAGTAGATGGATTGTGACTAGAGGATGCGTCGCTTTGGTGTCGTGTGTCTTAGGAACATCCAGCACATCACACTTACGGCCATCAGGCTAATCAGGGGAATTCCAATAGAGACTCCGGGTAATAGGTATTACATCAACATGGCCACTAAAAATACTGGGTAGGATTGTGACATTTTGAATTTCCCTTAATTTTGATTCCATTAGATAGTATTAATTTAGTGGAATATTTAGACAATACATTAATAAGAAAATAGATTTTGGAAACCATTATAATCTAATACAAAAATCAAAAGGAAATTTTTTTTGAATATATCTTCTTGAAATCTATCCGATCTGCGATATAACTCATAATTCTGGACCTCCGTGGCAAAGGTTCGAGTGCTGGGGAGAGCATTCTACCTTCATATTGGTATCAGAGCGAAAGGGTTCTAAATTGTATTAGATTCTAATTTCAAATTTATTTTAATTATCAAAAATAATAATATTGAGAAGGGATGACATGATGAGTACGAATGTGTGTCAGATCTCTGAAAAATGTAGAAGATATATATTAAAATTATCATTTCGTGTCTATATGAAAGGATTTGTTAAAATATCAAAATGTACTATCCTAAAAAGAATAAGTTTCTGCAGAATAGTCTTGCTCAAATGTCTCTCTTGAGTATATCTTTCTAATCCCTTATTAAATCATAGTTAATTTCGATATTCTCTATTATTTACGTAATAAGTTTTCAATCTAGATAGTTACAAGTGTTACATAATAACATCTATATATACGAAGTCAATTAAATTATTATCTAACTTATTTTAAAACGAATCATATACTATATAATTACTATTAGAATATAGAGGAATGCGAATTCTTGACCTAGCTGCTAGAATTACTTAGGTTTTAACATAATACTTCATAGGAAGATAATGTAATCTCTTTATTTGGATCGAATTAGATTCAAATTTAAATCTAATTTTTTAGATTTGATTATGGATAATTTTAGGATTAAAAAATGCCATGATTCGAACATAATGAAACACTAAAATATTGACTCGAGTTGTTTTGTTCAATGACTCCGATAATTAGTGGAGATTATATGAATTACTAATTTTGCATCTATATAATTGAATGTTTGGATAGTATTGTCATGCCCACACATGCGTATCAATTATCTCAGGATAAAGGTGATCGCAAAGACCCAAGCACATCAGCGCTCACCCACTGACCTATTTCTTTTTATAGACGAAAGAAGCGATTACTCTGCACCACTTGGTCTGACCTTCGGTAATTGTCTTAGTAATTGATATTGATGGGAGACTATCAAATGGTATTTGTGTGCATCACATCAATTGAACACTTCTAAAGTGAGTTCCAACGACATACTGCTTATTGATTGCCTTCGCATATATAGTTACACATTACTCTATACTGGCTGGATTTAATCTTCTGCATGACTGCATTATTATCCAGATTCACTTAGTGATTACAGTTATATCTACTGTGAAGAGTGCCAAATTTTAGTGAACCTCTAGTATGTGACTTCAATATCAGATAGATATCTCCATTATTTATTGACATAATCTTCTAATGTAATATCTCAATGTAGTATTCGAACACTGGCTCAATTAGGTTCTAACGGGTACCTCCAAAAAGTTTTCACAATACCCATCTTTGCCATCTGTTCATAAAATCATGCAAAGTTGAGTGTCATGACATGGGATCACGGATAGTGCTTACTGAGAAACTCGTGCACACGTATGATAATAGGTTAGGCGATAATGAACCTCATTCGGTGGGCCAATAAGAGTCGATGATTATCACACTCCGAGACTAAAGGTCATAAAATTTACCAAAGGTTGGAGGTCCTACTGATTGTTCAGCGATTGACTACTACAATCCTATTGATCTTTCGTCTGCCACATAGTATCTGGGGATGTCTAGGGTAAGTTGCGGGTTCCACATGAGAATGTCTCCCGACACATTCCCAATGCTCATCAATCGTTTATTCTCTAAATTGGGAAGCTATTTTTTGATTGGAAATGCAATTCTTGTATGAGAATTCCAATTGGTCATTAACTAACTCATCGACCTCTCAACTACCTGTGATAACTATCCTGTCCTATCATATGGTTGGGTTAGACATATGGTCTCTTGACTCTGTTGGTGAGAGTCAAATTTCAACTAAAACTTATGGCTATGTCGCAAGCTGAGCATTTCGGATCATTCAAATAATGTTTATGTACCTATTGAATTTAGTTGAACTATTGAAGACCGCTCTACTAGACTCATATATCTTGTTTCTACTTATTAGTAAAAAGAATATTTCGTTCGCTGAAGGTCCCGCCCACCATTGTTATCGAATTGTAGTGCCGGGGTTCTTCGTCGATCATCAACGCGATGAATGGTTCTCGAGCACCATTGCCTACGAGGAACATTTCCTCTACGGAGTGCTCTGGGATTCATGGCTAGTTGAGCCCAATAACCTACAGGCGACGCACCTCACAGTATTCTTTTCAGGATTGAGTGCGAAATTCTGCGTGTTCAGATTCTATATGGGTTCGAGAGTGAGTGGAGGTGATGGTCACGTCTATATATTTCTTATTTGTTGGCAATCACAATCTGGGTGATAGTGATCTCAATCTTTGGTTTACCACTCTACGCATCGTCCTTAGATATGCATTGTTCTACTAACTAAGGACATTCAATTGTGAGTTACTTTCATGCATCCAGAGCTTAATATCTGATCATATTCCAAGAATCCGCCAAGTTCTGTAGTCCACTCTGAATTAGTAACTTATTTTATATAACTCACTATAGGAACTGGGCGGATGGTTGTCGATCTCACCACAATCACATTATGGTTCCTCTTGGATACTGAACTCACGATAAATAAACGTCATCCTAATTACGTATGAGCTCTTTTATAGAGATATGATCCCTACAGTTTGTGGAATGAGTCGAAAGCTGCGCTAAACAACGACCTACCACAGATACAATCTTACTCGATAGGCGTTAAGAGTTTCCGCTTGTTGTCTTTTGATGTGAGCTGACAACCCCAAACTTCTGGATGAACTCAGACTTGGTTTCTGTACCATGCCATATATCTTCATACAGTGTGGTAGGAACGATTTTTAGAGGGAAACCCTATTCATAGATAGAATTGAAGTCAACCTAATGAGATGTCCCAAAGAAATCAGGGAGGTCTTGTGAAGCTCATCATGGATTAACCATATCCAATAGAGTCGATTTCTCCATTCTGAAATCTCCGTTGAGTTGAGGTGTTCCTGGTGGAGTCCATTGAAGACTATGCCATTTTTCTAAGATAGTCTAGGAATTTCCCGGCTAAGGTTTCACCTACTCGATCTGATCGAAGAAAACTTAAATGGTTTTTCCTAGTTTATTTTTCTTACTTTTCATGTCTGAAATTCCTTTGAACTTTTAAAAGCTTCAAGACTTGTGTCCTCCATAAAGATACACATACCATACTCTAAGATAGATATCGATAAAGGTAATGAAGTAGACAAAAATTGCCTCTAGAACCGGCAGCACTCAAATGGGCCCGCACAATCGTATGTACTAGGGCCAAGAGAGATCTATGGACCCTCTCCCCATGTCCAACACAAAGGGAGTTTTAGTCATTTTGCCTTGAAGACAAGAATTCACAAGTTGGATATGACTAAAAGTCAATGGACTAATAGCCCATATTTTTTCCATTTGTTGAATCCTATCTTCTCTGCTATATGACCTAATCTCAGAGTGCTATAGATATCTGTTCGTTTGGACAATCCTAGGTTGTTTGGCATTCAGTTTGCTCATAGTTAACAGTACATCAATAGCACTGACCAGACCATTAACAAGAAACCATTCTGCATTTTCAGTGGTTCTTCAAGTAATAGGCAAGTTTCCAGGCCTTCAAAGGCCGCGCTGTGCACATGAAACTGACTTTAGCATAACAAGAATCGGAACCTTTGCTCGAATATAATTCTGTTCTAGTCAAACCATGGTATCAAGAGTTGCCAGCTCTCGCTCTTGCTCCTTACCACATTATCATGCTATCTTGCAGCCTCTTATCTCAAACCTCATAAAGTCATAGTGGACTACAGTCAAGACCATGATCAAGAAGTAGTTTGGACTAGAAAAGCATACTCCGAGGCCTTCCTTGCTCCGTGGAGTATAGGAGTCCCTCCATTATCGCTGTTAAGGAACCTTCTGCCACGGCTTTCTTCGATTTGCTTTTTTTTATTTGCTTTTTAACAAGACTTTTTCCTCATAAGAATTAGGTCATTCAGCAGTGACTTAGAACCAAGAGCTCAGTGTAAGATATTCATTATCGGCCAAGAATTCTGAAGTTTTATGCATGTTGGTAAATTTCATGATGAATTGCCCTAATGCATCAGTCAAGGATTGCAGAATAATAATCGTTCTGCAGGTCCAAGTCTCAACTTCACACCGAGCTTATCAAGCTCCTCCATATCTTGATATTGTCAGACAGTGACTTGGACTAGACCTGTCCCATCATGCAGCTTAGCTTAAAAGTCAATTTTGTGACTTGATATTTGGCTGCAGACTCTATTCATCAACAACTCTCCTGTAGGTGAGCCAATACATTTTGCGGAGCAGTCCCGTATCTTCATTTGGCCTGGATCAAGAATCAGCCCAACATGTAGTATCTGGCCCTTAGTTTCTTCGTCTAATCCATTTTTCAGAAGATGCTCTTGTTCAATGGATGGACGGGCTGGTAATTGGGAGGGTCCTGGTCCAAACATGGGTTAACTTCTCAAGAACCAAATATTTTGATAGGTTTCCTGAAGCCAATCTCTTATAATTAGGTCCAGTCAGTCTATGTGTGTCTCAGAGATACGTGCCCAATGGATTGGACGAATAATCATTTTTAACTCGTAAAATGCTCCCGCATAGGATCATCATGATGATGGTTATTCTGAAAGGTTGGTGTACAATCGCTTCTCTTTAGTAGATGAGTCTTAAGTCTACAGTGTGGAGACATATCCCATATACTGCTAGGTGTCATTGGTGGATTTTGGGAGCAATTAGAATGATTTAGATGATCGATTATTCTAACTGTTCAAATCAGAAGAGTTCTGATCCATCGAAAGGAGTTTCGATGATGTCGATGACAGAGATCATGACATATCCCATTACCATACAGAACTGATCCTAACTGGGTCACACAAACAAGGGTTTGAATCTGGTGATCATCAATTGAACTGATCTAGTTCAATTGATCTAAATGAGATTCAATTAGGTTCAAAGAAATCGTGCTAGCACTCGATTAAACCTAACGTTCTTCTTTTACTATCATAAATAAGTTGTCCTATCTGAGCCAAAAGAGTTTGAGCTCAATTAGAGGCCTTCACATGGTTTGACTAGAGGTTGTCCAAGTCAGAAAAGATTGTCTTATTTTGTAAGACATTATCTACCATTTTTGGTCACCTGCCATTTCTTGTTCTTTGACTTAGGTCAAAAGTCTACCTTTGACTGGTGAAATGTTGATCATTGACACTTTGACTTTTGACTACATGTCACGCACCTATTGAAGAGCTGGTGGGGGCCTGTCCCCCTACCAGAACCTGGCATGCAGGAGGGCGCACGCCACCCTTGGCGTGCGCCCAAGTTGGAGGCACCTAGGAGTCCTTGTTGGACAAGGACTCCATCATCTTTTTGGATTCCAATTAGAGTTCTTCTAAAAACCAACTTTGACTGGTCTTAGGTGCCCTCTAAGGAGGAATCCAGGGGACTCTATTCCCACCAATCAGATTTAGATCTAATTTCACAAAGGGTTGTGATTGGTTGGGAAGAAGAGAAGTTGGATCACGGTCAGTGTATAAATAAGACCCTGTGCCCAACTCAAATTACATGAGATGATTGAATCACAATTCCCCACGCCCCAAGACTGCCTCTCCCCTCCTTCTCCATGCCAAACCACCCACCTTCTCCCCTTGCTCTCCATGTCCAAAAGGAGTTTTGGATTTTTGTTGGTGCGATTCAAGCAAGAGAAAGGCGATCAAAAGCTAGAAGGCTGCACTGCTGCAAAGGACAGCTGCTGATCTTCAAAAGGAGTTTTGAAGATCCTCCAGATCAGATCCAAATCTGATTTTTGGAGGTGTGATATAAAAGAAGAGGATCTCCAGATCCAACCCGAGTGGATATCGATAGAGGCCAAGTGCTTGCGTGGCTAGATCCAGAACCTTCTGCTGCAAATAAGATCATCAACGGGTAATAGGATTATCCAAATCAGATAAATTAAATTTGATTTAATTTATCCTTATTTTATTTTATTTATTAAAATAATAAGAATCAAATCTAAAACATCCCAAATCTAATATAGATCAAATAAAAAATTTTTTGAAATATATCTCTTGATCTGATCAGATCTTAACGAACCTGGATCGGAAAATCAGGATTTTCCTTCAAGGCTCGATGTCTAATAAGCTCCAACGCCAACATGAAAATATCAGGACTGCTCACCAAATATTGGCTCACCTACAAGAGATGTTTGGTGAACAGAGTCGTGCAACCAAGTATCAAGTCACAAAATGACTTTTTAAGGCTAAGATGCATGATCGGCAGTCAGTCCAAGATCACTATCTGATGATGATCAAGAACTTGGAAGAGCTTAAGAAGCTCAGTGTGAAGTTAGACTTGGATCTGCAGAACGATGTTATTCTGCAATCCTTGACTGATGCATATGGGCAATTCATCATGAATTACCACATGCATAAACTTCAAAATTCCTTGGCCGAATTAATGAACATGCTGGTCACCGCTGAGCTTTCTATGAAAGATTCTAAAGGCTCAGTTCTTGCTATGGAACGGACTTTTTCCAAAAGAAAGTCCTCTAGAAAGAAAAAGAAGTTTGCGAAAAAGTAGAAGGTGGAAGGAGCAAACAAGAAGAAGGCAGAGTCGAAGAAGAAGGCCGCTGTCAAAGAAAAGTATTTTCATTGCAGTAGTGATGGCCACTGGAAGCGGAACTGCCCTACTTACCTGGCCACCCTGAAGAACAAGAAGGAAGGTCCTTCTGGAGGTATGCTCGTTATTGAGTCTAACCTTACGATTTCTTCTGCATCCAGTTGGGTGCTTGACTCTGGTTCTAGTGCTCATCTGTGCACTTTCATGTAGGATCTTGAGGATAGCAGGAGGCTGAGGGATGGAGACATGATCCTACGCATTGATAATGGAGCAAGAGTTGCTGCAGTGGCAGTGAGAATATACCCTCTTCGATTATCATCTGGTTTAGACTTAGTTTTGAAAGACTGTTATTATGTGCCTGCAGCTAGCAGAAATTTGATTTCTATTTCATGCTTAGCACTAGAAGGCTATGTGATTACCTTCTTTAAGGACCATTATAACATTCTTTATGAAAGAAATAAAATTGCAAATGGTTTCCTTATTAAAGGTCTTTATCAGCTACATATTGATATATCTATTCTAACTATCGAGCAAAATGAATGCCAAATGACCTAGAGGATAGTCCAAATGATAGGTATCTATGGCACCTGAGATTAGGTCATATAGTAGAAGATAGGATCAACAAATTGGAGAAAAATGGGCTATTGAGTCCATTGACTTCCGAGTCATATCCAACTTGTGAATCTTGTCTTCAAGGCAAAATGACTAAACTCCCTTTTGTAGGACATGGGGAAAGGGCCACGGATCTCCTTGCCCTAGCATATACTGATGTGTGTGGCCCATTTGATGTGCTGGTTAGAGGTAATTTTATCTACTTCATTACCTTTATCGATGATCTGTCTAGGTATGGGTATGTGTATCTTATGAGACACAAGTTTGAAGCTTTTGAAAAGTTCAAAGAATTCAGACATGAAGTAAAAAAATAAACTAGAAAACACATTAAGATTCTTCGATTAGATCGAGGAGGTGAATACCTTAGCCAAAAATTTCTGGACTATCTCAAGAAAAATAGCATAGTCTCTCGATGGACTCCACTAGGAACACCACAACTCAACGAGATTTCAGAACTGAGAAATCAGACTCTATTGGACTCTATTGGACTCAAATCAAGTCTGGACCTTAGTAGATCCACTAGAAGGTATAGTACCTATTGGGTGTAAATGGATCTTCAAGGGAAAGATTGGTGCAGATGAAAATGTGGAGACATTCAAGGCTAGACTAGTGGCAAAAGGTTATAGTCAATGCGAAGGCATTGACTATCAGGATACCTTTTCCCCAGTGGCCATGCTAAAATCCATCCACACATTGCTTGCCGTTGCAGCCTATTTCGATTTTGAAATATGGCAAATGGCATTCTTAAATGGATATCTTGAGAAAGATATCTATATGGAACAACCGCTAGGTTTCACATCCAGTGATACTGATCACAAGGTTTGCAAGCTGCAATGGTCCATATATGGACTTAAGCAAGCATCTCGGAGCTGGAACACTCATTTCAATGATGTGATCAAAACGTTTATTTTCATAAAAGATGAAGAGGAACCGTGTGTCTTTAAGAAGGTCAGTGGGAGCACTGTTGTCTTCCTCATATTTTACGTGGATGACATCCTCCTTATTGGGAATGATACTCTCATGTTGACGATAGTCAAAATGTGGTTGTCCAAGGAATTCTCCATAAAAGACCTAGGTGAGGCATCCTTTATTTTAGGAATTAAGGTCTATAGGGATAGATCGAATAGGATGCTAGGACTTTCACAGAAGATCTACATAGAGGAAGTACTAAAGAGGTTTAGTATGGAAAACTCTAAGAGGGGATTAATACCCTTTAGACATGATATTCATCTTTCTAAGAAGATGTGCCCTAGCACACCTAAGGAAATAGAATGTATGAGCAAGATCCCTTATGCTTCTACAATAGGGAGCCTCATGTATGCCATGCTATGTAGATGACTTGATATAGCTCATACTGTGAGTGTCATAAGTAGATATCAGTCAAGTCCAGGTGAAAAACACTGGAGTTCTATGAAATGTATCCTTAAGTACTTAAGAAGAACTAAGGATATAATGTTGGTCTTTGGTAATAGAGAACTCCAAGTCCGGGGATACACAGACTTGGATTTCATGTCCGATGTAGATGATCGAAAGTCAACATCTGAGAGTCTGTTTGTGTGCAATGGTGGTGCTGTCAACTAGAAGAGTTCCAAGCAAACCATGATAGCAGATTTCACCATGGAAGCAGAATATATCGCTGCATTTGAGGCTGCGAAGGAAGCATTCTGGTACTAGAAGTTTGCTGTAGAAATTGAAGTAATGCCATCAGATGCTATTCCTCTATACTACGATAATAATGGTGCCATAGCCCTTGCTAAGAAGTCGAGGTCTCACCAAAAATCTAAGCACATTGAGCGGCGATACCACTTCATCCGTGATTACCTCGAGATGGGTTACGTCGAGGTCAAGAGAGTCAATTCCACAAACAATGCGGCAGATCCACTTACAAAGCCGTTGGGATAACAAAAGATCGAAGCCCATCTTGAGAAGATGGGACTTAGACTTGTAGCCAATTGGGTTTAGGACAAGTGGAAGATTGTTAGATATATGTGCCCTACAAGCCAGAATTAGCTGACACTTTTAATACACTTCTAGGGGCAAAATTATAATTTTAACTATAATCAATAAAATGGATTATTTTCTATTACATATATGTATTTAGTGTCTGTGATACATCCTTTGAGTTAATGGTAATGATAATTCATATTTTCAAGAGTTGAAAATTTAAGACATGAATAATCATTATTAACTCATAAAATGCTCCCGACCATAGGATCATCACGAGGATGGTGATTGATCCGAAAGGTTGGTGTATAATCGCTTCTCTTTAGTAGATGAGTCTTGAGTCTATGGTGTGGAGACACCGGAGCGAGAGTATAGGTACTCGTTAGAGAACGAGGGCACTGAGCGTGACCACCTCGAGTAGTCATTAGGAAGTCTACCTTCTCGTCAATGACTAACTCGATGCTGTATTGGTGTGTTTGGTTCATTGACCTAAGGTACATCAGCAGTTTATCTTGAGGGTGTTATAGTTTGACTACACCATAACTCGATCTCCTAGCCATTCGAAATCTGAGGTGTATGTTGGCTATAGCATGTTCATTGTAGGAACTGGATTGCATCAAGATGGAATCTATCTACCTCGGTGGTAGAGGAGCAGCCCTATGATGATCATGAGAATCAAGTCCAGAAGCCCATGGCCATGGCAGAGTGAAATAATAGAAAGAGTTTCTATTTAGGTTTTCACATCGGACTTGAATCGAATGATTACATCATATGACAGAAACTAGAGTTTGATGAGTTCACCTTAACCCTAATCTGATCGGGGCTCAAGATAGAAGAACTTAATCACATAGGTAGCTGCACCAAGAGGTTCGCATTCAGCTCTGATGGGTTGCCACCATATACTGCTAGGTGTCACTGGTGGATTTTGGGAGCAATTAGAATGATTTAGATGATCGATCATGAGCAGCCTGCCTCCCGGTTTGATTCCTTTCTCTGCCTAAAGTGAAGGGAAATCCTGATTTCCCGGTCCAGGTTCGTTCAGATCTGATTAGATCAAGAGATATATTTCAAAAATTTTTCTCTTGATCTCAATCAGATCTTGATATGTTTCAGATCTGATTCTTATTATTTTAATAAATAAAATAAAATAAGATAAATTAAATCAAATTTAATTTACCTGATTTGGGTAATCCTATTACCCTGTTGATGATCCTGATTGCAGCGGAAGGTTCTGGATCTTAGCCACGCAAGCGCCTGGCCTCTACCGGTATCCACTCGGGTTGGATCTGGAGATCCTCTTCTTCTCTATCACACCTCCAAAAATCAGATCTGGATCTGATCTGGAGGATCTTCAAAACTCTTTTGAAGATCTGCAGTCGTCCTTTTGCAGCAGCGCAGCCTTCTTGCTTTTGATCGCCTTTCCTTGATCTGAATCGCACCAACCAAGTCCAAAACTCCTTTTGGACGTGGAGAGCAAGGGGAGAAGAGACTATGGCATGGAGAAGGAGGGGAGAGGCAGCCTTGGGGCGTGGGAAATCTCAATTGCATTCACTTAATTAGGGTTGGGCGCAGGGTCTTATTTATAGACCTCTTGTGATCCAACTCCTCTTCCTTCTCCAACCAATCACAACCCTTTGTGAAATCAGATCTAAATCTGATTGGTTGGGAATAGAGACCCCTGGATTCCTCCTTAGAGGGCGCCTAAGGACCAGTCAAAGTTGGATTCTTAGTAGAACTCTGAATTGGAATCCAAAAGGGAGGTGGAGTCCTTGTCCAACAAGGACTCCTAGGCGCCTCCTAACTTGGGCTCACGCCACCCTTGGCGTGCGCCCTTCTCCTTGCCAGGTTCTGGCAGGGGGACAGGCCCCCACCAGCTCTCCAATAGGTGCATGACATGTGGTCAAAAGTCAAAGTGTCAATGGTCAACGTTTGACCAGTCAAAGGTAGACTTTTGACCAAAGTCAAAGAACAAGAAATGGCAGGTGACCAAAAATGGCAGGTAATGTCTTACAAATAAGACAACCTTTTCTGACTTGGACAACCTCCAGTCAGACCATATGAAGGCCTCTGATTGAGCACAAACTCCTTTGGCTCAGTCAGGACAACTTATTTATGATAGTAAAAGAAGAACGTTAGGTTCAATCGAGTGCTAGCACGATTTCCTTGAACCTAATTGAATCTCATTCAGATCAATTGAACTAGATCAGTTCAATTGATGATCACCAGATTCAAACCCTTGTTTGTGTGACCCAGTTAGGTTCAGTTCTGTATGGTAATGGGATATGTCATGATCTCTATCATCGACATCATCGAAACTCCTTTCGATGGATCAGAACTCTTCTGATTCGAACAGCTAGAATGATCGATCATCTAAATCATTCTAATTGCTCCCAAAATCCACCAGTGACACCTAGCAGTATATGGTGGCAACCCATCAGAGCTGAATGCGAACCTCTTGGTGCAGCTACCTGTGTGATTAAGTTCTTCTATCTTGAGCCCCGATCAGATTAGGGTTAAGGTGAACTCGTCAAACCCTAGTCTCTGTCATATGATGTAATCATTCGATTCGAGTCCAATGTGAAAATCTAAATAGAAACTCTTTCTATTATTTCACTCTACCATGGCCATGGATTTCTGGACTTGATTCTCATGATCATCATAGGGCTGCTCCTCTACCACCGAGGTAGATAGATTCCATCTTGATGCAATCCAGTTCCTACAATGAACATGCTATAGCCAACATACACCTCAGGGTTCCATATGGCTAGGAGACCGAGTAATGGTGTAGTCAAACTATAACACCCTCAAGGTGAACTGCCGATGCATCTCAGGTCAAAGAACCAGACACACTACTGCAGCATCGAGTCAGTCATTGACGAGAAGGTAGACTCCCTAATGACTACTCGAGGTGGTCACGCTCAGTGCCCTCGTTCTCTAACGAGTACCTGTACTCTCGCTCCGGTGTCTCCACACCGTAGACTCAAGACTCATCTACTAAAGAGAAGCGATTGTACACCAACCTTCCGGATCAATCACCATCCTCGTGATGATCCTATGGTCGGGAGCATTTTATGAGTTAATAATGATTATTCATGTCTTAAATTTTCAACTCTTGAAAATATGAATTATCATTACCATTAACTCAAAGGATGTATCACAGACACTAAATACACATATGTGATAGAAAATAACCCATTTTATTGATTATAGTCAAAATTATAATTTTGCCCCTAGAAGTGTATTACAAGTGTCAGCCAATTCTGGCTTCTAGGGCACATATATCTAACAATCTCCCACTTGTCCTAAAGCCAATTGGCTACAAGTCTAAGTCCCATCTTCTCAAGGTGGGCTTCGATCTTCTGCTGGCCCAACGGCTTTGTAAGTGGGTCTGCCACATTATCTGCGGAGTTGACTCTCTTGACCTCAACGTAACCTTTCTCAAGGTAATCGCGGATGAGGTGGTATCGCCGCTCAATATGCTTGGATTTCTGGTGAGACCTCGGCTCCTTAGCAAGGGCTATGGCGCCATTGTTGTCGCAGTATAGAGGAATGGCATCTGATGGCATTACTCCAATTTCTGCAGCAAACTTCTTGTACCAGAATGCTTCCTTTGCAGCCTCTGATGCAGCGATATATTCTGCTTCCATGGTGGAATCTGCTATCACAGTTTGCTTGGAACTCTTCCAGCTGACAGCTCCACCATTGCACACAAACAGACTTCCAGATGTCGACTTTCGATCATCTATATCGGACATGAAATCCGAGTCTGTGTATCCCTGGACTTGGAGTTCTCCATTACCAAAGACCAACATCATATCCTTAGTTCTTCTCAAGTACTTAAGGATACATTTCACAGAAGTCCAGTGTTCTTCACCTGGATTTGACTGATATCTGCTTGTGACACTCACAGCATGGGCTATATCAGGTCGTGTACATAGCATGGCATACATGAGGCTCCCTATTGCAGAAGCATAAGGGATCTTGCTCATGCGTTCTATTTCCTCAGGTGTGCTGGGGCACATCTTCTTGGAAAGATGAATACCATGTCTGAAGGGTATTAATCCCCTCTTAGAGTTTTCCATACTAAACCTCTTTAGTACTTCCTCTATGTACATCTTCTGTGAAAGTCCTAGCATCCTATTCGGTCTATCCCTATAGACCTTAATTCCTAGAATAAAGGATGCTTCACCTAGGTCTTTCATGGAGAATTCCTTGGACAACCACATCTTTTGACTGATGTCAACATGGGAATATCATTCCCAATAAGGAGGATGTCATCCACGTACAATACGAGGAAGACAACAGCGCTCCCACTGACCCTTTTTGAAAACACATGGTTCCTCTTCATTTTTGATGAAACCAAACTTTTTGATCACATCATTGAAACGAGTGTTCCAGCTCCGAGATGCTTGCTTAAGTCCATATATGGACCTTTGCAGCTTGCAAACCTTGTGATCAGTATCACTGGATGTGAAACCTAGCGGCTGTTCCATATAGATATCTTCCTCAAGATATCCATTTAGGAATGCCGTTTTCACGTCCATTTGCCATATTTCATAATCGAAATAGGCTGCAACAGCAAGCAATGTGCGGATGGATTTTAGCATAGCTACTGGGGAAAAGGTATCCTGATAGTCAATGCCTTCGCGTTGACTATAACCTTTTGCCACTAGTCTAGCCTTGAATGTCTCCACATTCCCATCTGCACCAATCTTTCTCTTGAAGATCCATTTACACCCAATAGGTACTATACCTTCTGGTGGATCTACCAAGGTCCAGACTTGGTTTGAGTGCATCGAGTCAATTTCTGACTTCATTGCCTCTAAGCCATTTCTCGGAGTCGATATCTGATATCGCCTCGTTGTAGGTTTTGGGATCATCACCATGAGCACCATTACCTACGAGGAACATTTCCTCTACATCCTCTGAAATAATACCTAAGTATCTTTCAGGGGGACGGGAAACTCTTTCCGATCTACGAGGTGGAGGAGGTAGTGTTCTTATTGGCTCAACCTGATTTGGTTCCACTTGGTCCTTAGCTCGTTCTGCTTGTGAGACTTTCTCATCAAGCTTAATCTGCTTTTCCAATGCCGCTATCTTGAATAAACTATTTTTCAAGAAAGATGGCATGTCGACTCACAATCACATTGTGGTCTTCTGGAATGTAGAAATAGTATCCTAATGACTCTTTAGGATATCCTATGAATCGAGCTCTGAAAGGACCTAAACTCTAACTTGTCCGCTTGTTGTCTTTTGACATGAGCCGGACAACCCCAAATTCTGAGATGACTCAGACTTGGTTTCTTACCGTGCCATATCTCATACGGTGTGGTAGGAACGGTTTTTAGAGGGAACCCTATTCAGTAGATAGAATTGAAGTTAATAATGAATGTCCCCAAAGAAAATCAGGGAGGTCTGTGAAGCTCATCATGGATCGAACCATATCCAATAGAGTCCGATTTCTCCGTTCTGAAACCCCGTTGAGTTGAGGTGTTCCTGGTGGAGTCCATTGAGAGACTATGCCATTTTTCTTAAGATAGTCTAGGAATTCCCGGCTAAGGTATTCACCTCCTCGATCTGATCGAAGAACCTTAATGGGTTTTTTCCAGTTTGTTTTTCTACTTCATGTCTGAATTCTTTGAACTTTTCAAAAGGCTTCAGACTTGTGTCTCATAAGATACACATACCCATACCTAGACAGATCATCGGTAAAGGTAATGAAGTAGACAAAATTGCCTCTAGCCGGCACATCAAATGGGCCGCACACATCAGTATGTACTAGGGCAAGGAGATCTGTGGCCCTCTCCCCATGTCCAACAAAAGGGAGTTTAGTCATTTTGCCTTGAAGACAAGATTCACAAGTTGGATATGACTCAAAAGTCAATGGACTCAATAGCCCATTTTTCTCCAATTTGTTGATCCTATCTTCTGCTATATGACCTAATCTCAGGTGCCATAGATATCTGTCGTTTGGACTATCCCTAGGTCGTTTGGCATTCACGTTTTGCTCGATAGTTAAAATAGGTACATCAATATGTAGCTGATAAAAGACCATTAATAAGGAAAACCATTTGCAATTTTATTTCTTTCATAAAGAATGTTACAATGGTCCTTAAAGAAGGTGATCACATAACCTTCTTGTGCTAAGCATGAAACAGAAATCAAATTCCTGCTAGCTGCAGGCACATAATAACAGTCTTTTAAAACTAAGTCTAAACCAGATGGTAATCGAAGAGGGTATGTTCCCACGGCTACTGCAGCAACTCTTGCTCCATTACCGATGCGTAGGATCATGTCTCCATCCCTCAGCCTCCTGCTATCCTCAAGACCCTGCATAGAAGTGCACAGATGAGCACTAGAACCAGAGTCAAGCACCCAACTGGATGCAGAAGAAACCGTAAGGTTAGACTCAATAACGAGCATACCTCCAGAAGGACCTTCCTTCTTGTTCTTCAGGGTGGCCAGGTAAGTAGGGCAGTTCCGCTTCCAATGGCCGTCGCTGTTGCAATGGAAACACTTTCCTTTGCCATCGGCCTTTTTCTTCGATTCTGCCTTCTTCTTCTTTGATCCTTCCACCTTTTGCTTTTTCACAGACTTCTTTTTCTTTCCATAAGACTTTCTTTTGGAAGAAGTCCGTTCCATAGCAAGAACTGAGCCTTTAGAACCTTTCATAGAAAGCTCAGCGGTAACCAGCATATTCATTAACTTCGGCCAAGGAATTTTGAAGTTTATGCATGTGGTAATTCATGATGAATTGCCCATATGCATCAGTCAAGGATTGCAGAATAATATCGTTCTGCAAGGTCCAAGTCCAACTTCACACCGAGCTTCTCAAGCTCTTCCATGTCCTTGATCATTGTCAGACAGTGATCTTGGACTGACTGCCCATCACGCATCTTAGCCTTAAAAAGTCATTTCGTGACTTGATATTTGGCTGCGCGACTCTGTTCACCAAACATCTCCTGCAGGTGAGCCAACATTTGGCGAGCAGTCCCGATATCTTCATGTTGGCGCTGGAGCTCATCAGACATCGAGCCCAACATGTAATATCTGGCCTTATTATCTTCGTCAATCCATTTTTCCAGAGACGCTCTCTGTTCAGTGGATGGACGGGCTGGTAAGGTGGGAGGGTCCTGGTCCAAAACATGGGTTAACTTCTCTGAACCCAAAACAATTTTGTAGTTCCTGAGCCAATCTTTATAATTGGGTCCAGTCAGTCTATGTGTGTCTAGGATACGTGCCAATGGGTTGGACGCAGACATTTTCCTGTAGAGAGTCAAAGATTCTAGTTAGATACTGTAATTTTGACTTGACCAATTTATTTAGGGATTTTATTTTTAAACAAATTAGCTCCCACTATTTTCTCGGATCCCTACACTCCCTCTGTAGAGATGCAAAAATCTCCACGATTGAATGATTTCTAGTGGGTGGTGCGGTCTCACCAACTGACTCATCACCTCACCTAACAGTTATTGGTGATGGGTTAGCCAATGAGTGAACAACTCTTGTTCAATGATTCTCTAATCATGGTGCACCCAAACTTGGTCTCTAATTCATGAATCTCACCGTATCCGAAATATTGATCCACTCCTTAGTTAAGTCAGACCCACCATTTGCATAGACTGGGTTCCTAATTGAGTCTCTCACCGTATCCGGAAATATTGAGCCCAACTCATCCTCCAGCCCATAGCATCCAATGCCTAATAGACATGGTTGCATCTTCCCGGTGCAACTGAGCCACTGTATCCAGCCGAGAACAATCAACCCCGGGAAGGGCCCGCACATCTCTACAATGGTGGAAGACCTCAGACTTAATCTTTTCTTAGGGAGAATTGATTCAGGTCTCATTAAACTAGACTTGGCTTAGTCATAACAATTATGACTAACCTAGTGGCATGGGTTAGCTCGGATTATTGACCACCTCAGATCAGAACTGTGTCAACAGATATGGCCAGGTAAGTGAGACCGGTGGAAGGAATATGCCATTAACTCGTACAAGAACGCATTCAGGTCGAGTAGCTTCCAATTAAAAACCAGTCGGTCGTCTGTGCCAAACTTACCTTAGACACCAAATTGTTGAGTCAGAACCAATTGGGTTAGCCTACAATCCAGACTCTAACCTCTGAGCCTAATTAGGTCTTGCTTGATCGTGACTCGATCTTGACCCAGACTTAATCCTATTAGGCTGGTCAATTTAAGCATTGTTGATCCCATCTAACCAACTCTTGATTCGGTTTGATCAACCGCTTAGACCTAATTGAGCTACCCAAGCCCGAACCCAGTATTATGAATATGTCTTAGATCTGAAATTCTCAATTTTAGACCTAATTAATATTCCATAAACTTAATTCTTAATTAAGTAGGGTTCATAAACAAAATATGCACAATAAATCCTAGGGTTTCAGGATCTAGGGTTTTGCAGAAAGTAAGTTTTGGGTTTCTGATTAAGGACGAACACGCAGCACCCCTACACGTCATAAGAACACCCCATCGAATGGGAAGAGAGGGCCTTTAAACCCTTCTTCGTTCTTATGACCGGACGGCCAAGAGGAACGCCTTAATCAGGAACATGTAAATACTACAAAACAGTTTATAGATCTATATCATATATCTCATATACAAATTTAGATCTAATCATGGCATATTTTGCATACATCTCATGTATCAAATCATGCATATTTTCAGATCTAAATTATCTCATAATAATCTAAAAAATTAGATTTAAATTGATCTAATCAAAATAAATTCTAATCTAGACAATTATGTAGAACTATTCTACAACTAGTCTAGACATGCATCAATCATATCTCATATGATATTTAAAATTAAATAATTTTTATTTGCTATTTATCAGATGTTATTATAACACTTATAATATCAGAAAAATAGTAAATAAAAGATCTAAAATATGATTTAATCAGATTAAATCAAAGACATGCAAGAACTATTCTATAGAACTATTCTATTCTAGAACTAGTCATGCATATCTTCATGTTCTTAGATCCAAATCATTTAATTTTAATTTTTTCTGATTTCAGATCTGATCACATCTCATGTGACATCTGAAATCACTTTATTTTCTAATTAAAATAAAATTAAAATCAGATCTAAACAATTTTAGAACCATGGCTCTGATACCAGTTGAAGGGAAATCCTGATTTCCCGGTCCAGGTTCGTCCAGATCTGATTAGATCAAGAGATATATTTCAAAAATTTTCTCTTGATCTCAATCAGATCTTGATATGTTTCAGATCTGATTCTTATTATTTTAATAAATAAAATAAAATAAGATAAATTAAATCAAATTTAATTTACCTGATTTGGGTAATCCTATTACCCTGTAGATGATCCTGATTGCAGCGGAAGGTTCTGGATCTTAGCCACGCAAGCGCCTGGCCTCTACCGGTATCCACTCAGGGTTGGATCTGGAGATCCTCTTCTTCTCTATCACACCTCCAAAAATCAGATCTGGATCTGATCTGGAGGATCTTCAAAACTCTTTTGAAGATCTGCAGTCGTCCTTTTGCAGCAGCGCAGCCTTCTTGCTTTTGATCGCCTTTCCTTGATCTGAATCGCACCAACCTAAGTCCAAAACACCTTTTGGACGTGGAGAGCAAGGGGAGAAGAGACTATGGCATGGAGAAGGAGGGGAGAGGCAGCCTTGGGGCGTGGGGTTTCTCAATTGCATTCACTTCTTAAATTAGGGTTGGGCGCAGGGTCTTATTTATAGACCTCTTGTGATCCAACTCCTCTTCCTCTCCAACCAATCACAACCCTTTGTGAAATCAGATCTAAATCTGATTGGTTGGAATAGAGACCCCTGGATTCCTCCTTAGAGGGCGCCTAGGACCAGTCAAACTGGATTCTTAGTAGAACTCTGATTGGAATCCAAAAGGGAGGTGGAGTCCTTGTCCAACAAGGACTCCTAGGCGCCTCCTACTTGGGCTCACGCCACCCTTGGCGTGCGCCCTTCTCCTTGCCAGGTTCTGGCAGGGGGACAGGCCCCCACCAGCTCTCCAATAGGTGCATGACATGTGGTCAAAAGTCAAAGGGTGTCAATGGTCAACGTTTGACCAGTCAAAGGTAGACTTTTGACCAAAGTCAAAGAACAAGAAATGGCAGGTGACCAAAAATGGCAGGTAATGTCTTACAAATAAGACAACCTATTCTGACTTGGACAACCTCCAGTCAGACCATATGAAGGCCTCTGATTGAGCACAAACTCCTTTGGCTCAGTCAGGACAACTTATTTATGATAGTAAAAGAAGAACGTTAGGTTCAATCGAGTGCTAGCACGATTTCCTTGAACCTAATTGAATCTCATTCAGATCAATTGAACTAGATCAGTTCAATTGATGATCACCAGATTCAAACCCTTGTTTGTGTGACCCAGTTAGGTTCAGTTCTGTATGGTAATGGGATATGTCATGATCTCTATCATCGACATCATCGAAACTCCTTTCGATGGATCAGAACTCTTCTGATTCGAACAGCTAGAATGATCGATCATCTAAATCATTCTAATTGCTCCCAAAATCCACCAGTGACACCTAGCAGTATATGGTGGCAACCCATCAGAGCTGAATGCGAACCTCTTGGTGCAGCTACCTGTGTGATTCAAGTTCTTCTATCTTGAGCCCCGATCAGATTAGGGTTAAGGTGAACTCGTCAAACCCTAGTCTCTGTCATATGATGTAATCATTCGATTCGAGTCCAATGTGAAAATCTAAATAGAAACTCTTTCTATTATTTCACTCTGCCATGGCCATGGGCTTCTGGACTTGATTCTCATGATCATCATAGGGCTACTCCTCTACCACCGAGGTAGATAGATTCCATCTTGATGCAATCCAGTTCCTACAATGAACATGCTATAGCCAACATACACCTCAGGGTTCCATATGGCTAGGAGACCGAGTAATGGTGTAGTCAAACTATAACACCCTCAAGGTGAACTGCCGATGCATCTCAGGTCAAAGAACCAGACACACTACTGCAGCATCGAGTCAGTCATTGACGAGAAGGTAGACTTCCTAATGACTACTCGAGGTGGTCACGCTCAGTGCCCTCGTTCTCTAACGAGTACCTATACTCTCGCTCCGGTGTCTCCACACCGTAGACTCAAGACTCATCTACTAAAGAGAAGCGATCGTACACCAACCTTCCGGATCAATCACCATCCTCGTGATGATCCTATGGTCGGGAGCTGTTTATGAGTTAATAATGATTATTCATGTCTTAAATTTTCAACTCTTGAAAATATGAATTATCATTACCATTAACTCAAAGGATGTATCACAGACACTAAATACACAGGTGTGATAGAAAATAACCCATTTTATTGATTATAGTCAAAATTATAATTTTGCCCCTAGAAGTGTATTACAAGTGTCAGCCAATTCTGGCTTCTAGGGCACATATATCTAACAGATTGAACCTAACATTCTTCTTTTACTATCATAAATAGTTGTCCTGATCGAGCCAAAGGAGTTTGTGCTTGATCAGAGGCCTTCACTTGGTCTGACTGGAGCCCATCTAGATCAGAAAAGGATTATCTTATTTTGTAAGACAATACCTACCATTTTTGGTCACCTGCCATTTTTCGTCCTTTGATTTTGGTCAAAAGTAGAGCTTTAACTGATCAATGTTGACCATTGATACTTTGACTTCTATCCACATGTCATGCACCTATTGGAGAGCTGGTGGGGGCTTGTCCCCTACCAAAAACTGGCAAGGAGGAGGGCGCACGCCAAGGGTGGCATGCGCCCAAGTTTGAGGTGCCCAGGAGTCCCTATTGGACAGGGACTCCATCTTCTTTTTGGATTATGAATAGACTCCTCCTAAGAACCAACTTTGACTGGTCTTAGGAGTCATCTAAGGATGAATCCAAGGGACTCTATTTCCACCAATCAGATTTAGATCTGATTTTACAAAGGGTTGTGATTGGTTGGGAAGAAGAGGAGTTGGATCACGCATAGTCTATAAATAAGACCCTGCGCCCAACTCAGAACATATGTGAAAATTCATAATGCCCCAAGGCTTCCTCTCTCTTCCTCCTCCATGCCAAGTTCATCTTCTCCCTCTCCTCTCCATGCCCAAAGAAGTTTGGGATCTCAGTTGATGCAATCTAGGTGAGAGAAAGATGATAGAAAGCTAGAAGGCTGCGCTGCTGCAAAGGACAACTACTGATCTTCAAAAGCTATTTTAAAGATCCTCCAAATCAGATTCAGATCTAATTTTTGGAGACATGATAGAGAAGAAGAGAATCTCCAGATCCAGTCTGAGTGGATACCAGTAGAGGCCAAGCATTTGCATGGCTAGATCCAGAACCTTCAACTGCTTACAGGATCATCAACAGGTAATAGGATTACCCTACATCAAGGCAAATTAAATATGATTTAATTTATCTATATTTTATTTTAATTATTAAAAGAATAAAAATTAGATCTAAAATATTCCAGATCTGATTCAAATTAAAGAAAAAAAATTTTGAAATATATCTTTTGATCCGATCAGATCTGAATGAACCTAGTCCGAAAAATCAGGATTTTTCTTCATTTCCAACTTAGCCGACTCAGTCTCAGGGTGAGCCGACCCAGTTTCTGAACTTTGCTAGGAGAGCTGATTTCTCTTTCGACTTGCTTTCATCTTTTCATGTCCTATCTTCTCATATTTTCAAGACTTGGTAGTGCTACTTCTGAGCTCACATTCTCCACCTTGGTTCTTCCAAGTCCTTGTGAACTAATCTCTTATCAATAGACCCATTCGTGCCACACATCTCTGAAAACTGTCACTAGAGAGTACCTTCATGAGTGTATTAAACTGACTCTTCTTAGTATGGACCTTCATCAGTTCCACTTCATCTTCCTCCACTAGCTCTTTGATCCTGTGGTACCTCACGTCTATATGCTTTGTGCACCATGATAGACTGGGTTCTGTGCCAATAATAGAGTATTTTGACTATCACTAAATAGTGTAACCTTGCTCTGCTCCACCCCCAACTCATCAATCAGCCTCCTAAGCCAAAGGGCTTTCTTTGCAGCCTCCGTTATCTCAATGTACTCGACCTCTATGGTAGATAAGGCCATGATTGGCTGAAGGATTGATCTTCAAGATACTGGTCCACCATATATGCAAAAGAAGTATCCAGTAGTAGACCTCCTTGTATCAAGATTACCAACATAATTTGCATCAACAAATCCTTTCAGAGGACCTGAACCATCACACATCTTTATAGATTGTTCTTAAAATCCTTCTGACTATCCACCAAACACCAAACCATAATCTCTTGTTCCATGTAGATATCTTAATATCCATTTCAATGCTTTTCAGTGTTCCTTCCCAGGGTTAGCCATGTATCTACTAACCATGCTCGTTGCATATGTTATATCTGACCAACAGCACACCATAATATACATTACGCTATCTACAGCATTTGCATAAGGAACTCATTCCAAGTACTCTCTCTCATCTTTTGACTGGGGGCTCTGTAACTTAGAGAGAGACATATGGCTCGGCAATGGCATCTCCACAGATTTGGCCTTCTCCATACCAAACCTCTCTAGAACCTTCTGGATATACTTTTGTTGGAAATGTATCCCAAAGCCAATCGTTAGTCTATTGACGGTTGGGCCATACATTTATAATTGTATATGAATTATAAATTAATAAAAGTTATTTTGGCATTTTTCATCATAAATTTTGTTATCTTCTAATGAACTCCTGTGTTGTGATGAAATCCTTAGGACTATCTAGATTCGGTAAAGGAGGATTTGTCATTTAGTCCTTAAATAGTTCACGACCAAATGATACGTTGTTACTTAGGACGACAACATTTATTGAGTATAGGTCGTTGTGTGCCATATAGATTAGTTGTCCTCATGACCAAGGAGTATTGAGATACTGATATGGCATGCAAGTGAGATATATGGGTACATCTACACTGAATATGACCAACTTCGGAGCTTTTCTCCTATCAAGATTAGCTCCGATGGAATATGGATATAAATGTCCTTCTGACCTGAGATCACCATGGTGACTTCCAAGCAACTCACTATATTTTGGTACCAAACTACCTAAATTTCTAATCCAGTAACGAAAGATTTTTAGGCATAGTCAAGTACTTATGGAGTCGGTGCGTGTATCATGATGGGATTGACCACTTCTGATTTTAGGAGCTTTGTTCAATTATATTTTAATTTAGGAAAACCTTAGCTAGGGTAGCCTTTGTGAGGAGTTATGGAACTAATTGCTTTGAGACACGACATGGATGTATTTTCTAGGGTTGACAGTCTAATCCTGAGTCATCTATTACACAGATGTCATAGTGATAAATTATACGGTAACCATATTCGCGTAGGTTTTGAATGTTGCAATTGCAATTATTCTACCTATCTAGACATTTGGTACCATTGCTAGATGGTCACTTCGATTAATATAGAAATTGATTTCTATGCTACCGACTTAGATGTGGACCTATGGAGTCACACACACTAGAGGTTCCTACCTGATATGATTGCTGGTGTAGAGTCCCACTCGACTAGGACTCTATGGTCAAGAATCCCACTGGACTGTGACTCTTCAATCAGGAGTCCTACTAGATTAGTGTGAGCTCAAAAGTGGCACTCTCAGGTCTTGAAAATATGAGAAGATAGATCGTGAAAAGATGGAAGCGAGCTAGAAGAAGAATCAGTCTCAATAGTAAAGTTCAGAAATTGGGCCAGCTCACTTTGAGACTGAGCTGGCTCGATTAGGAACTTGGTTGACTTAGTCTAGGATTGGGTCGACTAGGTCCTAGAAAAAAATTTAGATAGAGAGCAGCATTTTTGGACTGTTGGCATGGTACACAACTGGGCCGACCCAATCGTAGGTTAGCCGGCTCAGTCTGAAATTGGACTGGCTCAGTTTTTGTGGATTATTATTTTGTGTACGTGGGTTGTTTGGATTTGAAAAGTTTTTCTATGAGCTTGGGCTTGACCCTTTGTAAAGTAAAAATAGTTCAAGGTTGTAAATGTGCTGAAATATACTAAATAAAAGTTTTTTTCTTTCAAAAATCTCTTCTTCTTTTTTTCTTTATTTCTTGATTTATTTGATCATGCTTCTGCAGAGATCTCTAAGAAGTACTTTCTTGTTGCTTGACTAATCATCGGCATCCACGCCGATCCATGTGGGAAGAGTGCATATTTCCAATATTTGGTATCAGAGTGGTGTTACGTGGAAGGAAGAAAAACACCTAGGATTTACTACATCTAGGATCTATTGCACTAGATTTTATCCTAAAACTTCTAGTTTGCTTCATTGTTATCTCTAGATTGAGGTGGAGATTGTTTACATGGAGGAACGGTGATATAGAAGTTTGGAAAGAGGATCTAGGACTAGTTAGATCTTCTATGAAGGATAGTTTTATTGGTGTGTGATCGTGAAGGGTGTTAGGGATCTATTCTTGACTTGTTTGAAGTCATGAGATCAAGCAGATTCATGGGGGATTTTGAGAAGTTCGACGATAAAAAAAACTTTACCCTATGGCAGCAAAGAGTAAAAGACTTTAATAGAGGATCTACAAGGTCTTGACAAAAGAAAGGCGGAAAAAGATCAGTGCTGAGGATTAAAAAGAGCTGAAGGAAATTGCTTTTAGCATAATCCAGATGTGCTTGGGCAATCAGGTTTTGCCCAAGGTTTGCATGGAAACTACAACAAAGGGGCTCTGGGAGAGATTAGAGAACACATACATAGGGAAGAACATGACGAACAAGCTGTGGTTGAAGAAATAGCTATATAGTCTTAGGATGCCCGAAAGCAGAGATCTTGTTGCACATATTCAAAGGTTCAATCAGGTGTGTTTTGAGGTGATGAGTTTGGATGTGAAGATAGATGAGGAGGATCGGACATTGTTGCTATTATGTTCTCTTCTAGGTTCGCATGATGGTCTCATAACAACTCTAGTTTATGGAAAGGAGATCTTAAACTATGAAGAGATTATTGGTGTGCTCAGATCAAATGAGCAAAGGGAGAAGATCTTCAAGGAAGACCCTAAGTCTGAGATTTTGGCTATGAACGAAAGATAGCAAAGATCAAAGGAGAAGACAAGAGGAAAATCTAAGGATAGGTCAAAGTCTCGCGATCAGAGTAAGATAACATTTAAATGTTATAAATATCATCAGTCTGGACACCTGAGGAGAGATTGTCTCCTTTTGAGATTAGAAAAAGGGAAGGTTCGCAAGGGAGATGATACAGCTTCTATGAGCAATGTGAAGACCTACTAGTTATATCAAATGGATCCACAAAGTGTGATACTATACGGATATTAGATTCAGCATGCTCGCACCACTATACTTCTCATCGGAAGTGGTTTGCCATCTACCAGAAGGTCGATGGTGGAAGTGTCAGCCTTGGAGATGATTATCCATGCAATGTAGCTAAAATTGGCTCTATTAGGGTGAGGATGTATGATAGAATCATTCGTACATTATCAAATATCAGGCATGTACCGATGTTGAAAAAGAATTTGATTTCTTTAGGCTACTTGGTGGAGCAGGGTTATGCTTTTAGTAGCTAGGCTGGGAGTGGATGTCTGAAAATTTCCAAGGCAGCTTTGGTGATGATGAGAGGTAGAAGACTGAGCAACAATCTATACAAAATGGAAGGCTCAGTGGTAAATGATAGTGCAGAGGTGCTAGCAGCGGCATAGAAGGACTAGATTTTATATCGATTGTGGCACTATCAGATGGGTCATATAAGTGACCATGGGCTCACAGAACTAAGCAGAAGAGGTATGATCCCAGCTCTAAAGAAGGAGGGCACAGATCTTTGTGAGCCGTGTATCTTTGGCAAACAACATAGGATGAAGTTTGCCAGAACTACCAAGCGCAGCGAGGGAGTATTGGATTTAGTGCACTCAGATGTATGGGGACCAGCTCCTGTATCAGCTAAAGATGGGGCAAAATACTTTGTTACTTTCATTGATGATTTTTCAAGGAAGGTGTGGGTTTATCTGATCAGAGAAAAATCAGAGGTGTTTGCCCGATTCAAAGCCTAGAGAGCTTAAGTAAAGGAGTCAGGAAGATAGGTAAAGTGTCTGAGGTCAGGAAATGGAGGGGGGTATACTAGCCTAGAGTTCAGGAGATACTATGAGAAAAATGGCATCAAATGCCATTACACGATGAAGATGACTCCCTAGTAGAATGGTGTCATGGAGAGGATGAACCGAACACTAATCGAGAAGGCATGGAGTTTGAGGCTGCAGACATCACTTCTAAAGTCCTTTTGGGGTGATGCTCTAACTTTTTCTTATTTTCTTATAAACAAGTTCCCTCATTATAAGCTAAATGGAGGCATTCTAGAAGAGATCTGGAGTGGAAAGAAGGTGGAGCTTGGCCATCTGAAAGTCTTCGGTTGCACAGCCTATGTACATGTGGAGGCAATCGAGAAGAGCAAATTGGACTTGAAATCTCAAAAGATGACATTCATAGGATATTCACAAGGAGTCAAAGGGTATCTACTGTGGGACTCTCAGGAACTCCTAAGTCTTGAAAATATGAGAAGATAGGTCATGGGAAGATAGGAGTGAGCCAAAAGAAGAATTAGTCTTAATAGTAAAGTTCAGAAACTAGGCCGGCTCAGTTGGAAACTGGGTCGGCTCAATTCAGGACTGGGTCAACTAGGTCTTAGAGGAAAATTTAGATAGAGAGCAGCATTTTTGTGCTGTTGGCATGTTACACAATTGGGTCAGCTCGGTCCCAGTCGAAGGTTAGCCAGCTCAGTCAAAAACTAGGTCAGCTTAATTTTCGTGGCTTATAATTTTGTGTACGTGGGTTGTTTGGGTTTGGAGAGTTTTTCTATGAGCTTGGGCTAGATCCTTTATAAAGTATATATACTAAAAATAGGTCAAGATTGTAAGTGTGCTGAAATATACTAAATAAAAGCTCTTTTCTCCCAAAAATCTCTTCTTCTTTATTTCTTGATTTATTTGATTATGCTTTCATAGAGATCTCTAAGAAGTAATTTTTTATTGCTTGGCTAATCACCAGCATCCATGACGATCCGTGTGGAAAGAGCGCATATTCCCAACAGTTAGGATATTGAGTCTCATTGTCTGGGAGTCTGTGGTCAAGAGTCCCACTGGACTGAAACTCTTCGACCAAGAGTCCCATAGCTCTGGAACTCTAAGTCCTACATGTCTAGAACTCTATGATTGAGAGTTGGGACTCCATAATCATGAGTTTCACTTCTTTCAAACTCTGGGATCAAGAATCCCACTGATTGGAACTCTTTGATCAAAAGTTTCATTTTGATGGGACTCTATTGTCCGAACACCCACTAGATTTGGACTCTAATTTTATGAGAGGTTTTATTAGTGATTTGATCATTAATTAACTCAATTTGATTGAGTAATTATTTTTGGTCCAAGTCCAACTGAATTAGATTCAGTTGGGTCTGATCCGATTAGGTCGTTGGTTGGCCTAATCATCGAGGAGGTTTTGTTAGATATGTGTGTGCCCTAGAAGTCAGATTGGCTGACACTTGTAATACACTTCTAAGGGTAAAATTATAATTCTAACTATAAATAATAAAATGGATTATTTTCTATCATAGTATGTATTTGAAAGTGTCTGTGATACATCCATTGAGTTGATGGTAATGATAGTTCATATTTTCAAGAGTTGAAAATTTAAGACATGAATTTTCATTATTAACTTATAAAATGCACCCGACCGTAGGATCATCATGAGGATGGTGATAGATCCAGAAGGTTGGTGTATGATCATTTCTTTTGAATAGATGAGTCTCGAGTCTACGGTGTAGAGACATCGAAGTAAGAGTACAGATACTCATTAGAAAATGAGGGCATTGAGCGTGACCATCTCGAGTAGTCATGAGGAAGTCTATCTTCTCCTCGATGACTGGCTCGAAGCTGCAGTAGTGTGTCTAGTTTTTTAACTCAAGGTGCATCGGTAGTTCATCTTGAGGGTGTTATAGTTTGACTATACCATAACTCGATCTCCTAGCCATTCAGAATCTTGAGGTGTATGTTGGCTATAGCATGTTCATTGTAGAAATTGGATTGCACCAATAGGGGATCTATCTACCTTGATTGATGAGGAGTAGCCCTATGATGATTATGAGAGTCAAATCAATAATCCCATAGCCATGGCAGAGTAAAATAATAGAAAGAGTTTCTATTAGAGTTTTCACATTGGATTTTAATCAAATGATTAATTCATATGATGGATATTAGGGTTTGATGAGATCATCTTAACCCTAATCCGATTGGAGCTCAAGATAGAGGAACTTAATCCCATAGGTAGCTGCATCAAGAGGTTTGCTTTTAGTTCTAATGGGTTGCTACCATATGCTGCTAGGTGTCACTGGTTGATTTTGGGAGCAATTAGAATGATTTGGATGATCGATCATACTAGTTGTCTGAATCAGAAAAGTTTTTATCCATCGAAAGATGTTTCGATGATGTCAATGATAGGGATCGTGACATATCCTATTATCATATGGAACTGAACCTAACTAGATCATACAAAAAAGAGTTTGGATCTAGATATCATCAATTGGATTAATCCAGTTCAATTGATTTGAATAAGATTCAATTAGGTTCAAGAAAATCGTGCTAGCACATGATTGAGCCTAATGTTCTTCTTTAACAATCATTAAAGCTTGTCTCGATTGAGCCAAATATTTTTGGGCTCACTTAGGAACCTTTACTTGGTCTGACTAAAGCTTGTCTAGGTCAGAAAAGGATTATCTTAATTTATGAAATAAATTTGAGACAATACCTACCATTTTTCGTCACCTGCTAAATCTTATCTTTAGACATTGGTCAAATATTGACCCTAGACACTTTGACATCTGCCCATATGTCATGCATCCATAGGACAGAACCTAGGTACTTGTACCTCTATAAAAAGTAGATAGAAAGGAGGTGCATGCCTAGGGAGGCGTGCACCCCATGAGGATAAAATATGGATTTCCATACATATTGGACTCCAGTTTCTTCAGGGAATTAAATTAGGTGGCACCAAGAAGACTTGTTTGACCCAATATTAGCACCACCTAAGGAGAGTTTTGATGGTCACTAATCTGATTGGATTAGATGATGTCATTCCACCAATCAAATTTAGATTTGATTGCATAAAGGGCCATGATTGGCTAGGATGATTTGGCACAACATGGCACAGCAGGGTCTATATAAACCCTATTTATGCCTAGAATTCAATCTTCTGGCTTTAGCCCATGCCACATAGCCCCTCTCCCTCCTTCTCCATGCCACCCTCTAGTCCTCTCTCTCCTCCCATGCCTAAGGGACTTTGGACATGAAGAAGGTGCGATCTAAGCAAGTGAAAGGCGCTAGGAAAGGAAGAAGGCAACACTATTGTAAGAGACAATGACTGTTCTTCAAAAGCCATTTTGAAGATTTTCAAGATCAGATCTAAATTTGATTTTTGGAAGATTGATTGAGAAGAAAAAGATCTTCAGATCTTGCCCGAGTGGATACCAGTAGAGGTCAGGCACTTGCGTAGCTACATCCAAAACCTTAGGCAAACATCAGGATCATCATAGGGTAATTGGATTATCCAAAATAAAGATATAATTAAATTAGATTTAATTTTTATTTTATTTTTATTTTATTATTAGATCAATAAGATTAGATCTGAGGAGTCTCATATCTGATTAGGATCTTAGAGAAAATTTTTTTTTGAAATATCTCTCCTGATCCAATTTGATATGAACGAACCTGACTCAGAAAATAAGTTTTTCCCTTCAACTGGTATCAGAGCCAGGTTTCATAATTCATTAGATCTAATTTTAATTTTTTTTAATCTAATAATTAGATAATTTTAGATGTCACATTAGATGTGATTAGATCTAAAATTAGAAAATTAAAAATTAAAAAAAATCTAGATCTAAGATGTATGAGATGCATGACTAGACTAGGAATAGAATTATTCTATATGTAGTCTAGCATGATTATAATTTTAATTTAATTAATTATAATTTTTAGATCTATTTATTTATTATTTTTTAATATTATAAATATTATAAATAGATCTAAAAAATAAAAAATAAAATTATTTAATTTATTCATATGAGATATGATAGATGCATGTTTAGACTAGTTGTAGAATAGTTCTAAAAAATTATCTAGAATAAATTTTAATTTGATAGATCAAATTTAAATTTTATTTTTTAGATATTTATGAGATAATTTAGATCTGAAAACATGCATGATATGATACATGTGATGTATGCAAAATATATTTTTAGTTAGATTAATTTTTATATATATGACATATGATATAGTATTAGATATATGTGCCCTAGAAGCCAGAATTGGCTGACACTTGTAATACACTTCTAGGGGCAAAATTATAATTTTGACTAAAATCAATAAATGGGTTATTTTCTATCACATATGTGTATTTAGTGTCTGTGATACATTCTTTGAGTTAATGGTAATGATAATTCATATTTTCAAGAGTTGAAAATTTAAGACATGAATAATCATTATTAACTCATAAATTGCTCCTGACCATAGGATCATCACGAGGATGGTGATTGATCCGAAAGGTTGGTGTACAATCGCTTCTCTTTAGTAGATGAGTCTTGAGTCTACGGTGTCGAGACACCGGAGCGAGAGTACAGGTACTCGTTAGAGAATGAGGGCACTGAGCGTGACCACCTCGAGTAGTCATTAGGAAGTCTACCTTCTCGTCAATGACTGACTCGATGCGGCAGTAGTGTGTCTGGTTCTTTGACCTGAGATGCATCGGCAGTTCACCTTGAGGGTGTAGTATGTGATACATCCTTTGAGTTAATGGTAATGATAATTCATATTTTCAAGAGTTGAAAATTTAAGACATGAATAATCATTATTAACTCATAAATTGCTCCTGACCATAGGATCATCACGAGGATGGTGATTGATTCAGAAGGTTGGTGTACAATCGCTTCTCTTTAGTAGATGAGTCTTAAGTCTATGGTGTGGAGACACCGGAGCGAGAGTACAGGTACTCATTAGAGAATGAGGGCACCGAGCGTGACCACCTCGAGTAGTCATTAGGAAGTCTACCTTCTCGTCAATGACTGACTCGATGATGCAGTAGTGTGTCTGGTTCTTTGACCTGAGATGCATCGACAGTTCACCTTGAGGGTGTTATAGTTTGACTACACCATTACTCGGTCTCCTAGCCATATGGAACCCTGAGGTGTATGTTGGCTATGACATGTTCATTGTAGGAACTGGATTGCATCAAGATGGAATCTATCTACCTCGGTGGTAGAGGAGTAGCCCTACGATGATCATGAGAATCAACTCCAGAAATCCATGGCCATGGTAGAGTGAAATAATAGAAAGAGTTTCTATTTATATTTTCATATTGGACTCAAATCGAATGATTACATCATATGACAGAAACTAGGGTTTGACGAGTTCACCTTAACCCTAATCTGATCGGGGCTCAAGATAGAAGAACTGAATCACACAGGTAGCTACACCAAGAGGTTCGCATTCAGCTCTGATGGCTTGCCACCATATACTGCTAGGTGTCACTGGTGGATTTTGGAAGCAATTAGAATGATTTAGATGATCGATCATTCTAGCTGTTCGAATCAGAAGAGTTCTGATCCATCGAAAGGAGTTTCGATGATGTCGATGATAGAGATCATGACATATCCCATTACCATACAGAACTGAACCTAACTGGGTCACACAAGCAAGGGTTTGAATCTGGTGATCATCAATTGAACTGATCTAGTTCAATTGATCTGAATGAGATTCAATTAGGTTCAAGGAAATCATGCTAGCACTTGATTGAACCTAACGTTCTTCTTTTGCTATCATAAATAAGTTGTCCTGTCTGAGCCAAAGAAGTTTGTGCTCAAACAGAGGCCTTCATATGGTCTGATAGGAGGTTGTCAAGTCAGAAAAAGGTTGTCTTATTTGTAAGACCTACCTGCCATTTTTGGTCACCTGCCATTTCTTGTTCTTTGACTTTGGTCAAAAGTCTACCTTTGACTGGTCAAACGTTGACCATTGACACTTTGACTTTTGACACACTGTTCATGCACCTATTGGAGAGCTGGTGGGGGCCTGTCCCCCTACCAGAAACTGGCAAGGAGAAGGGCGCACGCCACCCTAGGCGTGTGCCCAAGTTGGAGGCGCCTAGGAGTCCTTGTTGGACAAGGACTCCATCTCCTTTTTGGATTCAAATTAGAGTTCTTCTAAGAACCAACTTTGACTGGTCTTAGGTGCCCTCTAAGGAGGAATCCAGGGGACTCTATTTCCACCAATCAGATTTAGATCTGATTTCACAAAGGATTGTGATTGGTTGGGAAGAAGAGGAGTTGGATCACAGCTAGTCTATAAATAAGACCCTGTATCCAACTCAGATTGTATAACAAGAGAGAGATATGATGAGATCATAGTTTCCCCATGCCCCAAGGCTGCCTCTCCCCTCCTTCTCCACACCATAGTCTCTTCTCCCCTTACTCTCCACATCCAAAAGGAGTTTTGGACCTTGGTTGGTGCGATTCAGATCAAAGAAAGGCGATCAAAAATAAGAAGGCTGCGCTGCTGCAAAGGATGACTGCTCATCTTCAAAAGAGTTTTGAAGATCCTCCAGATCAGATCCAGATCTAATTTTTGGAGGTGTGATAGAGAAGAAGAGGATCTCCAGATTCAATCCGAGTGGATACCGGTAGAGGCCAGGCGCTTGCGTGGCTAAGATCCAGAACCTTCCGCTGTAAACAGGATCATCAACAGGGTAATAGGATTACCCAGATCAGGTAAATTAAATTTTATTTAATTTATCTTTTAATTTTATTTTATTAAAATAATAAGAATTAGATCTGAAACATATCAAGATCTGATTGAAATCAAGAGAAAAAGTTTTGAAATATATCTCTTGATCTGATCAGATCTGAACGAACCTAGACCGGGAAATCAGGATTTCCCTTCAACTGGTATCAGAGCTATGGTTCTAAATTATTTAGATCTGATTTTAAATTTATTTTAATTAAAAAATAATTGATTTCAGATATCACATGAGATGTTATCAGATCTAAAATCAGAAAAAATTAAAATTAAATAATTTGGATCTAAGATTAGAAGATATGCATGACTAGTTCTAGAATAAAATAGTTCTATAGAATATTCTTGCATATTTTTGATTTAATCTGATTAAATCATATTTTAGATCTTTTTATTTACTGTTTTTGATATTATAAGTGTTATAATAACATTTGAAAAATAGCAAAATAAAAATTATTTAATTTTTGAATATCATATGAGATATGATTGATGCATGTCTAGACTAGTTGTAGAATAGTTCTACATAATTGTCTAGATTAGAATTTATTTTGATTAGATCAATTTAAATCTAATTTTTTGATTATTATGAGATAATTTAGATCTAAAAACATGCATGATTTGATACATGAGATGTATGCAAAATATGCCATGATTAAATCTACTTTATATATGAGATATATGATATAGATCTGATATTGTTTTGTAGTATTGAATGTTCCTGATTAAGGCATTCCTCTTGGCCGTCCGGTCATAAGAATGAAGAAGGGTTTAAAGGCCCTCTCTTCCCATTCGATGGGGTGTTCTTATGATGTGTAGGGGTGCTACGTGTTCGTCCTTAATCAGAAACCCAAAAACTTACTTTCTGCAAAACCCTAGATCCTGAAACCCTAGGAATTATTGTGCATATTTTGTTTATGAACCCTACTTAATTAAGAATTAAGTTTATGGAATATTAATTAGGTCTAAAATTGAGAATTTTAGATCTAAGACATATTCATAATACTGTGTTCGGGCTTGGGTAGCTCAATTAGGTCTAAGCGGTTGATCAAACCAGATCAAGAGTTGGTTAGATGGGATCAACAATGCTTAAATTGACCAGCCTAATAGGATTAAGTCTGGGTCAAGATCGAGTCACGATCAAGCAAGACCTAATTAGGCTCAGAGGTTAGAGTCTGGATTGTAGGCTAACCCAGTTGGTTCTGACTCAACAATTTGGTGTCTAAGGTAAGTTTGGCATAGACGACCGACTGGTTTTTAATTGGAAGCTACTCGACCTGAATGCGTTCTTGTACGAGTTAATGGCATATTCCTTCCATCGGTCTCACTTACCTGGCCATATCTGTTGACATAGTTCTGATCTGAGGTGGTCAATAATTCGAGCTAACCCATGCCACTAGGTTAGTCATAATTGTTATGACTAAGCCAAGTCTAGTTTAATGAGATCTGAATCAATTCTCCCTAAGAAAAGATTAAGTCTGAGGTCTTCCACCATTGTAGATGTGCGGACCCTTCCCGGGGTTGATTGTTTTCTGCTGGATACAGTGGCTCAGTTGCACCGGGAAGATGCAACCATGTCTATTAGGCATTGGATGCTATGGGCTGGAGGATGAGTTGAGCTCAATATTCTGGATACGGTGAGAGACTCAATTAGGAACCCAGTCTATGCAAATGGTGGGTCTGACTTAACTAAGGAGTGGATCAATATTTCGGACATGGTGAGATTCATGAATTAGAGATCAAGTTCGGGTGCACCATGATTAGAGAATCATTGAACAAGAGTTGTTCACTCATTGGCTAATCCATCACCAATAACTGTTAGGTGAGGTGATGAGTCAGTTGGTGAGACTGCACCACCCACTAGAAATCATTAATCGTGGAGATTTTTGCATCTCTACAGAGGGAGTGTAGGGATCCGAGAAAATAGTGGAAGCTAATTTGTTTAAAAAATAAAATCCCTAAATAAATTGGTCAAGTCAAAATTCAATCTAACTAGATATCTTGACTCTCTACAGGAATATGCTTCGTCAAACCCATTGCGCGTATCCTGACACACATAGACTGACCGGACCTAATTATAAAGATTGGCTCAGGAACTACAAAATTATTTTGGGTTCCGAGAAGTTAACTCATGTTTTGGACCAGGACCCTCCCACATTACCAGCCCATCCATCTGTTGAACAAAGAGCGTCTCTGGAAAAATGGATTGACGAAGATAATAAGGCCAGATATTACATGTTGGGCTCGATGTTTGATGAGCTCCAGTGCCAATATGAGGATATCGGGACTGCTCGCCAAATGTTGGCTCACCTGCAGGAGATGTTTGGTGAACAGAGTCGCGCAGCCAAATATCAAGTCACGAAATAACTTTTTAAGGCTAAAATGCATGATGGGCAGTCAGTCCAAGATCACTGTCTGACAATCATCAAGGACATGGAAGAGCTTGAGAAGCTCGGTGTGAAGTTGGACTTGGACCTGCAGAACGATATCATTCTGCAATCCTTGATGATCATATGGGCAATTCATCATGAATTACCACATGCATAAACTTCAGAATTCCTTGGCCGAATTAATGAATATGCTGGTTACCGCTGAGCTTTCTATGAAAGGTTCTAAAGGCTCAGTTCTTGCTATGGAACGGACTTCTTCCAAAAGAAAGTCTTATGGAAAGAAAAAGAAGTCTGTGAAAAACAAAAGGTGGAAGGATCAAAGAAGAAGAAGGCAGAACCGAAGAAAAAGGCCGATGGCAAAGGAAAGTGTTTCCATTGCAACAGCGACGGCCATTGGAAGCGGAACTGCCCTACTTACCTGGCCACCCTGAAGAACAAGAAGGAAGGTCCTTCTGGAGGTATAGCTCGTTATTGAGTCTAACCTTATGGTTTCTTCTGCATCCAGTTGGGTGTTGACACTGGTTCAGTGCTCATCTATGCACTTCTATGCAGGGTCTTGAGGATAGGCAGGAGGCCTGAGGGATGAGACATGATCCTACGCATTGGTAATGGAGCAAGAGTTGCTGCAGTAGCCGTGGGAACATGCCCTCTTCGATTACCATCTGGTTTAGACTTAGTTTTACAAGACTGTTATTTTGTGCCTGCAGCCAAGCAGAATTTGATTTCTATTTCATGCTTAGCACAGAAGGTTATTTTGATCACTTCTTTAATGGACCATTGTAACATTCTTTATGAAAGAAATAAAATTGCAAATGGTTTCCTTTTAATGGTCTTTTATCAGCTACATATTGATGTACTATTCTAACTATCGAGCAAAACTGAATGCCAAACGACCTAGGGATAGTCCAAACGAGTAGATATCTATGGCACCTTGAGGAATTAGGTCATATAGCAGAAGATAGGATCAACAAATTGGAGAAAAATTGACTATTGAGTCATTGACTTCCGAGTCATATCCAACTTATGAATCCTGTCTTCAAAGCGCAAATGACTAAACTCCCTTTTGTTGGACATGGGAGAGGGCCACAGATCTCCTTGCCCTAGTACATACTGATGTGTGTGGCCCATTTGATGTGCCGACTAGAGGCAATATTTGTCTACTTCATTTACCTTTACCGATGATCTGATCTAAGTATGGGTATGTGTATCTTATGAGACACAAGTCTGAAGCCTTTGAAAAGTTCAAGAATTCAGACATGAAGTAGAAAAACAAATAGGAAAACCCATTAAGGTTCTTCGATCAGATCGAGGAGGTGAATACCTTAGCAGGGATTTCCTAGACTATCTCAAGGATAATGGCATAATCTCTCAATGGACTCCACCAGGAACACCTCAACTCAATGGGGTTTCAGAACGGAGAAATCGGACTCTATTAGATATGGTTCGATCCATGATGAGCTTTATAGACCTCCCTGATTTCTTTGGGGACACCATTTGTTACTCAATCTATCTACTGAATAGGGTTCCCTCTAAAACCGTTCCTACACCCGTATAAGATATGGCCGGTAAGAAACAAGTCTGAGTCATCTCAGAATTTGGGGTTGTCCGGCTCATGTCAAAAGACAACAAGCGGACAAGTTAGAGTTTAGGTCCTTCAGAGCTCGATTCATAGGATATCCTAAAGAGTCATTAGGATACTATTTCTACATTCCAGAAGACCATAATGTGATTGTGAGTCGACATGCCACTTTCTTGAAAAATAGTTTATTCAAGATAGCGGCATTGGAAGGCAGATCAAACTTGATGAGAAAGTCTCACAAGCAGAACGAGCTAAGGACCAAGTGGAACCAAAATCAGTGTGAGCCAAATAAGAACACTACTCCTCCACCTCGTAGATCGGAAAGAGTTTTTCCGTCCTCCTGAAAGATACTTAGGGTATTGTTTCAGAGGATGTAGAGGAAATGTTCCTCGTAGGTAATGGTGCTCATGGAAGATGATCCCAAACCTACAATGAGGCGATATCAGATATCGACTCCGAGAAATAGCTAGAGCAATGCAGTCAGAAATTGACTCGATGCACTCAAACCAAGTTTGGACCGTGGTTAGATCCACCAGAAGGTAAGTACCTATTTGGATGTAAATGGATCTTCAAGAGAAAGAATTGGTGCAGATGGGAATGTTGGAGACATTTAGGACTAGATTGGTGGCAAAAGGTTATCGTCAATGCGAAGCATAGGACTATCAGGATACTTTTCCCCAGTACCATGCTATAAAATCCATGTGCCACATTGCTTGCTGTTGCAGCCTATTTCGATTATGAAATATGGCAAATGGACGTAAAAACGCGCGTTCTTGAATGGATATCTTGAGGAAGATATCTATATGAACAGCCGCTAGGTTTCACATCCAGTGATGCTGATCACAAGGTTTGCAAGCTGCAAAGGTCCATATAATGGACTTTAGCAAGCATCTCGGAAGCTGGAACACTCGTTTCAAATGATTGATCAAAATATTTGGTTTCATCAAAAATGAAGAGTGAACCATGTTTTTTCAAAAGGGTCAGTGGGAGCGCTGTTGTCTTCCTCGTGATTGTACATGGAGATGACATCCTCCTTATTGATGAATGATATATCCCATGTTGACATCAGTCAAGATGTGGTTGTCACAGGAAATTCTCAATGAAAAGACTAGGTGAAGCATCCTTTTATTCTAGAATTAAGGTCTATAGAGGATAGACCGAATAGGATCTAGGAGCTTTCACAGAAACATGTACCATAGAGAAAGTACTAAAGAGGTTTAGTATGGAAAACTCTAAGAGGGGATTAAATATCCTTCAGACATGGTATTCATCTTTTCTAAGAAGATGCCCCAGCACCACCTGAGGAAATAGAATGCATGAGCAAGATCCCTTATACTTCTGCAATAGGGAGCCTCATGTATGGCCATGCTATGTACAACGACCTGATATAGCCGATTGCTGTGAGTGTCACAAGCAGAATATCAGTCAAATTCAGATGAAGAACACTGGACTTCTGTTGAAATTATCCTTAAGTACTTGAGAAGAACTAGAGATATGATGTTGGTCTTGTAACGGAGAACTCCAAGTTCAAGCAGATACACAGACTCCGAACTTTCATGTCCTGATATAGATCATCGAAAGATCGAATCTGGGAAGCTCTTTTTGGTGTGCAAGTGGAGCTATGTTTACAGTGAAGTTCCAGCAAAACTAGATAAGCAGATCCACATGGAAGCAGAAATATCATCAACGGCTGCATAGAGAACGTTCTTCACAGAGTTGGAGAAATGCGATAATTCATTGACATTCTATGACCAGCTTCGGCCTAGCCTTGCCAGAGCAAGCGTCACCAGAATGTCCTCAATGCCCATTCCGATCTATCATTCATTCGCACGATTACTGAGCATAGGCCTTCTCAGAAGCTCAAGAGGTCTCCGTAAATGAATCCCAACTTGCAGCATTGGGCGATACACTACCCGATCGAAGCACCTCGAGAGATGGTACGCAGAGTCCAAGTTGCTTAGAGCACATCCGACGGAGATAATGTGGTACGCAACTTATTAGCAGATGAAGCCACTGAGGATAATGACAATGGTGGCATGGTTTTGCAATTAGCAGAAGTTAGATTGGCTGACACTTGTAATACCACTTTCTAGAGGGCAATTGTAAATTTTGACTAAATCAACTAAATCGGGTATTCTATCATTAATACCTGTGTATTTAGACTGTCGTGATACATACCTCTTAAGTTAATGGTAATGATCACATCTTCATATTTCAAGAGTTGAAAAATTTAAGACATGATAATCATTATTAACTCTAACGCTCCTGACCATAGGATATCACGAGGCATGGTAGATTGATTCCGAGTATTGGTGTACCATCGCTTCTCTTAGTAGATGAGCTATTGAGGTCACGGTCGTGTAGACACCAAGCGAGAAGCTATCAGGCTTTAGACTCGTTATGGATGAGGCATGAGCGGACCCACTCGAGTAGTCATTAGGCAGTCTACTCTCAGTCAATCGACCTTGGGACTCAAGATGTACAGTATGGTCTGGTTCTTTGACACTTGAGATGCATCGGCAGATCTCACCTTAGGTGTTGTTATAGTATTGACTACACCATTATCCGGCTCTCCTAGCCACTGGAACCGCTGAGGTGTAATGTTGGACTAATGACATTCATTGTACGGAACTGATTGCCATCAAGATGGAATCTATCTACCTCGTGGTATAGAGGGTAGCCCTTATGAAAGATCATGAAATCAAGTCCAGAAATCCATGCATTGGTGAGGTAAATATAGAAAGAGTTTCTATTTATGTTTTTCAACATTGGACTACGATCGAATCGATTACATCATTATGCAGAACTAGGGTTTCGATGAGTTCACCTAACCCCAATCTGATCGGCGCTCAAGATTTTAGAAGAACTAATCACACAGTAGCTCACCAAGAGGTTCCGCATTTCAGCTCTAATGGTTGCCACCATATACTGCTAGGCATGTCAAGTGGATTTTGGAGCAATTAGAATGATTTAGATGATACGACGTCATTCTAAGCATTTCGATAGCAAGGTCTTGATCCATCGAAAGGAGTTTCGAATGATGTCTATGATAGAGATCATGACATATCCCATTACATTATCAGAACGGAACCTAACTGGGTCACAAAACAAACGGTTTGAAATCTGTGATTCATCAATTGAACTGATCTAGTTACAATTGATTTGAAATGAGATTCAATTAGGTTCAAGGAAACTCGTGCTACGCAACTCGATTGAACCTTACACAGTTCTTCTTTTGCTATTCTAAATAAGTTGTCCTGTCTGAGCAAAGGAGTTTGTGCTTCAAAACAGAGGCCTTCATATGGTCTTGACAGGAGGTTTGTCCAAGTCCAAAAAAGGTTTGTCTTATTTAAGACACTAACCTGACCATTTATCCTCTTCCTTTTTTTTT
>QRFJ01002223.1:114175-199084 GCA_006176705.1 Cocos nucifera | reverse complement strand
GAGGATGTCATCCACGTACAATAGAGGTGAAACAAAGTGCTCCACTGATCTTTTGAAGACACACGGTTTCCTCTTTGTTTTTGATGAAACCAAACTTTTTGACACATCATGTAAATGAGTGTTCCAGCTCCGAGATGCTTGCTTAAGTCCATATATGGACCTTTGCAGCTTGCAAATCTTATATAGTATCACTGGATGTAAACCTACGGCGTTCCCATAGTAGAATCTCGTCAAGAATCCATTCAAGAATGCTATTCACGTCCAATCCATATTTCATAATAAAATAGGCTACATGGCAAGCAATGTGCGGATGGATTTACGCATAGCCATTGAAAGAAAAGTATGCTGATAGTCAATCCTCACGTTGACTATAATCCTTTTCCACTAGTCTAATCCTAAATGTCTCCATATTCATCTGCACCAATCTTGTCTCTTGAAGATCATTATACCCAATAGACTATACCTTCTATATCTACCAAGGTCCAGATTTGATTCGAGTGCTCGAGTCAAATTCTGACTGCATTGCCTCTAGCCATTTCTCAGAGTTGATTTGATATCGTCTCTTATAGGTTTGGGCTCAATCACATGAGCACATTACCTATGAGATATTTTCTACTTCTCCTAAATAATATCTAAGTATTTTTTTTTTTTCTTTTTTTTTTTTTTTTTTTTTTTTTTTTTTTTTTCAGGTTGATGGGAAAACTCTTTCGATCTACGAGGTGGAGGAGGTTAGTTTCTTATGGCATCAATTTATTTGATTCTAATTGGTCCTAGACTCATTGTACTTGTGGACTTTCTCATCAAGCTTAATCTGCGTTTCCAATGCCACTATCTTGATTAAACTATTTTTCAATGAAAAGAGGCATGTCGACACACATCATATTATGATCTTCTGGAATATAGAAATAGTATCTATGACTCTTTAGGATATCTATGGAATCGAGCTCTGAAAAGACTAAACTCTACTTGTCCACTTGTTATCTTTTGACATGAGACCGGACAACCCCAAATCTAAGATGACTCAGACTTGTTTCTTATTGTATCATATCTCATATGGTGTTGTTAGGAATTCTTAGAGGAGACCCTAAATTCAGTAATAAATTAAAGTTAACAATGAGTTCCCAAGATAATCAGACAGGTCTGTGAAGCTCATTCATGGATTGGACATATCAATAGAGTCGATATTCTTCATTCTAAAATCCCATGGAAAAAGTTTAAGGTTTCCTGGGAGCTCCATTGAGAGACTATGCCATTATCATGAGATAGTCTAAAAATTTTAGCTAAAATATTCACTCGCTCGATCTGATCAAAAACACTTAATAGTTTTTTAGTTTTGTTTTCTACTTTAAGTTGAATTCTATGAACTTTTAAAAGCTTCATCTTGTGTCTCATAGATTATACATACCCATATGTAATAGATCATCAGTAAAGATAATGAAGGTATAACAAATACTCTCTAGTCGGCAACATCAAATGGCGCGCACATCAGTATGTATAGGGCAAGCAGATCTGTGGCCTCTCTCCATATCCATAAAGGGAGTGAGTTATTGTGCTGAAGACAAGATTAAAGTTTAGATATGATCTCGGAGTCAGTGACTCAATAGCCCATTTTTCTCATTTGTTGATCACTATCTTCTGCTATATGATTAATCTCATGCATAAGATATCTATCATTTGGACTATCCCTAGGTCAATTTGGCATTCACGTTTTGCTCATATAGTTAGAACATATACATCAATATGTAGCTATAAAGACTGTTTAATAAGGAAAACCATTTAAATTTTACTCTTCTTTCATAAAGAAGTTACAATGATCCCTTAAAGAAGTATCCCACATAGCTTACTAGTGCTAAGCATGAAATAGAAATCAAAATTTCTGCTAGTTGAGGCACATAATAACAGTCTTTCCAAACTAAGCTAACCAGATGTAATCGAAGAGGGTATGTTTTCATCGCCACTGAGCAACTTTCTCCTTACCGACGCGTAGGATCATGTCTCCACCCTCAGCCATCCTGCTATCTCAAGACCCTGCATGGAATTGCACAAATGAGCACTAGAACCTTAAAAAGTCAAAGCACCACTGGATTGCAGAAGAAATCATAAGTTAGATCAATAACGAGCAACTCTAGAAGGACCTTTCCTTCCTTGTCTTCAGGTGCCAGGTAATAGAATAGTTCCACTTTCAATGGCTCCGAGTTGCAATGCAAACACTTCCTTTTGCAGCGCTTTCATCATTCGTCATCCTCTTTTTTCTCCTTCTATCTTCGCTTATTTAGCAGACTTCTTTTTCTTCATAAGACTTTCTTTTGGAAGATATCATTCAAGCAAGAACTGAGCCTTGAATCTTTTCATAGTAAAGCTCAATAGTAACCAGTAATATTCATTAATTTGCCACAGAATTTTAAGTTATGCATAGTGGTAATTCATCGATAAATTGCCATATCTCATCAAATTATAAGAAATAATATCATTTTATAGATCCAAGTTTAACTTCACACTGAGTTTCTCAAGCTCTTCCATATCCTTGATCATCATCAGACAGTGATCTTGGACTGACTGCCCATCATGCATCTTAGCCTTAAAAAGTTATTTCGTGACTTGATACTTGGCTGCGCAACTCTGTTCACCAAACATCTCCCACAGGTGAGCCAACATTTGGTGAGCAGTCTCGATATCTTCATATTGGTGCTAGAGCTCATCAGACATCGAGCCCAACATGTAATATCTGGCCTTATTATCTTCATCTATCCATTTTTCTAGAGACGCTCTCTGTTCAGTGGATGAATGGGCTGGTAAGGTGGGAGGATCCTGATCCAATACATGGATTAACTTTTTGAAACCCAAAATGATTTTGTAGTTTCTGAGCCAATCTTTATAATTTGGTCTGGTCAGTCTATGTGTGTCCAGGATACGTGCTAATGGGTTGGACGCAGACATTTTTCTATAGAGAGTCAAAGATTCTAGTTAGATATTGTAATTATGACTTGATCAATTTATTTAGAAATTTTATTTTTAAACAAATTAGCTTCCACTATTTTTTCGGATCCCTACACTCCCTATGTAGAGATGCGAAAATCTCTATGATTAATGATTTCTAGTGGGTGGTGCGGTCTCACCAACTGACTCATCACCTCACCTAACAGTTATTGGTGATGGGTTAGCCAATGAGTGAACAACTCTTGTTCAATGATTCTCTAATCATGGTGCACCCAAACTTGATCTCTAATTCATGAATCTCACTGTATCCAAAATATTGATCCACTTCTTAGTTAAGTCAGATCCACCATTTGCACAGACTGAATTCTTAATTGAGTCTCTCACCGTATCCAAAATATTGAGCCCAACTCATCCTCTAGCCCATAGCATCCAATGCCTAATATACATGGTTGCATCTTTTCGGTGCAACTGAGCCACTGTATTCAGTCGAGAACAATCAATCTCGGAAAGGGCCCGCACATCTACAATGGTGGAAGACCTTAGACTTAATCTTTTCTTAGGAGGAATTGATTCAGGTCTCATTAAACTAGACTTATCATAGTCATAACAATTATGACTAACCTAGTGGCATGGGTTAGCTCGGATTATTGACCACCTCATATCAGAACTGGATCAACAGATATGGCTAGATAAATGAGATTGATGGAAGGGATATGCCATTAACTCGTACAAGAATGCATTCAGGTCAAGTAGCTCCCAATTAAAAATTAGTCGGTCGTATGTGCCAAACTTACCTTAGACACCAAATTGTTGAGCCAGAACCAATTGGGTTAGCCTATAATCCAGACTCTAACCTCTGAGCCTAATTAGGTCTTTCTTGATTGTGACTCGATCTTGACCCAGACTTAATCCTATTAGGCTGGTCAATTTAAGCATTGTTGATCCCATCTAACCAACTCTTGATTCGGTTTGATCAATCGCTTAGACCTAATTGAGCTACCCAAGCCCGAACCCAATATTATGAATATGTCTTAGATATAAAATTCTTAATTTTAGACCTAATTAATATTCCATAATCTTAATTCTTAATTAAGTAGGGTTCATAAACAAAATATGCACAATAAATTCTAGGGTTTCAGGATCTAGGATTTTGCAGAAAGTAAGTTTTAGGTTTCTGATTAAGGACGAATGCGCAGCATCCCTAACACATCATAAGAACATCCCATCGGATGGAAGGAGAGGGCCTTTAAATCCTTCTTCATTCTTATGACCGGACGGCCAAGAGGAACGCCTTAATCAGGAACATGTAATACTATAAAACTATTTTAGATTTATATCATATATCTCATATACAAATTAGATCTAATCATGGCATATTTTGCATACATCTCATGTATCGAATCATGCATGTTTTCAGATCTAAATTATCTCATAATAATCTAAAAAATTAGATTTAAATTGATCTTATCAAAATAAACTCTAATCTAGACAACTATGTAGAACTATTCTACAACTAGTCTAGACATGCATCAATCATATCTCATATGATGTTTAAAATTAAATAATTTTATTTATTATTTTTTAGATATTATTATAATAATTATAATATCAAAAAATAGTAAATAAATAGATCTAAAATATGATTTAATCAAATTAAATTAAAAACATGCAAGACTATTCTATAGAACTATTCTATTTTAGAACTAGTCATGCATATTTTCTAATCTTAGATCCAAATTATTTAATTTTAATTTTTTCTGATTTTAGATCTAATCACATCTCATGTGATATCTAAAATCACTTATTTTTTAATTAGAATAAATTTAAAATTAGATTTAAATATTTTTAGAACCTTGGCTCTGATATCAGTTGAAGGAAAATCCTGATTTTCTGGACCATGTTCGTTCAGATCTGATCGGATCAAGAGATATATTTTAAATTTTTTTTTTTAATCTTAATTAGATCTAGGATGTTTCAAATCTAATTTTTATTATTTTAATAATAAAAATAAAATTTAAATAAATTTAATTTAATTTAATTTATCTTGATGTAGGGTAATCCTATTATCCATTGATGATCCTATAAGCAGCGGAAGGTTCTGGATCTAGCCATGCAAGTGCCTGGCCTCTACTGGTATCCACTTGGGCTGGATCTAGAGATCCTCTTCTTCTCTATCATGTCTCCAAAAATCAGATCTGAAGGATCTTCAAAACACCTTTCGAAGATCAGCAGTTATCCTTTGCAGCAGCGCAGCCTTCTAGCTTTCAGTCGCCTTTCTCTCATCTGGATTGCACCAACCAAGAATCCAAAATACTTTTGGATGTGGAGAGGAGAGGAAGAAGATGCTTTGGCATGGAGGAGAAGAGGAGAGGCAGCCTTGGGTGTGGGAATTTTTAATTTCTTTTCCAAATTCCTTTGAGTTGGGCACAGGGTCTTATTTATAGACTAAGCGTGATCCAACTCCTCTTCTTCCTAACCAATCATAATTCTTTATGAAATCAGATCTAAATTTGATTGGTGGGAATAGAGTTTCTTGGATTTCTCCTTAGATGGCGCCTAAGACCAATCAAACTTGGTTCTTAGGAGAACTCTAATCGGAATCCAAAAAGAAGATGGAGTCCCTATCCAACAGGGACTCCCGGGCACCTCCAGCTTGGGCACACGCCAAGGGTCCCTTGGTGTGTGCCCTCCTCCTTGCCAGGTTCTGACAGGGGGATAGGCCCCCTCCAGCACTCCAATAGGTGCATGATATGTGGATAGAAGTCAAAGTATCAATGGTCAACATTTGACCAGTCAAAGATCAACTTTTGACCAAAGTTAAAGGACGAGAAATGACAGGTGACCAAAAATGACAGGTATTATCTTACAAAATAAGACAATCCTTTTCTAACATGAACTGGCTCCAGTCAGATCAAGTGAAGGCCTCTGATTGAGCACAAACTCCTTTGGCTCAATAAAGACAACTATTTATGATAGTAAAAGAAGAACGTTGGGTTCAATCGAGTGCTAGCACGATTTTTTTGAACCTAATTGAATCTCATTCAGATCAATTGAACTAGATTAGTTCAATTGATGATCACTAGATTCAAACTCTTGTTTGTGTAATCCAATTAGGTTCAGTTCTATATGATAATAGGATATGTCATGATCTCTATCATCGACATCATCGAAACTTCTTTTGATGGATCAGAACTCTTCTGATTTAAATAGTTAGAATGATCGATCATCTAAATCATTCTAATTGCTCCCAAAATCCATCAGTGACACCTAGCAGTATATGGTGGCAACCCATCAGAGCTGAATGCGAACCTCTTGGTGCAGCTACCTGTGTGATTAAGTTCTTCTATCTTGAGCCCCGATCAGATTAGGGTTAAGGTGAACTCGTCAAACCCTAGTCTCTGTCATATGATGTAATCATTCGATTCAAGTCCGATGTGAAAATCTAAATAGAAACTCTTTCTATTATTTCACTCTGCCATGGCCATGGGCTTCTGGACTTGATTCTCATGATCATCATAGGGCTGCTCCTCTACCACCGAGGTAGATAGATTCCATCTTGATGCATCCAGTTCCTACAATGAACATGCTATAGCCAACATACACCTCAGGATTCCATATGGCTAGGAGACCGAGTAATGGTGTAGTCAAACTATAACACCCTCAAGGTGAACTGTCGATGCACCTCAGGTCAAAGAACCAGACACACCACTGCAGCATCGAGTCAGTCATTGATGAGAAGGTAGACTCCCTAATGACTACTCGAGGTGGTCACGCTCAGTGCCCTCGTTCTCTAACGAGTACCTGTACTCTCGCTCCGATGTCTCCACACCATAGACTCAAGACTCATCTACTAAAGAAAAATGATTATACACCAATCTTTTAGATCAATCACCATCCTCATGATGATCCTATGGTCGGAAGCATTTTATGAGTTAATAATGATTATTTATGTCTTAAATTTTTAACTCTTAAAAATATAAATTATCATTATCATTAACTCAAAGGATGTATCATAGATACTAAATATACATATGTGATAGAAAATAACCCATTTATTGATTTTAGTCAAAATTATAATTTTGCCCTTAGAAGTGTATTACAAGTGTCAGCCAATTCTGGCTTCTAGGGCACATATATCTAACACTTCCTTCACAAACAAGCTGGTTAGACTAAACATGTGTTGATAAATTATGGTGAGACTTTAAATGAAATATATGGTGGTGTCTTTCTATCTTTATTTGAGTATGAAAATTGGCTTCACCTATTTAGGGCCTTATATAGGAATTGGAGTCATCTTATAAACATATGTTGTACTCTTGATGGTGAAAACTCTCCAACTTTTTGGGACATGAAATACATGGCCAAGATGATAATATATGGGAGTGTGTATGATGAGCATGCCCTTCCCAAGAAAATTCTTTTTGGAAAAAAATGAGAAAGAGGTGGATCAGGTCAACTTGCTATATCAAAACTATTTTAAGAACTACTATGATTTGACTATCAAAAGGAAAGAAGAATGCAATGATGTCAATCATAATATCACATTTTAAGCATGATTGGATCATTTGAACTTCCTCCTAATCTTGCTATCAAATTTGTGGATCCTATCGATCCCTTTTGAATGTAATGTTGAAGAAGTTTTACCCTAAATTGGCTGTTCTCTTTTCAAAATCAACTTTATCCTTGGAATCTATCATTACTACTTTTGCTTGGCCTCATGCAATCAACTGAATGCCTTTGCATGTGGATAACTTGTGAACAAATAATGATAAACCTTGCCTTTTCAAGTATCAATATTCTTTTACCATTTTCTATTCTATTCTATTCTCTTGTATTTGATCTTATTCTTACATCCTCCCTTTTTTAAGAGAAAGAATACAATCTCTAATTGGGCCCTAGCTTCAGTTGTTATTTTTCATTTTCTTCTTGCCTCTGTGGCCGATTTGGCACCATCTTGTGGTGAGTCGGTTTTTTCATTCTATTCTTTTCTTGTTCTTGTATTTCTCTCTTTTGTTTTCTTACTTTGCTCCTTTTTTGTTTCTCTTTAGCTTGAGCTAGATGCAACTTCTTGTTTTGAACATGAGAATTCATGAAATCCACTTCTTCTTTACTCATCTCCATCTTCGAGTATTGGTGCTTTTGTTGCCTCTAATGGTAATGCTGAAAACTTTGATTATGGAATTAGCTAGCTAGATATCATGTTACATCATAGATTTTTCTTTAATTATGATGTCTTGACAGATTCTTTGACCAGACAAAACATTTAAGTATCACCAGCTAACACCAATCAAATTCAGCAAATTGGTTCAGTTGACTGCCCGATGAATTTAGAATCATCATCTCATGGAAGTAATGTCTTTAGGCTTTACGGAGGAGATAATCTCAATCATACATTGAGTTCTGTTCATTGTTCGCCAAATTGTCTTGAATAGAGTGGTTCTAGGCATTCTGAGTTGTACCAACTGTAAATTAGGATGGTTTGCCCTTTTGAATTAGAACACTAGATGAGAAAGAGAGGAAGAGAGAGAGAGGAGGGGAGGAAAAGAAGGGATGATGCTGTGGGAGGCCCGACGGTGGCCTATTGAGGCCGTCAGAGGGCCGTAGAGGTCTTCATGGCTCCACATCACTTGAGAGAATATTTAATCAAAAGAAATAGAGATAGAGAAAGAGTGAGGGTATACGAGAGAGGTGCAGCCAACAGAGAAGCCGTCGTGGCAACCAAACGGCAAAAAAAGCATAGATGGAGCCATGGCTATGGAACAAAGATGATCACTCTTGTTCATCTTATTTTTTTTAAAAAATAATGAATAGTTAAGCCGGCAATGAATTTGCCAATTTCAGTGTGATCAGATTTTTTTAAAAAAATCTCATGAAACAGGAGTGATCATCCCTATTTCACGTCCACAGAACTACGGGCCATGATTTCACTATCCGACGATCATGATGACTAATCGAAGGCCCTTCGATAGCCTCTTCACCAGCTTCCCCCCTCCTTTTCTTTTCCTTCCCCTATCTCTCTCTCTCTCTCTTTCTCTCTCTATCTCTCTCTCGACTATAATTTGATGAAAGAAGCAGAGGCCTTGGCGACCCTTCGAGCATGCTCGTAGTTCGCTTATGGCCGCTATTAACATCTCCTCTGGCCACCCTCTACCTCCCTCCATCTTCTCTCTTTCTATCTTTTCCTCTCTTCTAGTTCTTTTTCTTCTCTTCTGCATTGGTTTGTACTAGTCTAATCTGATATGGATCTCTACTGACTTATACTGCTAGTCGGCCAGCATGGGTTCTGGTATCGATTACTTAGATCTTGGGTCTAACTATGATAAATATTATCATTAGTTGCAGTAGTCGGTTCATCTTATAAAATTATAATGTCATCGATGGAATTGAGAGGGGAATCGAAAGCCTTTTTATATGCTTCTTCTATATTGAGAGCTACTAAGATGGATTCAAAATCAGTGAATAGTTGGATTGTAAGCATGGCCATCCCATTCTCTTGGATATATGGAGCATGAGCTCAATCCTAGTAGCCTTCAAACCACTTGTAGTTGTAGACATAGAGAAACAAATAGTGCTACAAATCAAATGTTTTTATATGCAGGTTATGTTTGGATTTATAGTTCATCGATCCCTGGTCAATTCTACTACCTCCTATATGACGACTCTTTCTAAGGTTATCCAAATAATAAACAACAAGTAGATCTATGTAGCATGATCATAATCAAAAACATTCGGAAGTATTTGTAGGACATGCAATGTTTAAGGCTGGAACTTGGCTCGGGCTGGCTTACGACTCGTTAGGCCGTGTCGACTACAAGTTAGACTTCGGGCTCAGTCTATTTTATTTTGGATCAGATTTGTGCCATGAAGTAGAGCTTGTTTGAATTTTGGGTCGGGCTTAGATATGCCATCAACCTAGCCCAAGCTCGAGCCCTATTATGGCCCGCTTGTTAGCCCAATTAAGGCCTAGACCCAGCCCACTTTATCAAAATTGGTTAGTTGGGATTTGGCTAATTGGCTTGGTTTGGTCCTGGGAGTGGTTCGAATCCATTGTGAGTTGATTAAGTCTAATTAAGTGCCATCGAGGGAATTGAGATCACTATTTAGTCATCTGAGATCGAGAGTGAGGAAGTCTAAGTGAGATCGAAGATACCGTTGGGTAGGGTTTCTCCCTTTCTCCACTACATCCTGCCTCTCCTAGCCCTACTATCTTTGCATCTTAAATTGAATATTCATGTATGTGCCCCACCAATGATGAATGGAAAAGAATTGATATAATTCTTAAATTCTTAGAAGCCTTTCTCAATGCCACTAAGATTTTTTTTGGTTCTAAGTATGCCATATTTAATTTGTACCTAAAAGAAGTTTAGGGAATTAGGATAGTGTTAGGGATGTGAGTGTTCATATTGATGAAACATTGAAGCAAGTGATGAACGAGATGCAAAAAAAGTTTAACAAATATTGATCTCAGTGTAATAATTTATTAATAATTGCTTCTATGTTGGATCCTAAATTGAAGTTAATATTTATGTAGTTTTGTTTTGAAAAGACATGTGATGTGGAAGAGAGCAAAAAAAAAAAGATCAATGATATTCATGCTTGCTTTTATAAACTTTATAATCAGTATTTAGATGCAACAAAAGTATAATATTCTAGAACTAATATATGATTTTGGAGTACAAAGTGATGCAAGTTCAATTACTTCATTTAGCTTGAAAAAAATAAAACTTAATATAAATTTTATTTAGTTTAGAAGTCAAAGTTTTTTGAAACGCCCAACTAGATAGCTATTTAAATGATGATGGAGGATAAAAAGTTTAATATCTTGGCATGATGAAAAAGCAATGCATTAATTTATCTTACACCATTAAGAATGGCTTTAGATATTCTTACTATTCCCATTTTGATAGTTTCATCAGAGTCGGCATTTTGGCACTGATGATAGAATTGTAGAACATTATCGAAGTTCTTTGAGTCCATATACCATTGAGGTTTTGATTTGTATGCAGGATTAACTTTGTGAAGTATATGATGAAAATATATGAATCTTTTATATTTATGTAATATTTATTATATTTGTATTTCAAAGATTTATGATGATATTTGTATTAACAGTTAGAAGCAGCTTGAGTTTTTTAAAGTTGAGTTTTTTAAAGTTGAATGCAGATGATGGCACCCCAAAGTGGACCGAACAATAAATTTGAGATATAAATATTTAGTAATAATCTCTATATTTTTTTTATCCATGTAAAGTTACAAGCTTTCGTTTATAAATTTCTTCATATCTAATAGTTTATGTTATTTATAATGTAGGTTTTCACGCCAATATATGAATGAAGATGGAGAGACGAAGTTACGAAAATCTACTAAAATTTTCTTATAGTTATTCACTTAATGTTGTGCTATTGTAAGTTTAATCGTACACACACACATTCATGGTCGCAGGTGCAGGATACTTATTTTTTTAATACACATTTCAGCTAAAATAGATTGGTTTTGAGCGATTCTAATGTAAAACAAAACAAAATTTCTGAATTTGGTAAATTTCAACCGGTTTCAATTGGTTTCTGCAGTTTTGACTGAAACAGACAGAAACTATTGCTAATAACAAAAAATTTCTTATTTGATAGATAAATATGTTTATTATTTTCTAAATAGTAGAGGAAGCGAAACGAAAGAAAGAGTTGTATCTTGACTTTAATCCATGAGGCTGTTGTGAGGTGCATATGCGCCATGCAGTGAAGTGATCTATTTTTTTTATTTAGCTATTTTTTGTTGCAAAAGATGTCTGTAGTGAAGGTAATGTGTTTTAGGCCAAAGTTATGCTGCAGGGATACAACAAAGCATTTATATAAACAATGTTTTCATGTCTATAAATATGTAAACTATCTATATGTGGTCAATGCGGAAGGGAGAGGAAGAGTGAAAAGAACCTAAACTCTTATTTTCTATTGTTTTCTGGTGCCATAAATTTGTTATTTTGTGATTCTCGTCGTCAACTTTTCAAATTTTTCTACTCAATTAAGGTTATAACATCTGGATGGATACCGTGTAGCATCTTCGGTATGGTCACCAGTTGGAGTTGGTGAGCTCGACCCTATTTGTCTATGTATTAAATTACCCTTCAATTTTTCCATTTTTTTTTTTGTTTCTTAATAACAAAATACTACCTCCAGATGTATAGTTAAATTGTACAGATACTCTGTAGATTGACCACAAACATGCAAAGTGCTAGTTCCATCTTAGCAAGCTTTTTTTATCAATGGTGTGCTACCATATAATCCGCCTGAACCAATCGGGCATACCAATCAGGCTCGGGCCTGGATTTCCAAAAAGCAGTCAGACCTGAAGCCCTGTCCGAAGCCTGCTAAATTATTGTAACCGGGCTTTGATAAAAATATGGCACGGCCCAGCCCGGCCCAATTCCAGCCCTATCCCAGTCCTAAAGCTCTTTTAATATGGTATTCAGCACCAAGGCAGAAAGGCATGGAAGGCAAACAGCATAAGGGGTGTTACCATATTTTCATAGTCCAGTTAGCATCAAATTCCAACATAATTCACAAGCTGAAACAATTCTCAGATCAAATTTCACTGGCATAGTGCAAATTACAAGATGAATTTGTTCGAGCCGCGAACCTGACCTACTGAATTAAAAAGACAAGCATACAAGAATGGCGCATTGCCACCATTAAATGTACTTTTTTTTTTTTTTTTCCTTACCACAAAATTTTTCGTTGTTTATCTCTAAGAAATCAGAAATACAGGATCAAATGGTACGAACAAAAAGAATCATGACACGAGAAATAGATTCAAATAGCTAATCTGCATTAGAAAAATAACCTATTAGAGAAGATAAAAGCTTATTTCACCTCCAATCCAAGGCGAGGACCTTTTCCCAAAAAACTCTACACCAGAGGTGGTCAAATATCAGGCGGCCTACATAAGCCCAGACCATTTTGGACAGACTTGAACCTAATTTTTAAGCCTGAAAGGCTCGACCAAATCTGAAATTTGATCCCACTCATTAAACCAGCCGAACTCAGATCTACATGACCATATCATATATAATATAATATAATATATCATCCAGTTAGGTGAGTAAGAAGCTGGCATGAATCTGGAACTAGGCCCGAAAGGCAGACGTCAATTTTATTTACCTTCGTCAACAAGAGGTCAACGGGGATAGGCGCATAATATCATCTCCATCAAAAGAAAATACGTGACCTAAGATTGCAACATGCAGACCATCAAGCGAGTCAGACAGATCCCGGTAGTTTGTGACAATACAAACAAAAGCGTCGAAACGACCAAATCTAAAGAGCGTCAAAATTCAAATCTAATTCGAAAGTGAAACCACTAAATATGATGACCAATTTGGAACACAGAACCAAGTCTGGAACTATGACAAATCCAAACTAAAATTAAAAATAATAACATGAAAAACCGTTTGACAATTCGTTCGAAAATTTGCTCTCGGGATATAAAATGCACTCAGCGGTTGGCCTTAGCAACACGTTCAATCTCATCTTTCTTCTTAATAGCGTAGCTGTCAAAAACCAACATTGAACCATGTTATTTCTACTGACATCAAATGATGCACGTATTGACCTCAAAACAAAATCACCAAGAAATTTTTTAAAGAATTGGGGAAATGAAAATAAATGATGAAAAGAACAGAGACCTGTTGGAAGAACCCTTAGCTGCATTAATTAGTTCATCAGCAAGGCATTCAGCAATGGTCTTGATGTTCCTGAAAGCACTCTCCCGAGCACCAGTCGTGAGGAGGTATATTGCCTGGTTGACACGCCTCAACGGAGAAATATCGACTGCCTGACGTCTGACAACACCAGCAGACCCAATCCGAGTTGCATCTTCTCTTGGTCCACTGAAAAGGAGAAAGCTTTTTGTTAAAATTTGGACACACAAACATGCATAGCTCACCAGAAAAAGATACTGGAAATCAAAGTCTAGCAAATGAGGCATGGTATAGGCGTTTGGTTGTAAGTAGGGTCAAGACCACATTATTTGGTTTCAAGTTACCAGAAAGAAAAGAAACTACAATATGACTGCTCCGGCAAATTATGACTAAAACATGATAATTAGAATTATGAAATTTTAAAAACAATACAAACAATAAAGAGAGTGGGATTCTGAAAAGATGAGGTGTACTACCACTCATCACCAACACATTTCTCCAAATACATGGATGCAAACCTAATGTAATTGACCTCAATTAGGAAAATGCTACCATAGAATTTGAAGATTGTTTGAAAATATCCTTTTAATATGTTAATAATTGTCCTTTTACAACACTAATAGAACAAGACACAAGCAGCTTTATTATAGAATGTCCTTGCAACAGAGTTGCCCATCATGCACCAGTTATAGGAAAATCAGATAGGTCGCTTTACCGAGATATGATCCCATATAAAGAGCTTCCTCTTGATGCTATTAAAACATATATAACAAATCCTTATTCATGATGATCATCCAACTACAATTGACTTTTTTTTATCAAGGATCATGAAATAAATTAAGGTCAAATAAGGGTTCTCGCAACTTTCTTCCCAAAACAAGAGTTAATTAAAATTCTTCAAAAACACTTTCACACTACAAGAATCAAAATATGGTAAGAGAACCTACGTGGTCATCCTAGTACAATAGACCAAAATGGGGGTTTCTTTCCCTTCAGAAAAATAAAGCATAACAAATTTTGTACCAAAAATCACCCAACAAAAGGGATTTTAAGGTATTCAAGTATGGTAGGTAAAATAGAAAGGACTTATAGCTTTATCAGTTTATTTTACCAAATTACAGGTTATGGTTCTCTCAAGGCTTAAGCTTCCCAAATAAAGCTCACCAAATTTGTACCAAATATCACTCAGCAAAAGGGATTCTAAGGTATTCAAGTATAGTAGGTGAAATAGAACAGACTTATATCTTTATCAGTTTAATTTACAAAATTACATGTTATAGTTCTCTCAAGGCTTCCTAAAGCCTGTTTTCAAGTTTAAGCCAAGATGGAGGAGGCTTTTTTCCCTTCATAAAAATAAAGGTCGCCAGATTTTGTACAAAAAATCACTAAGCAAAAGGATTTTAAGGTATTCAAGTATAGGAGGTTAAATGCAATGGACTTACAACTTTATCATTTATTTATACAAAATTACATGTTATAGTTGTCCAAAGGCCTCCTAAAGCCTGTATTCAAAACTAAATGGATGAACTATGCCATGTTTAACAAGATTGCCTCAACTATTTAAGTTATTTTCTATAATTCTTGGAGAATCAAGAGACCACAACATGTTTTGAATCTTCAAGGATTGCATGCTGAGATTACAGATTCATGAATTCAATGCCATTAGAATTTCTTGCATGTCTACATTTAATTGGACAAGTTTTTACTATACTAGATATTTAAAGTACCAGAGAAGAACATGTTGCTTGCCAATATAAACCTAGAGCTTGAAAGCAACTGATAGAAGTGGGTGAAGCTTGTCAGCTATGTAACTAGACGAATGATATCCATTGTGCTTTTGGCTAAGAGAGTGTCAAAAATATTCTATTCAAGGTTTTCCGTACCAGAAAGTACCATACCATACCAATAGACAGTCTCATCCACACCAATACTTAGTATGCCTTGTTGTCTCGTACCATTTTATGTACCAACACTAATATATGATGGTACCAATATGAGGTTAAATACCGAGATGGCAAACCTTAGTTCTAGTCAGAATTACAGCATTAAAGGCATGCATTTGAAATACAAATTTATCGTGGAGAGTTATTTAAAAACATTTATAGCATAATGCTGATCAGCTTTAATTTCTACTCATAAGCCAATACTAGATAGAATGTAACAGTTCAAGTTACACAGTTCTGTGACAAAAAACACTTCTATAATCAAAATAATTGCTGGTCAAGTATTCACCTGTTGATAATAGCATCCACAATTACTTGGATTGGGTTTGCATCAGTGAGCAGATGAATGATCTCCATGGCATGTTTGACAATGCGAACAGCCATCAGTTTCTTCCCATTGTTGCGGCCATGCATCATCAGCGAATTGGTCAGCCTCTCAACAATCGGGCATTGGGCCTTGCGGAATCTTTTGACAGCATACCGTCCAGCAGTATGTGGAAGATAGGTAGCATGTTTGGCAGGAGTCACAGCAATGTAATCATTGAGTGAAATATCACTAACCTGCAATTTTGACAGAGCATTATGGCTGCTATCTCAGTAACCGAGACATGCTAGAGCACCACCACAAATTACTGAAAGATTTTTAGCAATATGCTATATAGAAATTCATCTCCAGATCAACATTCATATCTGGATCCTTAGGGATTGAAGTTAGAGTAACTTCCCTCACTTGTGCAAACTTCACAGTTTGCATGGGAATATATTTATCTCATGATAAAATAACAGTGAACAAACGATTCATCAAGCAACCTAAATTATGAAAATCTCAATAATACTATCTGTTCGACAGTGTTGGGCATTTATAATAGTGCATGCAAACATATCATAGGGGTGATAGAAATCAAAAGCCATGAGTAGTTGAACTAACAATTTTCAAAACATGGCAGAGATCATCAATAAAAGAAGCCATTTCATTCCCCAAACTTATTCCAAAGAATCTCTCATGGTTTGGGTTTGATTTTATATTGTTGGGATTTTGTGGTTCCATGATGCGTTAGAAATTGAGCGTCAATTTGTGGTTTCACCATTTGTACTTATATGCTATTTCATTTCAGTTAAATATCAGATGATCTGAGCAGTTACAACATGCATTCTTTCTAAATACTAGTGACAATTGAGAATAATATGAGGAACATCAAATGGAATTCTACATTTGTCACCATTATGGGAGTCCTCCAGAACAAATAACCTGCACACTTTTCTCAGCAGGAGAGGTTACCTAACATGTAGAGCTGAATTGATGAAAAGCTAAAAGAAAAATATTGCCACTTTACATCTATTTTTCCTTTTTTATATTTCTCCCTGATTGCATTTCTTCCTTCAATTTTTCGTCTTGTACTTGCAGCAACACATATAACATTAGATCTCATCTAAAACCTTGTTTTCGGTTGAAAGCAGCCCTGAAGCCATTAAATTAAATATACTACTACCAAGTCATTTACCTATCTAAACTACTAAGACTAGTTCTTAAACCTACGCAAGACATATTTACAATATAATAGGGGCATGTCAACTAAGGGTGGCATTTTAATCCACCACATTGGGTACCCAACCATAATGAGATAGGTTTTACTGACCTGTTTAGAGTTGATGGTGGGTACAGGTGATGGTAAGACTTGCCACGAACTCGACCTAAATATACATAACCCCACTAATTCCCTCCCGACCCTTTACCCTAATTGCTCCACTTGCTCGTCCTGTGACTCCTGTCATCCAGTCATCCCTCACTATCCTTGATGATTATAATGATAATGGAACGGCCACACGCCATGATGCTTAATTGATCATTTTTCTTAGTTTAAGGGACATTTGACTTCATAAAAAACAATATTTTTGTTAGTTGTATTTCTATTATTGTTAAAAATTTGATTTGTTATGTTCTATCTTAGAATTTTATTTTGTTTAATGTTATGTGAAGTACTAAGATTTATTTTTATTCTCTTTTTTATTTATTTGATTTGTTTGAAAAAAAATTTTCCCAGACCCAACCAATCCAACACACCCCATGTTCTGACTCTACACGACCCTGAGACGGGTATGGGGTGAGTATGACTACATAGTTCCTAATTGCATGGAAAATACAGCTAATGGCCTACCCGACCTGCTGCGGTCCCTAATGTCAACATGGGAAATCCTAAAAGGTTATGATGCTAAAATGGCAGGAATATGATAATGGGTAATTATATCTTGCAATACACATTATCCCTTATTAATCTGACTACAATTTTTTGTACTTTATCAAAAATTCAGCATCTGTAAATAATGGAAATTCATAATCAACAAACCATATCCGATTTATTAATTAGCAAATAAGCCATCTTTCACATCAAATGACTTAGAACATTAAATCAATTAGGAAGATGGAAAGAAAAGAAAACCCCCACACCAAAAGGCTCAGAACATAAAGCTACTTGAGAATTTTAAATGCAAAGAAGAGAGAAGTTAAAAAGCAAATAGACAGCAACCTACCAAGTTTAAGACATATGACATTCATGCAGAAAGCAAAATACAATAAATAAATATGCGCATAACATATCTGGTATATATCACAACAAAATCAGTTCATGTTCATATCTAATATTCATTAGATATGACCATGGTTCCCCTAGCACAATATCCATTATTTAGACATTTGAACCCTAAAAACACATCCCCCCGTAGCAATCAATTTTTCCCTCTCCAAACATCCTAATTACCCTCATATATACCATTAAATCCTCGCCATTAATTTATGCACCATAATTTAAGCATCAAGAACTCAATTATTCTAACTCCCAACCTCTTTTACCCTCAAACAAATTTCAGACCTGCTGAAATCCGGTTACAGCAAACAAGGTAGACATCTCATAAACTATTTTTTGTAGAACTCAAGTGAATGAGTTACTTGTAACCACCCCTAGACAAAACTGAAATACACAACCATAAACAGACAATGATTCAATATAGGAGAAGATTATATATAAACATAGATTTCAAATACGAGCAATTGTAATAAGATTGAAATCACAAGCGATTAGGAGATACAAAAAGGGATTTAAAGAGATCTCATCATACATCAGATTTACTACAAACTCCCAGAGTTGTCTTTTTTTAAACAAACACCGTAAGTAATAATCATCCGAACAACTGCTTGCAGGAAGGGAAAGACGACGCAAATCAACACAAGGAACAACTGGAAATAAAGTACGATGGAAGATTCATCGTGACAGTGATTATACTCTAAATGAACGCTAAAAATCCTTCAATCCAATAGATAAAACGATGAAGTAGAAGGGGAAAAAAAGAAACAGCAAAGATACCGACATGGACTTCCTCGAAGGACCAGCGATTGAATAGCTTGACCTCCTGTTCGACCGCCATGGACGCCGCCAAGTGGAGCTCGCGAAGCGAACGAGGGAGGCAACCAAAGGACAGTCGCGGCCGAAAACCCTACAGTCGGATGCACAGAGAATTGTGGCGAATTTTATAGTCAGCTGGCTCCACTTCATACGGAGCGGATGTGTTGGATAAAGGGCTGTGATCACATCAACTCCAAAACTTTTCGGAGTTGATGGGTTTTTGCTGGGGCTGCAATGAGGCCGGATGAGGACCGGGTCGGTCGTGACTCAGATCCAACCCCGTATTCTTTTGGGTCATGATGTTGGATTTGAATCCTGTTCAATTAACCAACGAGGTCAGAACTCGTCATGTCAGGTCCATAAACCCATATGATCATTTAGGCCAGATTAGGTCAACAATGACTCGAGCCCAGCACAACACATTCTGGTCCAGGTCACGCCGCATCTAAGCCGGAACCTAATGCAACATTAGTTAATTAAAATATGAATTATTTACATGTTAACGATAGAAAATTGTTGGATGGGATGATAGAAAATTGCTTAAAATATCATGTTACATTTGAGGAGGCTCGGGAAAGGAGAAACACTTTAATCTACATTGAAAGTTATTAATAAAAAATAAAAATAAAAAGCAAGAGAAGTTCTAAGGTAGTTGGTGAATGAGGATCCGTACAATTGAACTTAGTTGGAAAAAGGTGGATGATTGTGATTGTGGTTATGCCACCAACTAGCAAGAGCATAGTTCAACTTTAATTAAACCTCCAATTAGAGAGCTTAGAAAGCTCAAGTATCAAATTAAGTTATATTATTTCAAGAATTAATTTTGATAATTATAAAATATTTGAGGGAAGTACTAATAAATTTTGACTTGGAAAAAAAATATATATTTAAGGTTTCACAAAATTTTTCAAGATTATTAAAGAAATTTGAAGAAGGACAAAATTATAATTTTACCAAGTTGGACATCAAGAAAATATATTTTGGGAGCCTCAAGAGCAAATAGAGAAAAATTCTAATCTTTTGAATAATTTTAAAATTTTTGGATGTCAAATTTGAAAAATTATCAAGTTTGAGCAAAAGGACCGACCCCTGAGTCAATCCTTGGGCTGATTGGCATGCTGATTTCTGGCTGGCATACTCAAAGAGGATGACTCTAGGATCAATCCATGTGCCAGGGATTGACCTTAAGATCGACCTCTACTGTTCTGCAAGTCAAAAATACATAACATTATATTTTCTATTGTTTGCCATAGAGGAGGTCAACCCCTACGATGGAAAGTTCTGCAATAGCTAGTTTTTCAGTCCATTTTAGCTGCATTTAATACTCATTTAAGACTTTCCAACAGCTATAAATGGGCACTGTTCACTTTCTAGCACTTACTGAAAACATAAAAGCTTTCAAAAGAAGAAAAAATGCAAGAAAAATCAAGCAAAAACTCAGCCCTAATGAAAAGCCCTCTTCATGCACAAAAAGCATTCAATTTAAGCTCAACCATCTCTCCAAAGTTTATTTAAGTCTTCACCCACTTTGAGAGGAGCTTGAAAAGCTTCTTCTTTTATTGTGTAAAGTACTTTTAAAGTTCTATTGTGCTCATAAAGGAGCTAATCTTGTATTTCATTATTTTTACGCTTGAATTCTATTTTTATTATTTTGTAAGTTTTGAAGATTTCAAAACTTGAAAAGGTTGATTTGAATCTTGAATCGGAGTGTATTGGATTGACTTGTATTGAAAAATAAGTATTCTAGCTTAAGATAGCTGGGGTCAGTGATTACTGACGTTGTATTCACTTGAATACGTTTAGTGAATTTTGAATTTTCAAGTAGGAGCTTGGGGAGTGAATGTATGTGCAAGGTTGATACCAAAATGTTATAAACTATGATTGTTTGTAGTGTGTTTATTTGCTTTCTATCTTCATTTCTTTATTTCTTTACATATTTGCTTTTTATTTCTCCACTTTGCTTAAATCAGCCACTGCACATTACTTGTTTATTTTTTCATAATCTTTATGATTCATATTCACTTAAAAATTTTTAAAACCTAATTTATCCACTCCCTCTTGGATTGTATAGCTGAGCAACAAATGGTATCAAAGTCCAGTGCTCAAGCCCTTTCTTGATTTAACTATCAAGAGTCAAAGATCTATAGCAACTCAAGTTGGTGGTTCACTAGTCAATGGGTAATCTACAAACCGACTTTCATTTTTTAATGGATCGAACTACACCTATTGAAAAGCTCGGATGAAAATCTTTATTCAAGCACTTGACTATAATATATGGAGTATCATAGTAAATGGATCATATATATCCACTAAATTGATTGATGGTGTAGAATCAACCAAATCTAGAAGAGAATGAGATGAGGTTGATAAGAAAATGACTCCGCTCAATATTAAAGCCATGAATATTTTGTATTGTGCATTAGATGCAAATAAATTTAATCATATTTCAACATGCATGTCAGCTAAAAAAATATGGGATAGGTTAGAAGTAATATATGAAGGTTCTAACCAAATCAAAGAGTCTAAAAAGTCTTAGTAAGTCTTATCCTAACAGCGATCTTGTAAGAAAGATTCTTAGATTACTATCAAGAATATTGAAAGCCAAAGTTACCGCAATCCAAGAAGCGAAGGACTTGAACATCTTGCCTTTGAAGGAGCTTCTAGGATCCCTTATGACACACAAGCTAAGCATGAAATAACATCATGAAGAAGAAGTCAAGAAGAAGAAAACAATCATCCTCAAATCCACTATTCAACAAAAAAATGAATCCGATCAAACAGAAAATGATGAACAAGATGAAGAGTTGGCCCTCATCATCAGAAAATTTAAGAGATTTTTAAAGAAAAGAAAATAAGAAATGAGAAGAAAGCCACAAGCAAAAGAAGAGCACAGCAAGAAGAAGGATAAAGAGCAACCTCTAATATGCTACGAATGCAAGAAGCCGGGATACTTTAGATTCGAATGTCCCCAACTCAAGAAGGCCTCTAAGAAACTCAAGAAAAAGGCTATGGTGGCTACATGAAGTGATAGTGATGACTCGAGCTCCAAAGAAGAATCTTATGAAGAAGCTAATTTATGCCTTATAACATATGAAAATGAGGTAAATACTAAAACTTCTAATGACTTTACTTTTGAAGAACTCTAAGAAGCATTTTATGATTTAGTAGATGATTTAAATAAGTTATGGGTAAAGAATAAATAACTTAAATTAAAGAATCAATCCTTACTAAAAGAAAATAAAATCATTTCAAACAAAAAATTAGCATTAACTCAAGAAAATCTAAACTTAAAAAATGAAATTGCTAAGTTAAAACCAATGGTAGAAAAATTTACTTTAAGTTCAAATAAACTTCAAATGATTCTTGAAAATCAAAAGGCTATTTATGATAAAGCCGATCTTGGCTATAATCCTTTAAAGAAATAAAAATTTTTGAAAAATATTTTTATGAATTCATCAAGCAATAAGTTTTCAAATGTTACTTGCTTTAATTATGGTAAAGTAGGATATAAATCCTATACATATTTTTTCTAGCAAATTTAAAAATTCAAATGTAAAAAAAAATATGTTCAAAAAGAAATCATTGTGACTAACCAAAAAGAATCCAAGAAAACTTGGGTACCTAAAGTTAAGACTTGATTTTATGTATAAATATATCTTGCATCCCAAGGAATAAATAAAAAATGGTATCTTGATAGCGAGTGCTCAAGATACATGATTGGTGATGAATTCTAATTCATCACACTTGATATAAAAAATAGAGGGATGGTTATCTTTGGAGACAATGATAAAGAAAAGATCATTGGTATCACTTTCTCCAAATATATTAAAAATATTTTATTATTAGATGGTCTTAAACATAATCTCTTAAGTATCAGTTAATTTTATGATAAAGGATATAAAGTCATTTTTGAATCTTCATTATGTATTGTAATTAGTCCTGTTGGGGATAAATCCCGCTTTCATCGAAGTCCAGTTTGATGCTTAGTCTAATATAACTGGTAATTATAGAAGAGCTTCGATCGAGAATTCTCCAGCAGCCGAGCTCCTTCCTAACTTCTCCTTCGGTCGAATTCCTCCAGCAATCGAACTTCTTCCGAATTTCTCCTTCAGTTGGATTCCTTCAGGAGCTGAACTCCTTTCGGACTTCTCCTTCGATCGGATTTCTCTAGAAGCCAAACTCCTTCCAGACTTTTTCTTCAATCGAATTTCTCTAGGAGCCGAACTCCTATCGGATTTCTCTTTCGATCGAATTCCTCCAACAGCCAAACTCCTACCGGACTTCTCCTTCAGTCGAATTCCTTCAGGAGCCGAACTCCTTACGGACTTCTTCTTCAGTCAAATTCCTCCAGCAGCTGAACTTCTTTCGGACTTTTTCTTTAGTCGGATTCCTCTAGAAGCTGAAGTCTTTTCAGACTTCTCCTTCGATCAGATTCCTCCAGGAGCCGAACTCCTTCTTGACTTTTTCTTCGGTCAGATTCCTCCAGCAGCCGAACTCCTTCCAAACTTCTTCTTCAGTCAGATTCCTCCAGGAGCCAAACTATTTTTGAACTTTTTCTTTAGTCAGATTCCTGCAGGAGCCAAACTTTTTCCAGACTTCTCCTTCAATCGGATTCCTCCACGAGCCGAACTCCTACCGAACTTCTCCTTCAGTCAAATTCCTCCAAGAGCCGAACTCCTACCAGACTTCTTCTTCAGTCAAATTCCTTCAGAAGCCAAACTCCTTTCGAACTTCTCCTTCAGCCAAACTTCTCCACCAGTCGAACTCCTTCAGTCGAGTTTTTCCAGCAGTCGAACTTTTTCTAGACTTCTCCATCAATCGAGCTTCTCTACCAGTCGGACTTCTTCTAGACTTCTTCATCAGTCGAACTCCATCTGAATTTTTTCAATGGATTACTTTCAGATTTCAGATAGTATTTCTCTCAGATGATCCTCTCTAGTCGTATTTTCTTTAGAAATTCAAACTCCTCTGGAATTGACATACGCCAAAGCTCTTCACCCCTCCATGTGGCTCCGAGTGGCTCAGTACCAGACGGCTATGGCTGTCACTATCAATCTACTATAGGCAGCATCCCTCTCCATAATAAATTCCACATGGCTCCGAGCAGCTAGCTATCGAACGATTATGGCTGTCACTATCAGTCTGCTACAGACGGCACCCCTCTCTATAACAAACCCCAGATGGCCCCGAGCGATCAACTATCAGATGGCTACGACTATCACTATCAGTCTGCTCTAGGCTCCATTTATAAAAAAACTCTCCAGATATATTTTCTCTAAGCTCTCTTCTCCTTTCCGAAACTCTACTGTACTCTTTTTTGAGCACTCCATTTTTATTGGCTAGAAGAGTTGACTTGATTGTCAGAGGATCCTACCGAAGCCATCACTACTGACTCTGGATGGGACTTCATTTTGTAAGTCACTGGCGGTGACCTTTTTTTTCTCGACTCCAGCTTGATCCGACATCGATCAGATTCTATACCAATAGGATTGGCGCTAGAGGAAGGGCCCTTTATTTCTGAGGTAACCTTGTTCTTAAAGGAGTGCTCAATCGATCCTGTGGATCTTCTTCTTCAAGGTTCATCTCCTTCCTCTCCCTCAATCCCAAGAAATGCCTCCAAAAAAGGCAACTACCCAGAGATCTACCACTTCTGTTGCCAAATCTGAGCTAGATCCATTCACTCCTGCTCCATCACTGGTGCTTCGACCTCCTCCTCCATCGGTGGCCATGGTAGATTTAGAGCAATTTAACCTACTGATGCAGTGGGTTCAGGGTCTTACCAAAATGATGTAGACCATGCGACAGCCCTCGACGGAGATTTCATCAGGAAATCCATCATCAAAATGTCAGAAATCGGTCCCAAGGAAGAGCACTTGGGCTAGCATACCCATCGCCCCTGAAAAAGAAAAATAGAGAGCAAAGAATCCTTGTTCGGATCATGAATCTTCTTCGAAAGAGATCTTCTCCATCTACGGTCAGAAGCCTTTCAAGATTTGCGATCGAAATGACATTTTTGATAAAAAATTGCAGAAGATGGACCGATGGATTGAGAAACTCTGCACATTGCCCCGGCTCACCATGATGACGTCCGCACCGATCCCTCCTTTCTCTCTCCAAATTATGCAAGAGCCCATTCTGTCGAACTTTAAACTTTCCTAATTTGAAAGCTACGATAGAACCTCTGATCTGCTCATCACCTGAAGGCCTTTCGAACCATGATGCTGCTCCATAGCGCACTAGACACCATCTTATGCCAAGCTTTTTCGTTTACCTTAATGAAAGCAGCAAGAAACTGATACTTGGTATTAAAACTGGATATGATCTTCTCCTTTGACCAGAAGAGCCAACATCCATGCCGAGATTTAGATTTTTTGATGAATATTAAGAAGAAGGAAGAATCTATCCGGGCTTACATTATCCAATTTAATGCTACTGCATTGGAGGTCCGGAACCTGGAATAGTCTGTTGCAATGACCGCACTTAAGGACGACCTTCAGAAGAATGATTTGCTATTCTTTCTGAAGAAGAAGTATCCTAAAAACTTTGCCAATCTACTAGCTCGGGCTGAGGGATATGTCCGAGCAGAAAAAGCCTTCAAATTGAAAGATGAGGAAGCCGTAGGAGAGCGGTAGATGGACGAGTCTAATAAATCCATAGCTGATAGAGGGCCGAATAAAGTTTGGCTACGCCCATGGACTCCCCCCAAGTGCAAGCGAGCTCGAACTCCTCATCGAACTCATCATCAAAGAAGTTTCGATAGATGGGCATGGAGAAATTCTTCCTCCAAAAGAAGAATTACGATCTCCCCCAAACAAGTGCAATCGAAGCAAGTACTATTTGTATCATTATGATCACGGCCATGATACTGAAGAATGCATTCAGCTCCAAGATGAGATCGAGGAGCTCATCAGGAGAGGTCGGTTAGGTCGATTCCTCGATGCCGGCCTGAAGCAAGTAAAGATCGACCGAGGGCACTGTCGTAGCTAGAACTACCAAGGAGGGAGGAACAACAAGAAGATCGACCGTCTCTTGACATCATCAATACTATCTCTGAGGGACTTAGTGCTTCGACGAGCCACTATCTCTCGATCTTAGAGCCAGGAGAAGCTTGCCCCAAATTGGGAAGATCCGTATGAAATAGAGGAGGTCGTCCGACCCAGAGCTTATCATCTGAAAGAGCTCGGAGGAACAACGCTCCCACGATCTTGGAATTCAGAAAATCTAAGAATGTGCTACTAGTAATTTTCCTCCAATAAAACTCCTCCATTTCAATATTATTATTTCTTGGTGCAAAAACTATATGATGATAGGAAAGAAGCAATCGAAAGTAGCTATGTTAGGAACATGAAGAGAACCTCATCTTAACATGAGTAAGTCGAAGACCTCCGATTATTTAAGATAGGAAGAGGGAAGAGGCCCATTCAACGATCCATTTATGCCTTTATTGCCATGTTAGGAATAAGAGAAGAACCTCATCCTAACATGAGCAAGTCGAAGACCTCCAGTTATTTAAGACAGGAGGAGGGAAGAGGTCCATTCAATAGCCCATCTGTGCCCCTAGTGCCATGTTAAGAATAGGAGGAGAACCTCATCCTAACATGAGCAAGTTGAAGACCTCTAGTTATTTAAGACAGGAGGAGGGGAAAGGCCCATTCAACGATCCATCTGTGCCCCTATTGCCATGTTAGGAATAGAAGAAGAACCTTGTCCTAACATGAGCAAGTTGAAGACCTCCGATTATTTAAGACAGGAGGAGGGAAGAGGCCCATTCAATGACCCATCTGTGCCCCTAGTGCCATGTTAGGAATAGAGGGTGAACCTCGTCCTAACATGAGCAAATTGAAGACCTTCGATTATTTAAGACAGGAGGAGGAGAGAGGCCCATTTAATGGCCCATCTGTGCCCCTAGTGCCATGTTAGTAATAGGAGGAGAACCTCGTCCTAACATGAGCAAGTCGAAAACTTTCAATTATTTAAGACAGGAGGAGGAGAGAGGCCCATTCAACGGTCCATCTGTGCCCCTATTATCATGTTAGGAATAGAAGGAGAATCTCGTCCTAACACGAGCAAGTCAAAAAACCTCTAATTATTTAAGAAAAGAGGAGGGGAGAGGCCCATACAACAGTCCTAATGTGCCCCTACAGTCCGTTAGAAATAGGAGGAGAACCTCATCCTAACATGAGCAAAGTCGAAGGCCTCGTTCATTTTAAACAAGGTGAGAAGAGAGGCCCCAACAACGGCCCTTATGTGCTCCTATAGCCCATTAGGAATAGGAGGAGAATCTCGTCCTAACGTGAGCAAAGTCGAAGGCCTCATTCATTTTAGACGAGGTGAGAAGAAAGGCTCCGACAACGGCCTCCATGTGCCCCTATAGCCTATTAAGAATAGAAGGAGAACCTCATCCTAACGTGAGCAAAGTCGAAAGCCTCGTTCATTTTAGACGAGGTGAGAAGAAAGGCCCCAACAATGGTCCTTATGTGTCCCTATAGCTCATTACGAATAGGAAGAGAACCTTGTCCTAATGTGAGCAAAGTCGAAGGCCTCATTTATTTTAGATGAGATGAGAAGAGAGGCCCCGATAATGATCCTTATGTGTTCCGACAACGGTCCTTATGTGCTCCTATAGCCCATTAGGAATAGGAGAAGAATCTCATCCTAATATGAGCAAAGTCGAAGGCCCCGATTCATTTTAGACGAGGTGAGAAGAGAGGCTCCGACAATGGCCCTTATGTGCTCCTATAGTCCATTAGAAATATGAGGAGAACCTCATCCTAACATGAGCAAAGTTGAAGGCCTCGTTCATTTTAGACGAGGTGAGAAGAGAGGCTTCGACTCGGTTGGAGATAAGATCTCTCCTTCGAGCTTCAACTTCAATTGGAGATAAGATCCTCTTTAGCCTCGATTGGAGATAAAATCTTCTCCGAGCCTCAACCTCAATAGAAGATAAGATCTTCTTCAACTTCGATCGAAGATAAGATCTTTGCCGACTTCAACTTCAATAAGAGATAAGATTTTCTTCAACCTCGGCTGGAGATAAGATCTCCCTCGAGCTTCAACTGCAATAGGAGATAAGATCTCCTTTCAACCTCGATCAAAGATAAGATCTCCTCCGAGCTTCAACTTCAACGAGAGATAGAACTTCTTCAACCTCAGCCAGAGATAAGATCTTCCTCGAGCATCAACCTCAATAGGAGATAAGATCTCCTTCAATCTCGATCGAAGATAAGATCTCTCCTAAGCTTCAACTTCAACAGGAGATAAGATCTCCTTCAACTTCAATCAGAGATAAGATCTTTCCCAAGTTTCAACATCAAAGAGAGATAGGATCTTCTTCAACCTCGATCGGAGATAAGATCTCCTCTAAGCCTCAACCTCAACAAAAAGATAAGATCTTCTTCAACCTCGATCGGAGATAAGATCTCTCCCGAGCTTCAACTTCAATAGGAGATAAGATCTCTTTCAACCTCGACCGGAGATAAGATCTCCCCGAGCTTCAACGTCAACAAGAGATAGGATCTTCTTCAACCTCGACTAAAGATAAGATCTCCTCCGAGCCTCAACCTCAATAGGAGATAGGATCTACTTCAACCTCGGCTAGAGATAAGACCTCCCCCAGGCTTCAATCTCGATTGGAGATAAGATCTCCTCCGAGCTTCAACTTCAATCAAAGATAAAACCTCCCCCGAGCTTCAACTTTGACGGGTGCAAAGCTTGGAAAAGAACTTCGATAGTCATCTTTTTTGTACTTCCTTTCTTCGAATTTCGAACTCGGGAGTGGGAAGACTATTATTAGGGATAAACCCCGCTCCCGTTGAGGTCCAGTTTGATGCTTAGCCTAATGTACTGGTAATCATAGAAGAGCTTTGATTGGGAATTCTCCAGCAGCCGAGCTTCTTCTGGACTTCTCCTTCGATCGAATTTCTCCAATAACTGAACTCCTTTCGGACTTCTCCTTCAGTCAAATTTCTTCAGCAGTTGAACTCCTTCCAGACTTCTCCTTCAGTCAAATTTCTTCAACAGCCGAACTCCTTCTAGACTTCTTCTTCAGTCGGATTTCTTTAGGAGCCAAACTCCTTCTGAATTTTTTCTTCAATCAGATTCCTCCAGGAGCCAAACTTCTTCCGAACTTTTCCTTCAGTCGAATTCCTCTAGGAGCCAAAGTCCTATCAGACTTCTCCTTCGATCGGATTCCTCCAGCAGCCAAACTTCTATCAAACTTCTCCTTCAGTCGGATTCCTCCATGGGCCGAACTCCTATCGGACTTCTCCTTTAGTCAAATTCCTCCAAGAGCCGAACTCCTACCGGACTTCTCCTTTAGTCAAATTCCTTCAAGAGCCGAACTCCTACCGAACTTCTCCTTTAGTCAAATTTCTCCAAAAGCCAAACTTCTTTCGAACTTCTTCTTCAGCTAAACTTCTCCACTAATCGAACTCCTTCAATCAAATTTTTCTACCAGTTGAACTTCTAGACTTCTCCATCAGTCAAGCTTCTCCACCAGTCGGACTTCTTTTAGACTTCTCCATCAGTTGAACTCTATCCGAATTCCTTCAGTGGATTACTTTTAGATTTTAGGTAGTATTCCTCCCAGATGATCCCCTCTAGCCATATTTTCTTTAGCAATCTGAACTTCTTTAGAATTGATATACACCAAAGCTCTTCACCCCTCCACGTGGTCCTGAGTGGCTCAGTATCGAACGGCTATGGCTGTCACTATTAATCTACTACAGATGATGCCCCTCTTCGTAAGAAATCTCATGCGGCTCCAAATGGCTAGCTATCGGATGGCTATGACTATCACTACCAGTCTGCTATAGATGGCACTCCTCTCCATAATAAATCTCATACGACCTCGAACGATCAACTACCAAACGGCTATGACTGTCACTATCAGTCTGCTCCGAGCTCTATTTATAAAAGAGACCCTTCAGATACATTTTCTCTAAGCTCTCTTCTCTACTGAACTTTTTTTTGAGCACTCCATTTCTATTGGCTAGAAGAGTTGACTTAATCATCAGAGAATCCTATCGGAGCCATCACTACCGACTCTGAATGGGGCTTCATTTTGTAGGTCACTGACAGCGACCTCTCCTTCCTCGACTCCAGTTCGATCCGACATCCACCAGAGTCTACACCAACAGGATTGAAGCTAGAGGAAGGACCCTCTATTTCTAAGGTATCCTTATTCTTAAAGAAGTGCTTAGTCGATCCTGTGGATCTTTTTCTTTAAGGTTCATCTTCTTCCTCTTCCTCAATCCTAAGAAATGCCTTCAAAGAAGGCAACTACCCAGAGATCTACCACTTCTGTCGTCAAATCTGAGCTAGATCCATTCGCTCCTGCTCCATCACCGACGCTTCGATCTCCTCCTCCATCGATGGCTACGGTAGATTTAAAGCAATTTAACCTGCTGATATAGTGGGTCCAGGGCCTCACCGAAATGGTGCAGGCCATGCGGGAGCCCTCGATGGTGATTTCGTCAGAAAACCCACCATCGAGATGTCAGAAATTGATCTAGCATATCCGTCGCCCTTGGAAAGAGAAAATAGAGAGCAAAGGATCCTTGTTCGGATCATGATTCTTCTTCAGAAGAGATCTTTTCCATCTACAGTCGAAAGTCTTCCAAAATTTGTGATCGAGATGACATCTTCAATCAGAAACTATGAAAGATGGACCGATAGATTGAAAAACTCCGCCACATCATCCCGACTCACCATAATGGCATCCGCACCGATCCCCCTTTCTCTCTCCAAATTATGGAAGAGTCCATTTCGCCGAACTTTAAGCTTTTCTAATTTGAAAGCTACGATAGAACCTCTGATCCAATAGATCACTTAGAGGCCTTTCGAACCATGATGCTGCTCCATGGTGCACTAGATGCCATCTTATGCCGAGCTTTTTCATTTATCTTAAAGAAAGCAGTAAGAAATTGGTACTCGATGTTAAAATCAAGTACGATCTACTTCTTTGATCAGAAGAGCCGATGTCTGCACCGAGGTTTGGATTTTTTGATGAATATCAAGAAAGAGGGAGAATCTATCCAGGCTTACATCATTCGATTTAATGCTGCTGCATTGAAGGTCCAGAATCTAGACCAGTCTGTTGCAATGGCCACACTTAAGGATAGCCTTCAGAAGAACGATTTGCTATTCTTTCTGAAGAAGAAGTACCTCAGAAACTTTGCCAATCTGCTAGCTTAGGTTGAGAAAAATGTCCGAGCGAAAGAAGCCTTCAAATTGAAAGATGAGAAAGCCATAGGAGAGTGACAGATGGATGAGTCTAATAAATCCATAGCTGATAAAGGGCCGAATGAAGTTTGGCTATGCTCATGGACTCTCTCCGAGCGCAAGCGAGCCCAAACTCCTCAACGAATTCATTATCAAAGAAGCTCCGATAGATGGGCATGGAGAAGTTCTTCCTCCAGAAGAATTACGATCTCTTCCAAACAAACATAATCAAAGTACTGTTTGTATCATCATGATCACGACCACGATACTGAAGAATGCATTTAGCTCCAAGATGAGATCAAGGAGCTCATCAGGAGAGGTCGGTTGGATCGATTCTTCAGATGTCGATTTGAAGTAAGTGAAGATCGATCGAGGGCACTATCGTAGCTAGAACCACCAAGGAGGGAGGAACAACAAGAAGATCAACCACCTCTCGACATCATCAACACTATCTTTGGGGGACTTAGTGCTTCGACGAGCCACCATCTCTCAGCCTCAGAGCTAGGAGAAGCTTGCCCCAAATTGAAAAGATTCATATGAAATAGAGGAGGTCGTCCGGTCCAGAGCTTATCGCCTGAAGGAGCTCGGAGGAATAACACTCCCACGATTTTGGAATTCAAAAAATCTGAGAATGTGCTATCAATAATTTTTCTTCAATAAAACTCCTCTATTTCAACATTATTATTTCTTGGTACAAAAACTATGTGATGACAGAAAAAAAGTAATAAAAAATAGCCATGTTAGGAATAAGAGGAGAACCTCATCCTAACATGAGCAATTCGAAGACCTTCGATTATTTAAGATAGGAAGAGGGGAGAGGCCCATTCAATGATCCATTTATGCCTCTATTGCCATGTTAGAAATAGGAGAAGAACTTGATCCTAACATGAACAAGTCAAAGACCTTTGATTATTTAAGACGGAGGAGGGAGAGAAGCCCATTCAACAGGCCCATCTGTGCCTCTAGTGCCATATTAGGAATATGAGGAGAACCTCGTCCTAATATGAACAAGTCAAAAAATCTCTGATTATTTAAGATAGGAGGAGGGAAGAGGCCGATTTAACGATCCATCTGTGCCCCTATTACCATGTTAGAAATAGGAGAAGAATCTCATCCAAACATGACCAAGTCGAAGACCTCCAATTATTTAAGATAGGAGGAGGGGAGAGGCCTATTCAATGGCCCATCTGTGCCCCTAGTGCCATGTTAGGAACAAGAGAAGAACCTCATCCTAATATGAGCAAGTCGAAGACCTTCAGTTATTTAAGATAGAAGGAGGAGAGAGGCCCATTCAATGGCCCATCTGTGCCCCTAGTTCCATGTTAGTAAACAGAAGGTGAACCTCGTCCTAACATGAGCAAGTCAAAGACCTCCGATTATTTAAGATAGGAGGAGGAGAGAGGCCCATTCAATGGTCCATCTGTGCCCCTATTATCATATTAGGAAGAGGAGGAGAATCTCGTCCTAACATGAGCAAGTCGAAAATCTCCAATTATTTAAGATAGGAGGGGAGAGGCCCATACAATGGTCCTAATGTGCTCCTACAGTCCATTAGAAACAGGAGGAGAACCTCATCCTAACATGAGCAAAGTCGAAGGCCTCATTCATTTTAGACAAGGTGAGAAGAGATGCCCGACAATGGCTCTTATGTGCTCCCTATAGCCCATTAGGAATAGGAGGAGAACCTCATCCTAACGTGAGCAAAGTCGAAGGCCTCATTCATTTTAGACGAGGTGAGAAGAGAGGCTTCGATAACGGCCTCTATATGCCCCTACAGTCCATTAAGAAATAGGAGGAGAACCTCATCCTAACATGAGCAAAGTCGAAGGCCCCATTCATTTTAGACGAGGTGAGAAGAGAGGCTCCGACAATGGTCCTTATGTGCCTCTATAGTTCGTTATGAACAGGAGGAGAACCTTATCCTAACATGAGCAAAGTCGAAGGCCTCTTTCATTTTAGATGAGGTGAGAAGAGAGGCCCCGACAATGACCCTTATGTGTCCCGACAATGGCTCTTATGTGCCCTTATAGCCCGTTAGGAATAGGAGGAGAATCTCGTCCTAACGTGAGCAAAGTCGAAGGCCCCATTCATTTTAGACGAGGTGAGAAGAGAGGCCCCGACAATAGCCCTTATGTGCTTCTACAGTCTGTTAGAAAGCAGGAGGAGAACCTTGTCCCTAACATAAACAAAGTCGAAGGCCTCATTCATTTTAGATGAGGTGAGATGGGAGGCCTCGACTCGGCTGAAGATAAGATCTCCTTCGATCTTCAACTTCAATAGGAGATAAGATCCCCTTTAGCCTCGGTTGGAGATAAGATCTCCTCCAAGCCTCAACCTCAACAGAAGATAAGATCTTCTTCAATCTCGATCGGAGATAAGATCTTCCCCGAGCTTCAACTTCAATAGGAGATAAGATTTTTTTCAACCTCGGCTGGAGATAAGATCTCCCACGAGCTTCAACTACAATAGGAGATAAGATCTTCTTCAACCTCGATCGGAGATAAGATCTTCTCTGAGCTTCAACTTCAATGAGAGATAGGACTTCTTCAACCTCGGCCAGAGATAAGATCTTCTCCGAGCATTAACCTCAATGGAAGATAAGATCTCCTTTAATCTCGATCGGAGATAAGATCTCCCCCGAGCTTCAATTTCAATAGGAGATAAGATCTTCTTCAACCTCGATCAGAGATAAGATCTTTTTTAAGCTTTAACATCAACGAGAGATAGGATCTCCTTCAACCTTGGTCAGAGATAAGATCTTCCCCGAGCCTCAACCTCAATAGAAGATAAGATCTTCTTCAACCTCAGTCGAAGATAAGATCTCTCCCGAGCTTCAACTTCAACAGGAGATAAGATCTCCTTCAACCTCGACTGGAGATAAGATCTCCTCCGAGCTTCAATGTCAACGAGAGATAGGATCTTCTTCAATCTCGATTGGAGATAAGATCTCCTCTGAGCCTCAATCTCAATAGGAGATAGGATCTACTTCAACCTCGGTTGGAGATAAGACCTCCCCTGGGCTTCAATCTCGATTGAAGATAAGATCTTCTCCGAGCTTCAACCTCGATGGGTGCAAAGCCTGAAAAAGAACTTTAGTAGTCATCTTTTTTGTACTCCCTTTTTTTGAATTTCGAACTTGAGAGTGAGGAGACTATTGTTAGGGATAAACCCCACTTTCGTTGAGGTCCAGTCTGATGCTTAGCCTAATATAACTGATAATCATAGAAGAGCTTCGATTGAGAATACTCCAGCAGCCAAGCTCCTTCCGGACTTCTCCTTCGATCGGATTCCTCCAATAGCCGAACTCCTTTCGAACTTCTTCTTCAGTCAAATTTCTCCAGCAGCCGAACTCCTTCTAGACTTCTTCTTCAGTCAAATTCCTCCAGCAGTCGAACTCCTTCTGAACTTCTCCTTCAGTTGAATTTCTTCAGAAGCTGAACCCCTTCTAAACTTCTCCTTCGGTCGGATTCCTCCAGGAGCCAAAACTCCTTCCAAACTTTTTCTTCAATCGAATTCCTCTAGGAGCCAAACTCCTATCAGACTTCTCCTTCGATCAGATTCCTTCAGCAGCCGAACTCCTATCAGACTTCTCATTTAGTCGAATTCCTCCAGGAGCTGAACTTCTTACGGACTTCTCCTTTAATCAAATTTCTTCAGCAGCCAAACTCCTTCCAAACTTTTTCTTCAGTCAGATTCTTTAAGGAGCCAAACTCCTTCCAGACTTCTCCTTCGATCGAATTCCTCTAGGAGCCAAACTTCTTCCCAACTTCTTCTTCGGTCTCCTCCAGCAGCCAAACTCCTTTCGAACTTCTTCTTCAGTCGGATTCCTTTAGGAGTCGAACTATTTTCGAACTTTCCCTTCAATTGGATTTCTTCAGGAGTCAAACTTCTTTCAAACTTTTTCTTCAGTCAGATTCCTCCATGAGTCGAACTTCTATCAGACTTCTTCTTCAGTCGATTTTCTTCAGAAGTCGAATTTCTTACAAACTTTTCCTTCAATCAAATTCCTTCAGGAGCCAAACTTCTATCGGACTTCTTCTTCAGTCGAATTTCTCCAGGAGCCAAACTTCTTCAGTCGAATTTCTCCATCAGTCGGATTTCTTTTGGACTTCTCCATCAGTCGAGCTTCTCCACCAATTGGACTTCTTCTGAACTTCTCCATCAATCGAACTCCATTCGGATTCTTCCAATGGATTACTTCTAGATTTTAAGTAGTATTCCTTTCGGATGATCCCCTCTAGCCATATTTTCTTTAAGAGTTCGAACTTCTCTAGAATTGACATACGCCAAAGCTCTTCACCCCTCCACATGGCCTTGAGTGGCTCAGTATCGAACGACTATGGCTGTCACTATCAGTCTGCTACAGGTGGCATCTCTCACCATAACAAATCCCATGCAGTCCCGAGTGGCCAGCTATCAGTCTGCTATAGGTAGCACTCTTCTCCATAACAAATCCCATGCAGCTTCGAACGATCAGCTATCAAACGGCTATGGCTGTCACTATCAGTCTACTCTGGACTTCATCTATAAAAGGGATCCTCTAGATATATTTTCTCTAAGCTCTCTTCTCCTTTTTGAAATTCTGTTGAACTCTTTTCTGAGTACTCCATTTCTATTGGTCAGAAGAGCTGGCGGAGGAACCTACCGGAGCCATCACCATCGACTTTGGATGGAACTTTATTTTGCAGGTCACCAACGGCGACCTCTCCTTCCTCGACTCTAGCTCGATCTAGCATCGACTTGATTCTACACCAACAAGTCCCAATGATGACGATATTAAATTTGTTGGGTATAGGCATGATAATATTTATATGGTAGATTTGAATATTCTTTTCATGATAAACATGCAATGTCTAGTAGTCATGAATGCCAAAATTAATGAGACTAGTTAGCTTTGGCATTGTAGGCTTACACATACAAGCATGTATTCTCTTTCAAAACTTATTAAAAAGGAGTTAGTTACTGGCTTACCTAAATTAAATTTTGAAAAAGATAAGATTTATGATGCATGCCAATTAGGTAAGCAAACTAGAGTTTCATTTAAAGCTAAAAACATAGTTTCAACTTTTAGGCCTTTGGAATTATTACACATGGATTTCTTTGGATCTATAAGAACTACAAGCTTAGATGGCAAATGATATGACTTTATGATTATCGATGATTTCTCATGTTTTATATAAGTTTTTTTTGGCATATAAGAATGAAATTTTTCATATTTTCTTAAAATTTTATTCAAAAGTTATAAATAAAAAAAATAATTTAATTCAAAGTATTCGAAATGATCATGAAACTAAATTTAAAAATCAAAATTTTGAAAAGTTGTATGATGAAAAAAGCATAGATTATAATTTTCAGCACCTAAGACATTCCAATAAAATGGGATAGTAGAAAGAAAAAATATAATCCTTGAAGAAATGATCCGTACTATGCTATATGAAAGCAACCTCTCAAGATACTTTTAAGCAAAATAAATTAATACAATATGTTATATTTTAAATCATGCCATAATTAGACCAAATTTAAAAAAAAAATACCTTATGAGTTTTGGAAAGGAAGAAAATCAAATATTGCATATTTTCATATTTTTGGTTGTCGATGTTTTATTTTGAACAATGATAAAGAAAGATTAGAAAAATTTGATGTAAAATCCGATGAAGCTATCTTTTTTGTTTATTTCTCTTCAAGTAAAACTTTTAGAATTTTTAATAAAAGAACTTTAGTAGTAGAAAAATTCGTACATGTAGTATTTGATGAGACTAATGATCTTTCATCAAAAAAGAGTGAAGATATTAATGATGCAGATCCTCTTATTGAAGAGATGAATGAGCTCACCTTAAAGGACTCAACAACCCTAAATGAAAAAGAACATAAGGAGTGAAGAACTATAAGAATAATCTAAAGGTACAAATGATCTTCCAAAAGAATGGAAGTATGACCATAATCACCCTAAAGAGCTAATTATTAGCGATCCTACACATGGGGTAAAAACTCAATCTTCACTTAGAGATGTATGTAATCATTTTATATTTGTTTTATATTTTGAACCTAAAACTATAGATGAAGTTGAAAAGACTACAATTAGATTAATGCAATGCAAGAAGACCTTAATTAATTTGAAAGAAATAATATATGGATCTTAGTATCAAGAACTAAAAATCATCCTATAATCGATACTACATGGGTATATAGAAACAAATTAAATGAAAATAAAAATATAGTTAGAAATAAAGTAAGATTGATAGCAAAGGAAAATAATCGAGAAGAGAGAATTGATTTTGATGAAATCTTTGCACTAGTTGCTAGATTAGAATATTGCCATTCATGTCCCAGGCATCACCTAGCTCTGATATCAAATTATAGACCCATGATATCGCTCGAATGCCAATCATCCTTGACATCATAAGCACCGATACCATATTGTGGAAGCCTCTGATCTTTACCATGGATCTGAAGAAACTTGTGACATTCTCTATGGACGGCAAACCATAGATTCAACACCTAGATCTATGCTAGGACACCTCCCTCCTTGGGCTTGAGGGAAGTGCCACCAAGTGCCCCCTCTCTCTTAGGCTTCTTCAAGAACCTAGGGCAACTACACTAGAGAGAAGAGAAGAAGAGAGAATTGAGGAAGAAATGGTTTGTATTCTACAGCATAATGAAATCCTAATACAACCTATGTATTTATAAATAGCCATTAGGTCCGACTAAAAAACTCTTCGGCTAACCCAAAATATGAAAGTACTCACCGAGCCCATGTATACCCATGTCTCCCATGCTTTCATCCTTTGGATCTAAATCCGATCCATACATGAATTAGCCTCCTTTAGACCTATCAAACTAGACCTTAAGACCCTTAGGATCAACCCAGACCCTCGCATAACTCTGCCTACGCACTAAGCCAGCTCAGCCTCAGCACTGAGCCGACTAAGTTCCACTAGATCGGCTTAGTCTGAAATCGAGCCGACCTAGTTCTATGCCATGCCAGCAGTTTCGAATACGCAGCTCTTTATTTTGCCTATGCACTGAGACTTAGCCGACCCAGTTTTGGACTGAGCTAGCTAACCTACAGAAAATTTTCATTCTACAGTCTTGATTCTCCGACTTTGATTTCTTGCTTCACCTTGAGTTTCAAATTTTTGAAGCACCAACCAAGCCCCTGAAATTTTCAAAGCCAACATCCTGACTTCTCCCGTGGCCTTCCAAGATTTGGGAGCAACACAAATCCTCATAATCTCCACCTTGGTGCCCCAAGCCTTGGCAAATCCCTCGACAATGACCTCCTGCACGATCCTAATGTCCTTATGCACTCGACAGCCCCTTATGCAATCATCACCTCCGCCAATCCTCTTCATTTATTGTGCACCCTTGAGGCCTTTGGGATGACTGCCTTTACCACTGAAGATCTTGGCTTGCATCTTTATACCATCCTGAAATTATAGGATCCCTTCTGCTTAGCAGCTGCATCACTTTTTTTGAACTTTTCTGGAGAACCCGCAACGTTCCTATACCGACACTCGCTGCAAATATTTACACGGTCTCTTTAGAACTATGCCTATCCTTCTGTGTGAGGATTTATGGTGCTCCCAAGTCTTGGGAGGCCACGGAAAGAGTCGTGGTGTTGGCTTCGAAGATTTCAGGAACTTGGTTGGTACTTCAGAGATCTAGGATATAAGGTGAAGCAAGAAACCAAAGTCGGAGAATCAAGACTATAAAAAGAAAATTTTCTACAGGTTAGCTGGCTCAGTCCAAAACTGGGTCGGCTAAGTCTTAGTGCATAGGCAAAATAGAGAGCTGCATGTTCGAGACTACTGGCATGGCATAAGACTAGGCCGACTCAGTTTTAGACTAAGCCGACCTAGTGAAACTTAGCTGGCTCAGTGTACGGACAGAGTTACGCGAGGATCTATTTTGGGCTAGGATCTGGGTTGATCCTAGGGGTCTTAAGGCCTAGTTTGAGAGATCTTAAGGTGGCTAATTCATGTATGGATTGGATCTAGATCCAGAGGATGAGAGCATGGGAGACATGGGTATACATGGGCTCAGTGAGTGCTTTCATGTATTGGGTTAGCCGAAGAATTTTTTGGTCGGGCCGAATGGCTATGTATAAATACATAGGTTGTATTAGAATTTCATAATGCTATGGAGTACAGACCTTTTCTCCTTGAAAAAAAAAGTGGAGATTGTGAGAATTTATGGTGCTTCCAAGCCTTGGGAGGCCACGAGAGGAGTCATGGTGTTGGCTCCTGACATTCTACGGGCTTGGTTGGTGCTTCGGAGACTTAGGATAGAAGGTGAAGCAAGGAACCAAAGTTGAAAAATCAAGACTACAGAAAGGAGATTTTCTGTAGGTTAGCTAGCTCAATCCAAAACTGGATCGGCTAAGTCTCAATGCACAAGCAAAATAGAGAGCTGCATATTCGTGACTACTGGCATGGCACAGGACTGGGCCGACTTAGTTTCAAACTGAGCCAACCCAATGGAACTTAGCTGGCTCAGTGCGCGGGTAGAGTTACGCGAGGGTCTATTTTGAGCTAGGATCTGGGTTGATCCTAAGGATCTTACGACCTAGTTTGAGAGGTCTTAAGATGGCTAATTCATGTATGGGTTGGATCTAGATCCAGAGGATGAGAGCATGGATGTACATGAGCTTGATGAGTGCTTTCATGTATTAGGTTAGTCGGAGAATTTTTTGGTCGAGCCTAATGGCTATGTATAAATACATTGGTTGTATTAGGATTTTCAAGGTTGAAATCAATACAGATCTTTTCTTCCTCAACTCTCTTCTTCTCTTCTCTCTAGAGTTGCTGCCCTAGGATTCTTGAAGAAGTCCTAGAGAAGGGAGCGTCTCCCTCAAGTCCAAGGAGGGAGTCACCCCATCATAGATCCAGGTGGAGGATCAGTGGTTTGCTGCCCATAGAGAATGTCACAGGTTCCTTTAGATCCATGCTAAAGATCAGGAGCTTCCGCAATATGGTATTAGTGCTTGTGATGTCAAGGATGATTGGCGTTTGAGCGATATCATGGGTCTATAATTTGGTATCAGAGCTAGGTAATGCCTGAAACGTTGTGGACGATAATATGGTATCAGAGCTAGGTGCTGCCTAGAATATTGTGGACGATAATATGGTATCAGAGCCTGATGGTGCATGGAAGGGAAGGAAAAGTCATACAAGGTGAAATCAGAAATTTGCACAAGGATTTCATGGTATGTCTCAAATCTATCTTTGTTATTGCTGTGGTTTGGCCAATCGGGAGCAGCGAGTTGAAGGTGAAGGTTGAGAGGATTAATGAAAAGATATTTTCTCAGAGTGAAAGGATTTGGTGCATGATTTGCTAATCAATCTTGGTGGAAAGGCTGGGGTGTATGATGGTTATGGGACAGGTAGGGAGCACTGGAGTACTGCAGTAGCGCTTCCCTAAAGATGCAGGGCTGAGAGAGGCTCGGCGATGCAGCAGCCGAGGATGGTATCTCAATAGAGAGCATTAGGGTTCTCTAGGAAGATGGGCAGTGTAGGGCTATTGAAGAGAGATTTTCGAAGGGGTAATGGTTGAAGGAAGGCTGAAGAAGCAACTATATGTCCTTTGATGTCAGAAAGGCGGGAAAGTAGTCAGAGATGTATTCAGCAATTTGACCAGAGCATGGATTTGTAGAGCCTTGGGAGTGATGGAGATGGATGATCCATAGAGGTCCAGCAGGTCAGGACTAGATGACTGTAGAGCAGCGCAGAGACGAGTCAGGGAGCGTTGGAGTGTTGTAGAAGCGCTATCCTGGAGGCATAGGGGCTGAGAGAAGCTCGATGGTGCAGCAGTCGAGGAGTGTATCTCAGTAGAGAATGTCAGTGGTATCTCAGAGAGACCAGATGCAAGTCTTAGAGAGAGCCAGGGGGTCTCAGAAAGCACCAGGAGGTCTCTAGCAGTCGGAAGTATCATGGATCAGATTTCTTCTACAGGGGCACCAGGAAGAGTCGCAGTTCAAGTGGAGGATAGTTCTTTGGGTGCAACTGAAGTGATGGCTGGTGTAGCGACAGAAGAGAAGGACTAGGGTGGAATTTCCTAGGATTCAATCGCTGGATTCAAAAGAGTTGAATGAGCTCTTAGGTTTCGAAGGTGCTTGCGAGTTACGGAGGTATCCGAGATGGCTTCGAAGGAGTCCATAGAGTGCGAAGGATTCGAAGGAGGTAGCGACGATGTTCGAGATGCAGCGATAAGCTCAGCAGTGCAGTGTTGGATGGTTGGTCTCGGAGGACTCGATGATAGAGTCAGCTTCTACGACATCAGGTGGACTTCGGATATAGATGGAGCTTCGAAGAGGTGGCTTCACAATTGGAGAGGAATTTGACATGAGTTCAAAATAGAGGGGTATGGGAGGATCAATATCCTTGCACCAGCATTGGTGATGCACAATTTCAAATAGAGCGGCATATGCAGGAGGATGGGCGTAGTTCTAAGGAGACCATATCAAGGTTTACAGCAAGTGCCAGTACAGGAACATTGTGGGTTCTTGATAAGTACCATAAATTCATCAATAAAAGTATTAATTTATATTAATTTTTAAGAATTAATGATCAATTTATATATAATTTTTGAGAAATTTATATTTTTATTAATTAAAAAATTAATTAAAAATAATAAAAGTTAAAAAATAAAATTTTATTATCAATGAAAAGAGCTCATTTTTTTGATCATAATGAAATAAGTTTGAAACAAAATAGAGCTAAAATGAAGAAGATATGAATTTCTAAAAAAATAAAATAAATAAAAATTAAATAAAAAAAGAAAATGGCTTGGCCGACTCTGCAAGCCAAGCCACCAAGCCAAGCCAAGCTGTTAAAGTCGACTCAGCCACAGAAGCCACCAGCCAGTCCATGATCCAAGCGTGGACCGCCAGCTCAGTAGAAACCGACGAATCATGGAGCAACACATGACGGACCTATCCTTAAAGGGTCCACAGAAATTTATCGCGGCTCACAGGTAATATGGTCTTTTCACTTGATGATAGGAGTGCTGATTGGCTATGGTGTATGGTGCGGCTGGTCCATGCGGTCGATGGGAACAGTAAATGCATGATCGTGCGGTGGTGGTTGCTTGCGGTCAAGATCGGACGGTCATGGTGTATTCCAACTCTGATTTGGTTTCTAATTTCACCCGGATCGCCACTAGATGGCAGCGCTTGATTCCAGCTTTGATTCAATGATCCAAAAAGCTCCTGACGGTAATCAAGACTCCCGATGCATGATCAACGGCCAGATTTCCTCCATCAATGCATGATCGGACGGCCAGAATTTAATCCAACATGATTTGGGCTGATACACATCTGATTTTGATGATTTTTGGTCCGTTGGATTCCTATCAATGGCCAAATTTCATCCAGAGTAGTAGAATTTATCCAAAACTCTTTTTAATCTAATTTTGCTCAAATTTCTTCATATTTTGATGATCAAAGAGCTTCTTAGTCCTACATTGCCTAGAAGAAAACTCTCCAGCCTTCCTAGCTCTATAAAAAGGACCCCAGGCCTCCAAAAATCAACATCTCCGATCAAGGTGAAGCTTTGGTATAGAGTAAAGCTAGGCTCTGGGTTAGTGGCTGCTTCGAGGCAACTAGTGCCGAGAGAAAAAGTCGGGCTTCTACACCATCTTTCCACTCATGCAGATCCAAGATCAGAGATCAGGCCATTTTATTTTATTTTATTTTTTTAAATTTTATGTATTTAAATTCTAAAATTTTTAATTAATGTAATATTTATTTTTATGTTCTTTAATTTTATGCTCTTTATTTTTATTATAATTTAATTTTTATATTTTAATTATTACTTTTTATTTTCCTATAAGTAGATGCTAAGATCTAACTAGTAGATCTTAGTACTAAGTTTACTTTTCTGCATAATTTAATTTTCACTTCATAATTTTAATTTTTAGTTTCTAACTTCAAATTCTATTTTTAAATTTTTTTCCTTTTCTTTTAAAAAAAATTAAAGATTTTAAATCTAAAAATACTACCTTTCCTATGGATTCGATTCGATTCACTGCTATCTACGTATTTTTAATTATTTCAAGAAGTCAAATTAAACTGATAAACATGGTGTCTTAACGACAACATCGCGTTCCTATCAAATTTTTGGTGCCATTACTGAGAAAGGCACGGACATTAAATTTTTGATCTCTTTAATTTTTTATAAATTAATTATAATTTTTTTTAAATATTGCTTACTAACTTTTTATTTATTTATTTTATAGAAAAAGAAAAAAAAAGAAGGGTAAAGGAAGAAAGTATCTAATTTTGATGAGATCAATCCTAACCTTAGTCCTCTTTTCTTTTTATTATTTATTTTAATTTTAAATGAAGTTAAAAAAATATCCACTTAAATCTAATTAAAAATTTTATAACAAGATTAGAAATCTTAACTGCTTAGAGCATGCATCATATTAGTTTTATTTTTAATTTTATTTTTTTTCTGATGATTGCTGGAGGTAAGGTAAGCCTTTCAGAATTCAATTAGTTGCATACATCTAATTTAAATTGCATAGAACCCTTTGATTGAATTTTTTTTTTTTTGCATATCATATTAAATCAAATTAAGGGCAACACCCAATTAAACAAGATAAGGTGAGGATTTGATCATCCTTTCTTAGCTCACAAATAACCAACCAGCATCCTACATTGACCTAAGCCTTTAATTTTAAAATCAATTAGATATTAGCCCTAGAAATTCGAGCACAATAGGATAAGAAATTCTAAGAGTTGAACCAGATTATGATTAGTCAATTTGATTGGTATCTAGAAAAGTAGTTCAGAGATGACTAGGCCCGAAGGAAGGTGATTTCTAATTGATTCTGTTCGCTTATCTGATCAAGCATAATTAATGTCTAAGGCAAGCAACGGAGAGACTCCCACCGACCTTATACTTATCTGACCAGTTGATTGGCTGATCCTACACTTGGAGGGCTTGAAAGTGATCTTAGTAGTTAGGAGCTGTCTAGATCTAGGATAATCCTTAGTCAGGATTGATTGACCAACTTGATTGCTAACCAACATCAAATCTAATTAAACTTCATTCTTTTCTCTGTTCTTAGTTCTAGGACTTCTTAGGACCTCTTCTTTAGAACTCTTCTTTCTTTCTTCTCTAAAAATAAAATAAAATAAAAATTAAATTAAACTAACTAAAAAAATATTAAAAATAATAATTAAATTAAATTAAATTAATAAATAAAATAATTAAAAAAATTAAATTTTAATATAAAAAAATAATAAAAAAATTTTAAAACATTTTTTGAACCACACATTAGGGTTGCACTAGTGTTTACACGATAGAAAATTATTTTACCTGATCTAGTTGAATCCAACCATAAAATTAAAAGGCTGAATTGTATTAAAGCCGATAACTAAATGGCTAAAAAATTTAGAGAACCACCTAAGCAGATGAAGAAATACTTTATTCCTTCCATCTATAACCCTTCGACTTATATCCAATTACTTGAAATTCATGCTATCCACTATGAGATCAAGCCAACTACAATTCAGATGCTTCCATCTTTCTATGAAAATACCAATGAAGATCCTTATAAACATCTGGATGAATTCTTAGAAATCTGCTCTACGGTGAGAATTCAAAATTTAACTAATGATGCCCTTAGACTAATTTTATTTCTCTTATCATTAAAAGACAAAGCCAAGTACTGGCTTGGGACAATAGGGAGACCAATTAAAACTTGGGCTGACTTGCAAAGTGAATTTCTTAAAAAAATTTATCCCATAGACCGAACTAATATTATGAGATGAGCTATCACTGGATTTGCTTAACTTCCAAGGGAACAGATTCACGAGTCATGGGAGAGACTTAAGAAACTTCTTAGAAAATGCCCACACCATGGTTTGTCTAAGTGGCAAATAGTTCAAGCTTTCTATGAGGGTTTAGGAGACCAATACAGACAGATGGTAGATGCATCCTGTGGAGGTGCATTCATGAACAAAAGTGAGGATGAAGCCTATGCCTTATTTGAAACTCTGAGTGAAAACTTAATCAACCATGCTTCGTTATCTTTCTACCAAAAGCGGGCAGAGATTTATGATCCAGACTCTAGTTCTAAGTCTGACTTAAATCAATTAGCTCAGAAATTAGATAAAATCAATCTTTTTGCCCAGAAATTAGATCAAGTCCTAACCCTAGGACAACAATCTCCTACACAATTCACATCATCTTCTAATCATCAAGAGATTTGTTCAATCTGTGCTAGCTCAACTCATCATATGAGTGAATGTCCTATGACTGCACAGTTTTCACCTTTTATCCAAGAATAAGTCCAAGCTACTAAAGGCTACTCTAAGCCGGTTAATGATCCATTTTCAAATTCATATAATTCAGATTGGAGCAACCACCATAATTTTTCTTGGACATCCCAATAGACTCAGGCTCAGACCCAAATTTCATCTATCCAAAACTATCAAAATAGGCTCCAATATCAAAATTATGCCTATAATAATGGTCAGCCTAGTCAGTTTACCCAGCCATCATATAACAATCAGCCCTCATACCCACCTCCTCAACAGACCAATCTAGCTGATGATAGATTCAACCAACTTCAACAATTAATTCTGACTCAACAACAATCTATCGCCAGGCTAGAAGTTCAAATTGGACAACTAGTTGAGTCTAACATGAGGAGAGAACTAGATCAACTATCGAGCCTACCAATTTCAAACAACCCACCTAATGTCCACTAACCACCTAGACCAAGTTATTAATTTAATATCTCACTTAAGAATCCCCAATCTGAGAATGCCAAATAATTTCGAAACTTAAAAGCTATAGGATTCTTATGGATCCATACCAAGACCAGATGAGAGAAGCTAGTACTGATGTTAGCCAAAATAAAAATTTAGAGAAATAGGTTAGTACTGAGACTAAGCACATAGAAGAACCCAAGCCAGGAACTAGTACTGATGCTAGTTCCAATTTAAATGAGATAGAAAAAGAGGAAAAGAGAATAGATGATTTACCTGAAGCTTATAAACCTAAAAGCCTATTCCCTTTAAGCCTAGAAGCCGGTTCTTCTTACAAAAATCAAGAGGCATGTAATGAAGTATCAATGAAGTTGTTTAAGTAAGATCACATTAATTTACCTTCAGAATTAAAACCACCTTTTGTCACTATTCTAGCATCCATTGAATCAAACTTAACTCCTAATATAAAAACTCCATTCATAAGCATTTTAGAAGAACAAATAGGAGAAATTCTTAATAAACATGGGTCTGAGAATGGGGTCTCAAATTATGTTCCTAAAATTAACAATGATTATATCAATAATGAGATTATAAATCAACTTTTTGAGATCGACAATCTAAAACCATTGAAATTTATCAATCCAATATTTGACACAGGATAGTAAGCTGCATTGTGTCTGACTGAAGACGGTAAACTTAGCATTTTTTGGAAGGCAACCTAATATTTAGTTTTTATCTAATTTATCTTTTTAGTTTATTTTTTTTAGGATAATTTGAATAAGTTGAAGGGAGAGTCCAAATTTTTAAAGACATATGCTTGACCAAAAATATAGTCACGTGTATTCTTTCATGTTCTTTATTATATTCTTTATTTTTTTTCTCCATTAAGGACAATATCGATTAAGTTGGGAGGAAGAAAAATAAAAATTTTAAAATTTTAAGTCCTCAAAAAAATTAGTATTTAGTATTTAGACACCTGATTATACTTAAGAATCGAATCAAACTAAGCATTTTTTAAAAAAATTGATACACAGATCAGAGAATCTATGAGATATTGAGGAATCAAGTATGAAGAAAATTCAATAAAGAGTTAAGTCTAGAACATCAAATTTTTTTTTGGGAGCATTTCTAATTATTTCTACTAGCATCAAAGAAAAGTCTACTTTTTATAGGCTTGTGTAGGATAATTATATATTTTTTCATATAAAAAATTTATTTTAATAAAATAATTTTTAAGTACTTCTCACTGAGTAACTGGGCCTTTTTGCCTAAGCAAGCATTAAGTTTCGCATCAAAAGATGGGAAGGGCAAAGAAGCTTGTTGTAAAGCTAGTCTTAACTCGTAGCTATTTGATTCGAGCTAGTAAGCTTGAGGGGTATTCTATACCTAGTATCCTAAAGTCAACTAGTTTGGGAGTCATTGGCCCAGGACTCGCTACATGGATCAAATAGAAAGCTTAATAAGTTAAGACACTCAATAGTGGTACAATATTAAAAAAAAAATATTAATTTTCCATCGAGTAATCAAATCCCATTGCTTAAGTAAGAAATGATATTTGCATCAAAAAGTAGGCAATATAAAAATAAAAATCAATAAATAAAGGGCAAAAGTAGCAATACACTTGCCTATATGAAAATTTAGACAAATCAGAGATAAAGATGGGATAAATTAGAAAAAATTTAGAAAAAATTAATATTCTTTACTTAATTTTTTTATTGATTAATTATTAATATTCTAATGATATATCTCATATAAGCTCTACTGAATATCAATGGTCATTTTGAAAACTACTTAGATAAAATTCAAAACTCTAAAGTTAAAAGGTATTTAAAACTAAATTCTTTCTTTACTCGAGGATGAGCAAAGCTTAAGTTGGGAGGTGTGATAAGTACCATAAATTTATCAACAAAAGTATTAATTTATTAATTAATTTATATTATTTTTTAAGAATTAATGATCAATTTATATATAATTTTTAAGAAATTCATATTTTTATTAATTAAAAAATAATAAAAATTAAAAAATAAAATTTTATTATCAATGGAAAGAGCTTATTTTTTTGATCATAACAAAATAAGTTTGAAGTAAAATAGAGCTAAAATGAAGAAGATATAAATTTCTAAAGAAATAAAATAAATATAAATTAAATAAAAAAAGAAAATGGCTCAGCCGGCTCCGCAAGTCAACCCACCAAGCCAAGCCAAGCCGTCAAAGCTGAATTAGCCAAAGAAGCTACCAGCCAGTCTATGATCCAGGTGTGGATCGTCAGCTCAGTAGAAATCGGTGATTCACGAAGCGACACGTGGCGGACCTACCCTTAAAGGGTCCATAGAAATTTATCATGGCTCACAAGATCATCTGGTCTTTTCACTCGGTGATAGGAGCATTGATTGGCTATGGTGTGCGGTGCGACCGGTCCATGCGGTCCATGGGAATAGTAAATGCGCGATCGTGCGGTGGTGGTTGCTTGCGGTCAAGATCGGACGGTCAGGGTATATTCCAACTCTGATTTGATTTCTAATTTTACCCAGATCGCCATCGAATGGTAGCGCTTGATTCCAGCTTCGATCCAATGATCCAAAAAGCTCTTGGCGATAACCAGGACTCCCGATGCATGATCAACGGCTAGATTTCCTCCATCAATGCACGATCAGACGGCCAGAATTTAATCCGACCTGATCTAGGCTGATACACATCTAATTTTGATGATTTTTGCTCCATTGGATTCCTATCAATGATCAAATTTCATCCAGATAGCAGAATTCTTCCAAAACACTTTTTAATCCAATTTTTACTCAGATTTCTCCATATTTTGATGATCAAAGAGCTTCTTAGTCCCACATTGCCCAGAAGAAAACTCTCTAGCCCTTCTAGCTTTATAAAAAGAACCCAGGCCTCCAAAAATCAACATCTCCGATCAAGGTGAAGCTTTGGTATAGGATAAAGCTAGGCTCTGGGTTAATGGCTGCTTCGAAGCAACTGGTGTCGAGAGAAAAAGCTAGGCTTCTACACCATCTTTCCATCCACGCCGATTCAAGATCAGAGATCAGGCCATTTTATTTTATTTTATTTTTAAATTTTATGTATTTAAATTCTAAAATTTTAATTAATGTAATATTTATTTTTATGTTCTTTAATTTTATGCTCTTTATTTTTATTATAATTTAATTTCTTTATTTTAATTATTACTTTTTATTTTTCTGCAAGTAGATGCTAAGATCTAACTAGTAGATCTTAGTACCAAGTTTACTTTTCTGCATAATTTAATTTCCACTTCACAATTTTAATTTTTAATTTTCAACTTCAAATTCTATTTTTAAATTTTTTTTTAAAAAAAAATCAAAGATTTCAAATCTAAAAACACTATCTTTCTTATGGATTCAACTCGACTCACTGCTATCTACGTATTTTTAATTTTTTAAGAAGTCGGATTAAACTGATAAACACAGTGTCTTAATGACAACATCACATTTCTATTAGTTCTCCAGGAAAGTCTAGGAACCTATCCTCTTGCACATGTTGCTCCACCTGAAACTGTGCATCACCGGTGCTGGTGCTAGGATATCGATCCTCCCGCATTCCTCTGCTATGAACTCATATCAAATTTCTGTCTAATTGTGAAGCCACCTCTCTGGCACTCCACCTATATCCAAAGTCCATCTGATGCCATAGAAGCCGACCCTATCATCGAGTCCCTCGAGGCCAACCACTCAATGCTGCATTGTTGAGCCTATCGCAGCACCTCGAACATCGTCGCTGCCCCTTCAAACCCTCCACACTCTACAGATCCCTTCGAAGCCATCTCGGATACCTCCGCAACCCATAGGCACCTCTAAAACCCAAGAGCTCATCTAACTCTTCTGAATTCAGTGACTGAATCCTAAAAAATTTCATCTTAGTCCTTCTCTTCTGCCCCTACATCAGCCATCGCTTCAGTTGCGCCCGGAGAACTATCCTCCACCTAAACCATGACTCTCCCTAGTGCTCCAGCAAAAAAAATATGATCGATGATACTTCTGACTGTCTGAGACCTCCTGGCGCTCTCTAAGACCTCCTAGCACTCCCCGAGACCTCCTAACTCTCCCTGAGACCTACACCCAATTTTTCTAAGATACCACTGACACACTCTACTGAGATACACTCCTCGATTGCTACACCATCGAGCCTCTCTCAGCCCCATGCCTCTAGAGAAGTGTTACTACAGCACTCCAGTGCTCCCTGACTTATCTCTACGTCGCTCTACAGCCATCCAGCCCTGATCTGCTGGACCTTTATGGAGCATCCATCTCCATCACTCCTAAGGCTTCGTAAATTCATGCTCTGATCGAATCGTTGAATACATCTCCAACTACTTTCCCACCTTCCTGACATCGAAAGATGTATAGTCGCTTTTTCAACCTTCTTTCGACCATTACCCCTTGAAAAACCTCTCTTCAACAGCCCCACACTGCCCATCTTCCTAGAGAACTCTGATGCTCTCTACTAAGATACCTTCCTTGGCTATTGCATCATCGAGCCTCTCTCAGCCCTGCATCTTTAGGAAAATGCTACTGCAGCACTCCAGCGCTCCCTACATGTCACATAACCATCATACACCCCGATCTTTCCATCAAGATCGATCAGTAAATTATGCACCAAATTCTTCCACCTTGAGAAAATCCCTTCATGTTAATCCTCTCAACTTCCACCTTCAACCCGCTGCTTTTGGTTGGACAAACCACAACAACAACAAGGTAGATTCAAGACATACCATGGAATCTTTGTATAGATTTTTGATTGCACCTTATATGACTTTTTCTTTCCTTCCATGCACCATCAGGCTTTAAAATCTGGCCCTTTTCATGCACCATCAAGCTCTGAAACCTGGCTCTGATACCATATTGCCATCCATAATATTTCAGGCATCATCTAGCTCTGATACCAAATTATAGATCCATGATATCGCTTGAATGCCAATCATCCTTGACATTACAACCATCGACACCATATTGTGGAAGCCCTTGATCTTTAGCATAGACCTGAAGAAACTTATGACATTCTCTATGGGGAGCAAACCATAGATCCAACACCTAGATCTATGCTGGGGCATCTCTTTTTTTGGGCTTAAGGGAGGCGCCCTCTCTCTCTAGGGCTTCTTCAAGAACCTAGGGCAACTACATTAGAGAGAAGAGAAGAAGAGAGAATTGAGGGAGAAAATGTTTGTATTCCATAGCATAATGAAATCCTAATACAACCTATATATTTATACATAGCCATTAGGCCCGACCAAAAAACTCTCCGACTAACCCAATACATGAAAACACTCATTGAGTCCATGTACACCCATGTTTTTCATGCTCTTATCCTCTAGATCTAGACCTGACCCATACATGAATTAGCCCTCTTTAGACCTCTCAAATCAGACTTTAAGATCTCTAGGATCAACCCAGACTCTCATCCAAAATAGACCCTCACATAACTCTGCCCACGCACTGAGCCGGCTAAGTTCCACTGGGTTGGCTCAGTCTGAAACTGAGTCAGTCCAATTCAGTGCCGTGTCAGTAGTCCTGAATGCGTAGCTCTCTATTTTGCCTGTGCACTGAGATTTAGCCAACCCAATTTTGGACTGAGCCGACTAACCTGCAGAAAATCTTCTTTTTGTAGTTTTAATTTTTTAACTTTGGTTCCTTGCTTCATCTTGAATTCTAGATCTTTGAAGTACCAACCAAGCCCTTGAAATCCTCGGAGCCAACATCCTAACTCCTTCCGTGGCCTCCCAAGGCTTGGGAGCACCATAAATCCTCACATAGAAGCCATTAGATTTTTACTTGCTTATGCTTGCTTTATGAACTTTAAGTTATTTTAATGGATGTCAAAAGTGCTTTTCTAAATAGATATATTATTGAAAAAGTATATATAGAATAACCTTTCAATTTTAAAAATCATGCATTTCCTAATATGTTCTCAAATTGAACAAAGGTTTATATGGATTAAAATAAGCACCTAGAGCTTGGTATGAAAGGTTAAGTAAGTTTTTGTTTAATAATAATTTTTTAAGAGAAAATATTGATACTATTTTTTTTATTAAAATAAATCATAATAATATTTTAGTAATATAAATATATGTTGATGATATCATATTTGGATCTACTAGTGAAACTTTATATCAAGATTTTGTTAAGCTCATGTAGGAGGAGTTCGAGATGAGCATGATGGGTGAACTTATATTTTTCTTCAAACTTTAAATTAAATAAATGAAGGAAGGGATCTCTACTAACCAAAGCAAGTATACAAGAGAGCTACTAAAAAAATTTAGAATGGAGAGCTCCAAAACAATTGGCACCCCTATGAGCCCATCATGCAAGCTTGATAAGGATGAATGAGAGAAAAGTATAGATTTAAAACTTTATAGAGGCATGATTGGATCCTTATTATATCTCACTACTAGCAAACCTGATGTCATATTTAATATTTATTTATATACTAGTTTTTAATCTAATCCAAAAGAATCATATTTAAATACTGTTAAAAGAATCCTTAAATATCTAAAAGAAACTCAAACCTTAGGATTATGGTTTTCTAAGAATTAATCTATTGACTTAATAGGATATTCAGATGCAGACTTTGCTGGATATAGATTAGATAGAAAAAGCACTAGTGAAGCTTATCAATTTCGAGGAGTTAACTTAATCTCTTGATTTAATAAGAAGCAAAATTTGGTGGTATTATCTATGATCGAGGCCAAATACATTACAGTCGGAAGTTATCGTGCATAAATCTTATGGATTAAGCAATAACTTGAGGACTTTGACATCAAACTTAACAAAACTCCCATAAGATGTGATAATACTAGTACCATTAATTTAACTAAAAATCTAATTCAACATTTTAGATCAAAATATATTAAAATAAGACATCATTTCATAAGAGAGCATGCTCAAAATAATGATGTAATTCTTGAGTATGTTTCTATTAAAAAATAATTGCCTGATAATTTTACAAAGGCTCTAAGTGAAGATAGATTTTGTGAGATTAGGAGAGAATTAGAAATTCTTAATCCTTCAACTTAAGTATCATTTCAATTTCAAGTTCTACATGTCCAAATTATCTTGAACTAATCCTTGAGCTCACTTTTCTTTTTCTATCATAAAAAGCTCAAATTTACTCTTCCTATAGTCAATCTTGTAAGTGCAATCTTTTTTTTAATCCCAAATTTTTTCTTAAACTTTTCTTAGTTTTCTTGGATTTTTTGTGCCATGAGTCAACCCTAGGGATGACCCAATGACAATCTCATAATTTTTTCCTTTTCCTTCGGGTGACTTTTTTATTTTGGAAAAGTCTATCTCTTCGGCCAAAAGAGACCGACCCCCATTCCTCTTCCCTACTCTCCATCTTATCCATGCCAAAACCTTCATCTTCTCCTTTCCTTAAATGGCAAAACACCACCAAAATTCTCCATCTCTCCATGATCTTCCACCAAAATCGCCACCAAGAGAGTTCGATCCCTCTCCTCTCTCTCTCTCTAGCAAAATCTAGGGTCTTAGAGATTCTAGTTTCTAAATCCAAACCTCCCCACCGTCGGCCCTTTTTCCTTCAAACCCTCTTCCTACCTCTCAAATCCCTATCATTCTTCCTCTTCACAAGCTTCTTAGCCATATTCAAGTGCTTCATTGCTCTGTATGGCACTGAGGATGAAGCTCCCATAATGAAGGAAGTCCACCCATGGGTTGGAAGAAGAGGAAAGAAGAAAGAGAGCAGCTTCAACGTCCTCTTTGGCTCTTGCTCCAAGCCCAGTTCTAGGTCCATCTACTTCTCCTCTCAGCCCTAGCAAGATACCTCTCTCAGGCAGAAAAGTAGAACTAGGAAAGAATATAGATTTTAAATTTTTTGAAAAAGAGAGATTTTCAATTGGCTCAAGAATTAAAAAGCAGAGTTGGGAGTTCTATTATCAATTAAAAGAGACTACTTATGTTGATCTTGTAAGAGAATTCTATTTAAATTTGGGATATTTTAATGGAATAGTGAAATCTATGGTTAAAAATATTGAAATTGTCCTAGACCTAGTTCATTTAGGAGAGATACTGCATTTGCCCTATGAAGGTTACACTGAAATGGAACTTTCAAATAAGGAAGATGGAATTCGAGCCATTTTAGGAAGTGGTAATGTAGGAGACATAAACAAAGTTAGATGCCAAACTTCTTTTTGTAGAAATGAGGCTCCTACATCATATGGTCACAAAATTGTTTGTTCCAAGAAGTGGAAGACATAATCTTCTATCAGGGAGAGACATTTGTATCATGTATCATGTGATTTTGGAGATTCCCCTCAACCTCCATGTTCTAATGATTGAAGCTATGCATGAGACCTTGAATAGATCTAAGGCATATTTACATTATGGTATGGCTCTCATGCTAGTGTTTAGGAGGTTTGGAGTGAGTTTTGAGGGAGAGGCTACCACTAGATTATCCCACACTAATACCATCAACCACCATACTCTACATCGAATGGGTTTTTCAAAAGGTGATGGTGGTTGGTCAAAGGTGATTGAGGAGGATGATGAGGATAGAGTTGAGAGAGAGGGTCCTTCTTCTCCACCCCATGATCGTAGAGATTCTCCAGATATTCAGTTTATTTTTGATCATGAGATTGGACCGTCAGAGGCAACTGCAAGCACTTCATATGAGCTATGATCTGAGCATCGATAGCATCATTCAACCATCAAACTCACCGATGATTAGCTTCAGACCCTTGCATAGGAGGTTGCCAGCATCATCTTATCAGCTCGAGGGACTACACAGGAGGAGAGCACATTCTCAGCACCATCTACTAACCACTCCATCATTCCTCACTTCACCATAGTTGTCTCTAGTATGAGTGTGACTCTTAAGCAACTGGTTCATATAGTTTCAGATATGAGCTCTAGAGTTTTAGCCTTGGAGAGAGAGAGGTTATGAGTGTTTCATTTTCTACTGATCCTACTTAGATTTTGGATTTATCTACTGAGGCTGCGTGGCTTCGTGTTTCATGGAGTTTGGAATCGTAGCTATACGAGAGGAGATCAGATGGTCTAGAAAGGTAGTTGCTGCTGAGATGCAATCCTTGATGCAGTCTTTGTCGAGAGCACTAGAGCAGCTTGATGCGATCTGACTCATCCTTTTGACCCAGCCTTCCCAGGGTGTTGGGCCATCTCATCTCTCTGCCTATGCCAGTACCTCTAGTAGGTGCCATGGCAGGCATGGTCGGGGTCGAGCTCATGGTTCTGCACTTGACCTTCCTCATCCTATTTTCGACTCTTCTAATGATTTTGACTCCTCTAGTGGATCCAACCATTTTCTTTCCTAGATCTTCATTAGTTAGCCTTATGTATTTAGGTTACAACTTATAGCCTCTGTATTTGATTGTCTCATGGATGGTTGTATTTCTTGGTTATTCATGACTTTTGTATTTATTGATGGCCTATGACTTTTGATACTTTAGTATTTTGGCATTATGTTCTCACTACTTGTATTTTCACTATTTATGACTCCTGTTATATTTTTGGATATATATATGACCTTAATTTCTATGAATATTATTTGGATTGATTTTTATGAATTATAATGTCTTGTATGTTTTTGGCTTACAAATGCTGTATGTATTCTTGATGAACTCTTAATTCTGCAGCAGAATATAGAGAATTAATTAAGAGAGGGTCTTTTCCTTTTTAAGAGAAATTTTTTAAGATAATAATTGGTGATGTCAAAAAGAGAGAGCAGAGTAATAAAATTGACAATAAGCAAATTATACAAACTATTCAAAATGCAAATTATAAGCAATTTTCAAACTACTCTTGTACATTGCTGTACTTTTAAATTTTGAAATTCTTAATCAATGTTTCATATATACTATATTTTTGCTTATGCTCAAATATTTTATCATTATCAAAAGGAGGAGATTGCTGTTCCAAAAATTAATTTTGATAACTATAAAATATTTGAGGAGAGTACTAATAAATTTTGGCTTGGAAAAAAAATGTGCATTTTGGATTTCATAAGATTTTTTAAGATTATAAAAAAAAAATTGAAGAAAGATAAAATCATAATTTCACCAAATTGAAGATTAAGAAAATATATCTTAGAAGCCTTAAAAGCAAGTAGAGAAAAATTTTGATCTTTTGGAGGTAATTTCATGATTCTTGGATGTCAAAATTGGAAGAAAATCGAGTTTGAGCAAAATGGGTCAACCCCTACTAAAAAGGATTGATTGGCATGCTGATTTCTGACCGGCAGGCTTAAAGGAGACGACCTTAGGGTCAACTCCTATGCTAGGATTTCGATCCCAGGATTGACCTCTACTGTTCTGCAGGTCAAAAATACAGAATGTTGCATGTTCTGTTGTTTGCCATAGAAAACCCCTATGATGGAAAGTTCTGTAATGGCTAGATTTTTAGTCCATTTTAGCTACATTTAATGCTCATTTATGGTTCTCCAACGGCTACAAATGGGCATTGTTCACTCTCTAGTACTTAATGAAGATATAAAAGCTTTCAAAAGAAGGAAAAATGCAAGAAAAATCAAGCAAAAACTCAATCCTAATGAAAAGTCCTCTTCAAGTAAAAGAAGCATTTAATTCAAGCTCAACCACTTTTCCAAAGCTCATTCAAGTCTTCACCCACTTTGAGAGGAGTCTGAAAAGCTTCTTTCTTTGTTGTAGTAAAGTGCTTTTAAAATTCTATTGTACTCATTAAGGAGCTAATCTTATATTTCAATATCTTTATACTTGAACTCTATTTTTATTATTTTGTTTTAAGTTTTGGGGGTTCCAAAACTTGGAAAGATTGATCTGAACCTTGAATCAGAGTGTATTGAATTAACTTTTGTATCCAAAAAATAAGTGTTCTAACTTGGGATAGCTAGGGTCGGTGATTATCAATGTTGTATTCACTTGAATACATTTAGTAGATTTTGAATTCCCAAGTAGGAGCTTGGGGAGTGGATGTAGATGCAAGGTTGGCATCGAACTATAAATCTTGATTGTTTATAGTATGTTTACTTGCTCTCTATCTTCATTTCTTTATTTTCTTATATATTTGCTTTTTATTTCTCCACTGTGCTTAAGTCAGCCACTGCATATTACTTGTTTATCTTTTCATAATCTTTGTGGTTTATATTCACTTAAAAATTTTAAAAATCCAATTCATCCCCCCCTCCCTGGGTTGCATAGCTGGGAAATAAGTTGAATATAATCAAGGTTTGTTGGGATAAACAATCTAATGTTAAATCTAATTTAGACCTCATTGATGCATGAGTTAAATCAGGTTTAAATTGCATAGGAAAATATGTGATATGAACTTCACTTATGTTTTAGATAGGTCATCTTTTGGACTCATGAGGGTAAATAATTAGGTTAGGTTGGGATTAGGTCAAGTCATGTATAATTTTTGGGAGCATCCTCCCTCAATTGCTTAATGGTCATTAAGGATAAAAATATCTAACTAGAGATGAGGAAAAGGGCAAAGGAAAGAAGATGAAAAGGAAAACAAAGCTAAAAAAGCATGAAGGGAAAAAGAAGATATATGTGGATGATCTTCTCCTTTTGTTGATCCTATGATTGATTTTGATGATCATAAAATATTGAGTAAAAATATTACTAATCATGTGTTTCAAGATTGAATATAGGATTTCTCAAATGCTCCCACTGAAGAAATTATCTTTGAAAGAAATGCTCTCAAGATGTCAAGCCAAAGTACTTAAAAGAAAAAGGTTTTATAAATTTAGATGACTCATCATAAAAAAAATGAAAGAGAGAAATAAATATCATTTAGAAGATTTAGGATTAAGAAATTCAAGGTTGGAAGGTCAAACAATGAAGAAAAATGAAGTTGGAAAGTTTAGAACTGACCTACCCAAGAATAGAGCAAGATCTGGTATGAAATAGGATTGATACTTTGATTTGGCATGTAGCCGAGTCAGCTTTATTTTGATCTGAGCAAGCTCTCTCAAGATGGAAGAAAAGATATTTTTCTATTATGCTGTTCAAACTGGCTCGATTTGGATCTGAGCCAGCTCTCTCAGGATGATAGAAAATTGATTTTTTCTATTCTGCAGCTCAAGCCAGCTCTAGATAGAATCGAGCCAGCTCTATCAGTTGAGCCAGGTCTAAGCCAAATTCGAGCCAACTTGATGGAGTTTGACAGCCTTTAATGGCTAGTTTCTACAATCTTTTTAATGGCTATTTTTTAATCTCCAACGGCTATTTTAGAGCTTCCAATAGCTAGAACTCACTCTCCAACCATCTCAAAGGATATTTAAAGATGGAGAATCAATTTGAAAGCAAGATTAAGTATAATTAAGAGAGAAATCATTTTTAGATTTAAGTAAGCTCCATTGCACATCAAAAGAAGAGAGAAAAGAGAGGAACCAAGTAGTGAAATCAGAGGACTTTCAAGAAATATCTTCTCCAACGTCTCGCACAACCTCTCAAGCATCATTTGAAGAGAAGTGAAGCATCAAAAGAGCAATCCTTTAGCTTCTTCTTCAGGATTCAAAGAGTTTAAACTCTATTTTCATTTTGAATTGAAACTTTCATTCTTGTATTTTTATTTTCTTTACAAGTTTCTTTGGAAAAAAGAAACTTGGGGATTAGGCTTGTTCAAGCTTGAAATTGAATCTTGTAGATTTTGGTTGGTGAGCCCAAAAAACCAACTGGATTGTTAGTGAATCCGAAAAACTAACGGTATAAGATTTTAGTTGATGCTCCTAAGAAAATCAACTGGATTTGTTTGTGAGCCTAGAAAAACAAACACACTGTAATCAAGGATAAATTATAGTAAAATTCTTAAGAAAAGCTTGGAGAGTGGATGTAAGAGTGGATTGCTCCGAACCACTATAAATCTTTTTATCTTTGTGGTGTGATTACTTGATTTACTTTCTTGCTTTATTTATTTATTTTACATACTTGCATTATCTCATTGCTTTTAATTTTATTGCTATACATTGTATATTCACAATAAATATTCTAGTTAGTTTAATTTGGAGCACATACTCATTTAGAGAAAGTAAATTTGGATAAAATTTTATAAGAATCTAATTCATCCCTCCCTTTTGGGTTGCTACCTCTAGGCAATAATTGGTATCAGAGCAGGTGCTCTAATATTTGATTGTTAACCTAGCAGTTAAAGAGCTAAAGATCTAGACAATCCAAATATAATCTTTGTCTAATGAAAGCCATTCCATAGATAGACCCCCACTATTAAATATATCAAATTATACATACTGGAAAGTTAGAATGAAAATATTCATACAAGCACATGACTATAATTTATGAAAAATTATTATTGATGGCTCATACACCCACAAATGGATTGATCATGCATGATAAGGAGATGGCCCAACTAAATGCTAAGGCTTTAAATATGCTTTATTGTTCATTAGATTTAAATGAGTTTAATCTGATTTCTTCTTGCATTTCAGCAAAATAAGTTTGGAAGAAATTGGAAACTATTTTTGAGGGAGCAAAATAAGAAAAAATATCAAGCTCCAAAGAAGATAAGAAAGCTCATCCCAACATATACCTCATGGCTTATGAGGATGGAAAGAAAAAGAAGAAAAAAAATAAAGAAAAAAAAGCATCAATTAAGGGGGAGCAAAGCAAGGAAAACAAAAATGAGAAAGCGGAAGAAAGTGCTATAAATCTTTGCCTCATGGCCAATGAAGATGAGATAAATTTTAAAATTTTTTTCTAATTTACATTTGACGAATTATATGAAGCTTTCAATGACTTAATGGATGAATTCAAAAAATTAAGACTAAAAAATAAAGAATTCAAAAAGTCTAATTTTATCTTAGCTAATGAAAAGAATAAAGTCTTATTAGAAAAGAAAGATATTTTGAAAGAAAATAATGCTTGGGCTAAAAAAAAGAAGCACTTCTTAAATCTGAAAAATCATTAGTTAAAGAAAACATTAAGCTCAAAATAGAATTTAAAAAATCAAATGTTTATATTGAAGAAAAAGAAAAACTCATAAGATCTGAAAAATCTTTTTTGGAAAAAATCCTAAATTAAGAAAAAAGATTGAAACATTGAAGTCCATGTTCAATAAGTTTACTATAGGATTTCAAAAGCTTTAATTAATTTTGAATAATCAAAAAGCTATTTTCGATAAAGCTGGAATTGGCTATAATCCCTTAAGAAAATAGAAATTTGTGAAGAACATGTTTAGAAAAACTTATCCGAAAATCATTTCATTACATGTTTCAAATATAATAAAGTTGGCCACAAAAATTTAAAATGCAATACCAAAAGAATTGACCAAATCTTAATTAAATAAATTTGGGTTCCAAAAGAAATCATATGCTCTAACATTTATGGATTCAAGATGACTTTGGTACCAAAGACTAGCAAATGATATTGCAGGTATACCAAGAATCCAATAAAATGAAAAGAGAAAAATATTATGAATGGATGCCTTGGGAATAAAATTGGATGGATGATGATATTTGGTAAAATCTAAACTTTTCTTATATTATGCCACCATTATTTGCTAAATATATTTTGATCATCAATTAGCATAATTATTGAGTATGTTTGATTGATTTTTGATGATTTATCATTGCTTAAAATGATCATACTTCATGAATTGAAAGTTTGATATATTGATCAAAACTAGTATATCATGTTAATTATTTATTTTAAGCTTATTATTTTATTCTAAATTCAGCATGCTGGTTCAATTATTTGTATCATACTATTTTAATCTTTAATTATTTAAGAAACCTAAGTTATTACAAGCATGATTGTCTATGAATCTATTTGATTGCAAAAATGATAAATAAGCTAAGTTTTGACAATCCACATAAGATGCTAGATTATCAAAATTCTTCTAAAAAGTGTATGAAATAAGCACTCAAAGATAAGTCATTCAATCATAAAATTTAAGTGCTTGATTGATATGCATTGCATCATAGTTTAGTCTTTAAGGATTTGAAAATTTACTAGTTGAACTAAAATCATAGAAACTTTATCTAGTTTTTCCTCGATCTAATTTTAATTTAATCTCATTTGATTTGATTGATTATCATATCTCCAATTGATTGATTCTTGATCCCCCAAATTGATTTGAATATCCTTTTTGATCATTGATTTGATTGCCTCTTTGATCTTAAAAGAGAATTTATTGATGAACACTTATACTTTGTTCCAATTGATTGATTTCAAAAATTGAATTTGAAAAATGCTCTTCTTGAATCTTTTGAAGTTGATATCAAGCAAAATATTTTTAAAAAACTATCATTTATCTTTAAAGCTAAATATTTAAAGAGGACTTTAGTTTTAATTATTTGGTATCAAATAACTTACTATTTATTATATATTTGATTGATTTATCTTTTGACAAAAAGAGAAGAATATCTTTATTTCAAATATGATTTTGCACAACTATACTCTTGAAGTGATACCATTTGAGACAAATTCAAAAAATTTTATACTTTTTCTAAACTTAATTAAGTGATATTTTTTATGATAAAAAAATTTAAATTTAAATAAAAATATTTTTTTAATTACTTATCGTACTCTTTTGATCTTCTTGATATTTGTTCTTATTATATACATCCTTTTATAAATATCCTTTGAATTTAATAAAAAATAAATTTTTAAAAAATTTGGTGTCTTCTTGAGTGAATGCTATGCTTGATTGATATTTAGATTAATTAATACTCTTAGTTCACTCAATTGATGCTTATGCTTTTGAATTTTATTTAATTTTAAAATAATTTTATTTGCTAAAGTAAGTAAGAGAAATTATTAAAGAATAAATGATCATTTAATTAAAACTAGCTTTGAAATAGAAAATATCTTTGAAATTTAGAAAATCTAAATTTAGTGGTTAAATTCGTATTAAATTTGCTTGATTTGAAATAAAAAGGGAGAGAAAGTTGAATAGAAAATTAATCTATCTATAAGTATAAAAAATAGGAAGAGAAATATTTTCTAATTTGATTTGATTAAAAATTTTAATTAATTTAAGTCTTGAAAAATTAAATATGAACTTAAGTTGTCAATCAATTCCTATTTATTCAATTTGATATGTATAATTTGATTGCCAAATCATTTTTGATAACTATTTAGAGTGAAATTAAATTTAGAAACATATTCTTACTCCAAATAAATTGATTTTGATACATTCTTTTAATTTTGAAATTTATTTATAAATATAATACTAAACTTTTATATGTCAATCTTTTGAACCTTATTTGCATGATCATTCTTAGCAAATGATTGGAGTTAAATTGAATTTACAACATATTCCTACTCAAAAATAAATTTCTAACTCAATTTTGAAACTCATTTGAAAATACAAATTTGATACTAAATTTTTGATGTACATTGCAAAATCCTTATGAATTATTTATTTTGAAGTAATTTTTTAATCAAAGCAATAAATTTGAAAATGTGACTATCATTTGCTTTGATACTATTCATTTTACTTTGATCAATACATTCTCGATATATATCTTTTCTAAATTTAAATAATAAATTTTTATTTAAAAAAAAAGAATAAATATTGATGTGCATATTATGCTTGATTTCATATTTAAATATTTTTAAAAGCTATATTCTTCTTAAAGCTTACAAGTGCATATTTGAAAATCTGATTAAAAAATCATATACATTCAAAAAAGGGGAGAGTCTTTGACATTTGAATTCAAGTCAATTTTTGAATAGAAAAAAGATATTTTAAGCATATTTTAAATCAAAAGATAAGTTTTCAAAGAAAAGAGGATTTATTTGAATTGATTTTCTGAATTTAATATATCTCTCATTTTGATACATTCTTACATATCACTGATTTTGATGATTCCTTCAACCTTCCCATGAGCTTTTTAATGTTGTCAAAAAGAGGGAGAGGAATATTGAGTATATGCTTAATGAATTAATTCTTAAGATGCTCATTAATTTGATGCTTGAAATTCCAATATTCATTAATTTAAATTAAGACATTAATTTGAAATGAGTATATGAAATATGTGTAATGAACAAAATACGTGCAATGAACTAAAGACTAATTGAGAACATTCATGAAGTATGCATTCATGTATTTGATTTAGTACTTCATGATACATATTGGCAAAATGTATTGAAACACATTATTTATTTTTATTACTTATATACTTAAAATTTTATCATCATCAAAAAGAGAGAGATTGTTGATTCTATGATTGATTTTGATGATCATAAAATATTGAGTAAAAATGTTACTAATCATGTGTTTCAAGATTGAATATAGAATTTCTCAATTGCTCACACTGAAAAAATTGTCTTTGGAAGAAATGCTCTCAAGATGTCAAGCCAAAGCACAAAAGAAGAAAGTTTCACAAATTTGGAGGACTCATTATAAAGAAAATGAAAGAGAAAGAAATAAATATCATTTGAAAGATTTAGGATTAAGAAATTTAAGTTTGGAAGGTCAAACAATGAAGAAAAATGAAGTTGAAAAGTTTAGAGCTGATCTGTCCAAGAATAGAGCAAGTTCTGGCACGAAACATGATTAATACTTTGATTTGGCACGCAGTCGAGCCAGCTCTATTTTGATCCAAGCCAGCTTTCTCAGGATGGTAGAAAATATATTTTTTTATTCTATTATTCGAGCTAGCTTGATTTGGATCCGAGCCAGCTCTCTTAGGAGATAGAAAACTAATTTTTTCTATTCTATAGTTCAAGCTAGCTCTCAATAAAATCGAGCCAGCTCTATCAACCGAGTTAACTCTAAGCCAAATCTAAGACAGCTCGATGGAGTTTGACAGCCTTTAATGGCTAGTTTCTGCAACCTTTCCAACAGCTATATTTTTATCTCCAATGGTTATTTCAGAACTTTCAATAGCTAGAACTTACTCTCCAACTATCTCCAAGGATATTTAAAAGTGGAGAATCAATTTGGAAGCAAGATTTAGTGGGATTAAGAGAGAAATTATTTTTAGATTTAAGTGAGCTCCATTGCACATCATAAAAAGAGAGAAAAGAGAGGAACCAAGTAGTAAAATCAGAGGACTTTCAAGAGATATCTTCTCCAACATCTAGCACAACTTCTCAAGCATTATTTGAAGAGAAGTGAAGCATCAAAAGAGCAATCCTCCAGCTTCTTCTTTAGGATTTAAAGAGTTTAAACTCTATTTTTATTTTGAACTGAAACTTTTATTCTTGTATTTTTATTTTTTTTAAAGTTTCTTTGGGAGAAAGAAACTTAAGGATTAGGCTTGTCCAAGTTCAAAATTAGATCTTGTAGGTTTCGGTTGGTGAGTCCGAAAAATCATCTGGATTGTTAATGAATTCAAAAAACTAATGGTGTAAGATTTTGATTGGTGCTCCTGAGAGAACCAACTGGGTTTGTTTGTAAGTTTGAAAAAATAAATACACTATAATCAATGATAGATTATAGTAAAATTCTCAAGAAAAGCTTGAAAAGTGGACGTAAGAGCGGATTGCTCCGAACCACTATAAATCTCTTTATCTTTGTGGTGTGATTGCTTGGTTTACTTTCTTGCTTTACTTATTTGTTTTACATACTTGCATTATTTCATTGCTTTTAATTCCGCTGCTACACATTGCATATTCATCATAAATATTCTAGTTAGTTTAATTTGGAGCACATACTTATTTAGAGAAAGTAAATTTGAATAAAATTTTATAAGAATCCAATTTATCCCTCCCTCTTGGGTTGCTATCTCTGGGCAACACCTTTCCTAATTTCTTAGTATTAGTATTACTTAGAAATTAACAACAACACTAAAATATAGGGCAAAGCAAATAAGTGGATAATAGCTGCAGAAAATTAAGGGCAAAATTGATAAAAGAAAGTGGGAAGAGCAACTAGAGAAAAATGATGGGTAGAATGGTCAAGAGAAAAATAAAGGATTATATGAATCAAAGGTCCAGATCATTCTTTTTCTTTCAATCCTTGTGGCAGTAACTATGAACTGCCAGTTGGAACAAACAATGATACATGATTATTGGAACATGGAAATGGGCCTGTGCAATTAGTAAGTCCTTTACATGCAACTTTGTGTGGGCATCATAAATTTTGGTAGTACAAGAAAGCTTGAAAACAAGTAGGATTTATTCCTATGCAAACTCTATCATCAATATCAATTTTCATGGGGTAATGAAAATTTGAGAAAAAATCAAGAGAGAAAGGATTAAAGAAAGAAAACAAACTTTAATTTGATAGCTAAAGAAATTTGCCAGTATTTTCTCCCCACCCTCCTCTACACATTATATCAAAGATATTTATTAAAATAAAGAAACTATTGATCGAGCTGGTTTATTAGATGAAAAAAATTTCAATATTTTTTTTTTCAAGCATGCCTTTATCCAAATTATTCCTCATAATTAAAATAATTAGCCATAAAAAAACCCTTAATCCTAAACTCTATCTTTGTTCTTCAATTTCTACCTACGATGCCACCACCATGACAGTGGCCAGTGATAAGGAATCAACACTACCATGGTTCCCTCTACAACTTATTGAGGTCAAGGCATATGCCTATATCTTGGTAGTGACCAAATTGGCAGAAAATTGGTTAAGGATCGTTCTCGGCTAAGATAATGAGCTCAAGGCACTTAATTGTGATGGCCTCTAGGTTGATGTAGAGCACATTGTGGATGGCTGAGTCATACTATAGCTAAAGTTATACCTCAAGATTTGAAAATCATGAGCTCCATTAGAGATGGGGTGACAAGCAGTAGTGGATAGACGAAGAGGGGCCAATTGGAGCTAGAGAGAAAGGAATCAAGGAGGAGAAGGGTTTGGCCAAAGAAGGTGGAGAAGAAAAAGAGTAGGAGCCCATCCCTAGGATATTTTAGCCTAGGCACTAGAGATCCTATAGTATTTGGATCAATCCCACCCTCCAAGCATACCATGAAATGAATCATAATCATGAACCATGCCAATCACTTCCACGGCCCCCCACCCCCTTCTCTTGGTCCAAAGGAAGCTTATATATAATATTTGATCTTAATCTAACATCTAAAGATGCCAAAAAGTAAGGTTGTGCCATGAGTGCCTTATCTAAACCCTAGGTTATATATAAGCAAAATCTTGGGTCTATGAGATAAGGGTAAAGGTAAGGCTACAAATGGGTCGAGTTGATCCGTAACTTGATCTAGCCTGACCCGCTTAGATCCGATCCGATCCATTTTAAAGAACCCACAGAGCCAGATCAGGTTCTAAAATTAGATTCGTTCAATATTTTAGATCAGATTTGAATTTACTGAATTTGAGCCGACCCGATCCGAATTCAGTATTAAATTCAACATATAAACTATAAAGTAAGTAGAGTGGAATTGAAATTCTAAATGCTTTTGTAGCATTATTATTTTTTAAAAATTTTACTCAATTTGATTGTGAGATTTTGAAAAATTATTTATAAATTAAGAGCCAAGGCAACATAATGTTTATTTTCTTTTGCCATAAACTTTGTATATGTTATTTTATCATACGAATTGGGCTTGACCAAAATTTGGGTTTGAACTGGATCTAAAATTTTAGATTAGGATCGAGTTATACATGGACCTGACCTGACCCAAATGATCTAATCGGACAAACTTTTTGATCATGGACCCGATCCAATCCAACTCGATTTTCAATTCGATTGGGTCTAGGTCCAATATTAGGACCCAATCAAGGAACCAGATCGAATGGGTTCACTCATGACCCAATCAACCTAACCCATTTGCACCCCTAGGTAAAGGTGCTTGGAAAAAGAGAGTAGAGAAAAAAGAAAAGAAAAAAAGAAATAAAAATCTCCCAAGCCCTTATTTGAATATTAGAAGTAAACCAAGATGGCTTACCTAGTAAACAAGTAATCAAATAGTATCTTTATCTTAGATTGGATGGTTATTATTGTTGCTAAACTCTAAGGTTAGGCTAAGGTCAGTAAGGCCAAAGTGACAGTAAGGTTAGTATACTTCTGATGTGTTACAAGGGTGATAAGAATGCGATATTATCGTTAAGACACCATATTTATCAATTTAATCCAACTTCTTAAAATAATTAAAAATACGTAGATAGCAGTGAGTTGGATCGAATCTACAGAAAAGATAGTATTTTTAGATTTAAAATCTTTAATTTTATAAAAAAAAAGAAAAGAGTTTTGAAATCAAAAGTAAAGTTGGAAAATAAAAAGCAAAAATTAAAAGGTGCAGAAATTTGAACTTGGTACTAAGATCTACTAGTTAGATCTTAGCATCTACATGCAATAAAATAAAAAGTAATAATTAAAGTATAGAAATTAAATTATAATAAAAATAAAGAGCATGAAATTAAAGAGCATATATATATATATATATATATGTTAATTAAAAAATTTATAATTTAAATACATAAAAAAGTTTAAATAGACTGATCCCTGATCTGGGATCGGCGTTGGTAGAAGGATGGTGTAGAAGATCAGCTCTTCTTCTCGGCACCTGTTGCTTTGAAGCAGCCTCTGATCTAAAGCTTGACTCTATCCTATACCAAAGCTTCACCTTGACTGAAGATTATGAATTTTGGAAGTCTGGGGTCTTATTTATAGAGCTAGGAGGACTGGAGACTTTTCTGCAGGCAATGTGGGACTAAGAAGGTCTTTGATCATCAAAATATGGAGAAATCCCAGTGAAAATTAGATTAAAAGGAGTCCTGGATGAATTCTGTTGAAGTCTGGTGAAATCTAGCCATTCAATAAGAATCCAACTGATCAAAAATTATTAAAATTAGATGTGTATCGATCCAGATTAGGTCGGATTAAATTCGGACCATTGATCGTGCATTGGCAGTCTTGATCACCATCGGGAGTGTTCTGGACCATTGGATCATCTTCTGGGTTGAGCGCTGTCGTTAAATGGCAATCCATGTGAAGTCTGAAGTAGAAAATTTTTTCTACCATTTGATCTTGACCGCAATCAATCAGATCCGTCCGATCGTGTAATTACTATTCCCATGGACCGCGTGGACCGGCTTTACCGCATACCACAACCAATCAGCACCTCCTATCGTAAAGTAAAAAGTCTAAAATGCCCTATGAGTTGCGATAGATTTTCTATAAACCCTTTAAGGATCTAGGTCCATCATGTGTCACTCCGTGATTCATCGATTTTTGCTGAGTTGGCGGTCCACGCCTGGATCGTGGATCGATTGACAGCTTCCACGACTGAGTCGGCTAACATGACTGGCTTGGCACGCTAGTTTCATTGGCTTGGCTTGGCACATTTGGATGCGCTAGCTGATATGGCATGGCGGCTTGAGCCGGCTAAGCCGTATGTTATTTTTTATTTAATTTTTATTTATTTTATTTCTTTAAAAGTTCATATCTTCTTCATTTTAGCTTCATTTTATGCAAAACTTATTTCGTTGTGATCAAAAAAATAATCATTTTTTATTGATTATAAAATTTTATTTTTTAATTTTTTATTATTTTTTAATTAATAAAAATATTAATTTTTCAAAAATATATATAAATTGATCATTAATTCTTAAAAATTAATATAAATTAATTGATAAATTAATATTTTTATTGATGAATTTATGGTACTTATCACATCTTCTAACTTAAGCTTTACTCATTCTCGAGTAAAGAAAGAATTTAATTTTAAATATCATTTAACTTTAGAGTTTCGAATTTTTTCTAAGTAGTTTTCAAAATGGCCATTGATATTCAGTAGAGTATAAGTGAGGTATATCATTGAGGTATTAATACTTATCAATAGAAAAATTAAGTAAAGAATATTAAATTTTTCTAAATTTTTTCTAAATTATCCCATCTTTATCTCTGATTTGTCTAAACTTTCATATAGGCAAGTGCATTGCTACTTCCATCCTTTATTTATTGATTTTTATTTTTACATTACCCACTTTTTGATGCAAATATCATTGCCTACTTAGGCAACAAAACTTGGTTACTCGATAGAAAATTAATATATATATATATATATATATTTAACATTATACCACTATTGAGTGTCTTAATCTCTTAAGCTTTCTATTTGATCTATGTAGCAAGTCTTGGACCAATGACTCCCAAACCAGTTGGCTTTAGGACACTAGGTATAAAATATCCCTCGAGCTTACTAGCTCGAATCAAATAGGCTACGAGTTAAGACTAGCTTTACAATGAGCTTCTTTGCCCTTCGTACCTATTGATGCGAAATTCAATGCTTGCTTAGGCAAAAAGATCCGGTTACTTAGTGAGAAATACTTAAAAACTATTTAATTTAATTTTTTATATGAAGAAATGTATAGTTATCCTACATAAGTCCATAAAAAGTAAATTTTTTTTTGATGCTGGTAGAAAAATTAGAAATGCTCAAAGAAAAAACTTTTTATGTTCTAGACTTAACTCTTTATTAGATTTTCTTAATATTTGATTCCTCAATATCTCATAGATTCTTTGATCTGTGCATCAATTTTTTTTTAAAAATGCTTAGTTTAATTTAGTTCTTAAGCATAATTAGGTATCTAAATACTAAATACTAATTTTTTTGAGTACTTAAAATTTTAAAATTTTTATTTTTCTCCTCTCCAACTTAATCGACATTGTCCTCAATAGAAAAAAATAAATAAATGGTGTAATAAAGAACATGAAAGAATACACCTGACTCAGTATATTTTTGGTCCAGCACATACCTTTTAGAATTTGGGCTCTCCCTCCAACTTATTCAACATATCCTAAAAAGAAAATAAACTAAAAAGATAAATTAGATGAAAAAACTAAATATTGGGTTGCTTTCTAACAAATGCTAAGTTTACCATCTTCAGTCAGACACAATGCAGCTTACTATCCTGTGTCAAATACTGGATTGATAAATTCTAATGGTTTTGTATTGCCAATCTCAGAAAGTTAATTTATAATCCCATTATTGATATATTCATTATTAATTAAGGAAATATAATTTGTGACCCCATTCTTAGACCCATGTTTATTAAGAATTTCTTCTATTTGTTCTTCTAAAATACTCATGAATGGAGTTTTTGTATTAGGAGTTAAGTTTAATACACTAAGAATTGGAAGGGTGTCTAAAGATAGGTTTAATTTTGAAGGTAAATTAATGTGATCTTGCTTACACAACTCCATTGACACTTCATTACATGCCTCTTGATTTTTGTAAGAAGAACCGGCTTCTAGGGTTGAAGAAAATAGGACATTAGGTTTATAAGTCTCGAATAAATCATTTATTCTCTTTTTTTCTATGTCTATCTCTTTTAAACTGGAACCAGCATCAGTACTAGTTTCGAGCTTAGATTCTTTTATATGGTTAGTCTTAGTACTAATCTATTCCTCTAAATTTTCAATTTGGCTAGCATCAGTACTAGCCTCTCTCATCTGATCTTGGTATGGATCCATAAGAATCCTATAGCTTTTAAGTTTAGGAATTACTTTGGCATTCTCAAATTGAGAATTCTTAAGTGAGACATTAAATTGATAACTTGATCAAAGTAGTTGGTGGACATTAGGTGGATTGTTTGAAATTGGTAGGCTCGATAATTGACCTAGTTCTCTCCTTATGTTAGATTTAGCTAGTTGTCCAATTTGAGCTTCTAGCCTGATGATAGATTGCTGTTGAGTCAGAATCAATTGTTGAAGTTGGTTAAATCTATCATCAACTAGATTGGTCTGTTGAGGAGGTGGGTATGAGGGCTGATTATAATATGGTGGTTGGAAAGGCTGACTAGACTGACCTTTGTTATAAGCATAGTTCTGGTATTGAGGTCTATTCTGATAATTTTGCACTGATGAAGTTTGGGTCTGAGCCTGAGTCTATTATGATTTTCAAGAAAAATTAGGATGGTTTCTCCAGCCAGAGTTATATGAATTTGAAAATGGATCATTAACTAGCTTGGAGTAGTCTTTAGTAGCTTAGACTTGTTCTTGGATAAAGATGAAAATTGTGCAGTCATAGGACATTCACTCACATGATGGATTGGGCTAGCATAGATTGAACAAATCTCCTAATAATTAGAAGATGATGTGAATTATGCAGAAGATTGTTGACCTAGGGTTAGGACTTGATCTAATTTCTAAGCAAGAAATTCCACTTTATTTATCGAATTTGAATCAGTCTTAGGACTAGATTCTAGATATTTAAATTCATGGATCCCTACCCAAGTTTGATAGAAAGATAACGAAATATGGTTAATTGAGTTTTTACTCAAGATTTCAAACAAGGTATAGGCTTCGTCCTCACTCTTATTCATGAATGCACCTCCACAGGATACATCTACCATCTTTTTGTATTGGTCTTCTAAACCCTCATAGAAAGCTTGAACTATTTGCCACTTAGACAGACCATGGTGTGGGTATTTTCTAAGACGTTCCTTAAGTCTCTCCCATGACTCGTGAATCTGTTTCCTTAGAAGCTAAGCAAATCCAGTAATAGTTCGCCTCATAATGTTGGTTCGGCCTATGAGATAAAATTTCTTAAGAAATTCACTTTGCAATTCAGTCCAAGTTTTAATTGGTCTCCCTATTATGCCAAGCCAGTACTTGGCTTTGTCTTTTAATGATAAGAGAAATAAAATTAGTCTAAGGGCATCTTCAGTTAAATTTTGAATTCTCACCATAGAGTAGATTTCTAAGAATTCATCTAGATATTTGTAAGGGTCTTCATTGGTATTTCCATAGAAAGATGAGAGCATCTGGATTATAGTCGGCTTGATCTCATTGTGGGTAGCATGAATTTTAGATAATTGAATACAAGTCGATGGGTTATAGATAGAAGAAATAAAATATTTCTTCATCTGCTTAGGTGGTTCTTTAAAATTTTCAGTCATTTAGTTATCAGGTTTAATATGAATCAACCATTCAATTAAGTTTAACTAAATTAGAAAAAGCGATTTCCTATCGTGCATGTATTAGTGTAACCCTGATGTTATGGTTTAGAATTTTTTAGATTTTTTTTAGAATTTACATATATATTTATTATTTTATTATATTATTATTTAAAAAAAAATAATTTTTTTAAAATTAGTTTAATTATTATTTTTAATTTAATTTAATTTAATTTAATTATTATTTTTAATATTTTTTAGTTAGTTTAATTTAATTTAATTTAATTTTTAATTTAATTTTAATTTTGTTTTATTTTATTTTTGAAGAGAAAAAAAAGAAGAAAGAAATAAAAGTTCTAAAGAAGAGGTCCTAAGGAGTCCTAGAGCTAAAAAGAGAGAGAAAAATTAGTTTTAATTAGTGATAATGTTGGTTAGCAATCAAGTTGGTCAATCAATCCTGACTAATGGTTATCCTAGATCTAGATAGCTTCTAACTGCCAAGGTTACCTTCAAGTCCTTCAAGTGTTGGATCAGCCAATCAACTGGTCAGGTAAGTGTGAGATCGGTGGAAGTTCCCTCATTGCGTGCCTTAGACATCAATTATGCTTGGCCAGATAAGCTAACAGAACTAATTAGAAACCACCTTTCTTTAGGTCCAGTCATCCCTGAACCACTTTCCTAGATATCAATCAAATTGACTAACCCTAATCTGGTTCAACTCTTAGGATTTCTTGTCCTATTGAGCTCGAGCTCCTAAGGTTGATGTCTAATTGATTTTAATTTAAAGACTTAGGTCAATGCAGGATGCTGGTTGATTGTTTGTGGGCTAAGAAAGGGTGATCAAATCTCCATCTTATCTTAATTAATTAGGTTGTGCCCTTAAGTTGATTTAAAGATGCATATGCACAATCACTTTCAATAAGGGATTCTATGCAACTAAAGTAGATGCATGAAATTAATTAAACTTAAGAGCTTACCTCGTCTCCAGCGATCATAAAAAAAAATAAAATAAAAATAAAACTAATTTGTTGCATGCTCTAAATAGTTAGAATTTCTAATCTTATCATGAAATTTTTAATTAAATTTAAGTGGATATTTTTTTAAATTTAATTTAAAAATAAAATAAATAAATAAATAAAAAGAGAAAAGGACTAGGGTTAGGATTGATCTTATCAAGTAGGATTAGAAGCTTCCTTCTTGTCCTAATCTTTTTATTTTCTTTATTTTTTTGCAAAATAAAAAAAAGTTAGCAAGTAATATTTATAAGAAAATAAAAATTTTATTTATAATTTATTTACAAAAAAATCAAAGAGATAAATAATTTAATGTTCATGTCTTCTTCGATAATGGTGCCAAAAACTTGATAAGAACGCGATGTTGTCATTAAGACACCATATTTATCAGTTTAATCTGATTTCTTAAAATAATAAAGAATACGTAAATAGTAGTAAGTCGGATCGAATCCATAAGAAAGATAGTATTTTTAGATTTAAAATATTTAATTTTATAAAAAAAAAGAAAATAAAAGAGTTTTGAAATCAAAAGTGAAGTCAAAAAATAAAAAGCAAAAATTAAAAGGTGCAGAAATTTAAACTTGGTACTAAGATTTACTAGTTAGATCTTAGCATCTACTTGTAATAAAATAAAAAATAATAATTAAAGTATAGAAATTAAATTATAATAAAAATGAAGAGCATGAAATTAAAAAGCATAAAAATAAATATTATATTAATTAAAAAGTTTATAATTTAAATATATATAAAAAAATTAAATAGGCTGATCTCTGATCTTGGATCGACGTTGGCAGAAGGATGGTGTAGAAGTCTAGCTCTTCTTCTCAGCATCCGTTGCTTTGAAGCAGCCTCTGATCCAAAGCCTGGCTTTACCCTATACCAAAGCTTCACCTTGACTGAAGATTATAAATTTTGAAAGTCTGGGATCTTATGTATAGAGCTAGGAGGATTGGAGACTTTTTCTGCAAGTAATATGGGACTAAGAAGGTTTTTAATCGTTAAAATATAGAGAAATCTGAGTGAAAATTGGATTAAAAGGAGTTCTGGATGAATTCTATTAAAGTCTGGTGAAATCTAGCCATTCAATAGAAATCCAACTGACCAAAAATCAATAAAATCAGATGTGTATCGACCCAGATTAGGTTGGATTAAATTCTGGCCGTTAATTGCGCATTTGATGGAGAAAATCTGGCTGCTGATCGTTTGTTGGGAGTCTTGATCACCATCAGGAGCATTCTGGACCATTGGATCATCTTCTGAGTTGAGCGCTGTCGTCAGATGGTGATCTGCATGAAGTTTGAAGTAGAAAATTCCCTCCACCATCCGATCTTGACCACAATCAATCGGATCCATCCGATCATGCAATTATTGTTCCCATGGACCGCGTGGATCAGCTTCACCGCACACCGCAATGAATCAACACCTCCTATCGTTGAGTAAAAAGTCCAAAATGCCCTATGAGCTACGATAGATTTTCTGTAAACCTTTTAAGGGTCTAGGTCCAGCATGTGTCGCTCCATGATTCACTGATTTCTGCTAAGCTGACGGTCCATGCCTAGATCATGGACCGACTGACGGCTTTCGCAGCTAAGTCGGCTAGCGTGACTGACTTGGCGTGTTGGCTTCATTGGCTTAGCTCGATGCATTTGGATGCGTCGGCTGATATGGCGCGGCGACTTGAGCCGGTTGAGCCGTATGTTATTTTTCATTTAATTTTTATTTATTTTATTTCTTTAAAAATTTATATCTTCTCTGTTTTAGCTTTATTTTGTGCAAAACTTATTTCATTATGATAAAAAAAATAAGCTCTTTCCATTGATTATAAAATTTTATTTTTTAATTTTTTATTATTTTTTAATTAATAAAAATATTAATTTTTTAAAATATATAAATTGATCATTAATTCTTAAAAATTAATATAAATTAATTAATAAATTAATATTTTTATTAATAAATTTATGGTACTTATCAATGGGGCTCAAGGATACGATCGTTGCTGCTCCTTGGTTGAAAAAAGTACCTAAAACAAAGTCCTTTTGCCAGAATTTTTTCAACGAGGACCCTCTGATGCTCAAGTTAAATAGCATTTAGATAACAATGAAAGAGACAAAGAGAGCTTGGAGAAAGAATTGAGTTTGTTCAATGACTTACATGATGGCCTTTTGCTTTCTCTATTTAAAAAAGGAGTTTGGTAGTCTTTACTGAGATGAGAGGGGTGTGCAGTAACTACACAACATTGGTTAGTTCATGATAAAGTGCTCATTAATGGTTATCTATGTGGTCTCATGGTTATGGCTGCTTTAATCATACAAAAATAACTAAGCAAGCATAACCACCACTATTCTTGGGCTAGTATAATCATCTTTTTATTTCATCCATGTTCGAGACGAATGAGGTTGGACATTACCAAGATCAATCCATTTTAGTTGGTACCGAGGTCAGTCAAAATATCCACCATATCAGTTGCCCCCTCGCTTCTGAGCTCAAATTTATTTTGAGGTTAGGTGAAGGGAGTTGAAGTGTCTATCTGGCTGAGGTCACGTTGAGACCTAAGTAGGATCCTTTGGAAGCTATATTTAATGCACTATTTATTTTTTTGAGGTGTCATAACTCTAGATATCATTGATTTGATTTTCAAAATAACAATTTGTGTGAATTTTCTAGTCCTATCTCATCCTACCACATGATGCAATTTGATGAGAATAGGTGACACATCACTTTGATTTGAGTCATCTAATGTAGCGATCACTACTATAGAAAAGGGCTACGGTAGTGGTTTGAAACTACTATCATAGCCAAAAATACTACTGCCATAATCTATAGTAGTGGTTATTCAATTGCTGCCATTGAAGCCATCGCTGTAGGTCTATGATAGAGGTTTTTGCAATGGTTAAGATAACTACTACCATATGTCAGTATAGCAATAGTTCACTAACCACCGCTATATGTGGAACTATCACAGTGGAACATAACAACGATTACATAACCATTGCTTTATCTATTATAGCAGCGATTGTTAAACCACTACTATAGGATCTATGGCAGCAGTTACGTAGTCACTGTTATAAATCCTATAGCAATAGCTTTATAACCGCTACCACAGTTTATGGCAGCGATTTTATAACTGCTACCATAGTTTATAGTAGCGGTTGGCATGTGATCAACGGTAGCAGTTGACAACCACCGCCGTAGTTTTGAATAATAAAAAAAATATAAATTTTTTAATTTTTTTATCTGATAAATGTAGTTCAATATATAACATAAAAATATATCTAAAATAACACAAGAATACATCTACAATATTCAAATTTTATTACTGAATAAAATTTATTATAATATTTTTTTAAAAAAATACATCAAAAGTCTGCTAAATCTACATCTAAGTTGGAGAAGATGGAGCATGAGTTAGAGGAGCTGGAGCTAGAGTTGGAGGGGCTGGAGCTAAAATGCTGACCAACATATCCTCAAGATCCATGAAGTCAGCTTCAAAATGCACGAAGAGCCCCATCACCATAACGGTCATGATGCTCTATAGCTGAGATGTACGCTCCTCAGCCTGAATAGCCTGCTCCATAGCCTGAGCAACTCATTCCGTAGCTTGAACTGCCTACACTAACATCTTCTCAAGCTACTCTTGATTGATGACCCTGAAAGCATGCGAAGAGATGCTCGCCTCAGATCAGTAGCTCATCGATATATGTTCGAACCTACATTAGATCCTTCCAGAGTGCTTAGGCCTCAAGACCTGAGACAGATGGTCATGAGAGCCAGAGGTGTCCGAGCCCTCGCTCGCGAGCGCATCTAACTACTCTTATAATTATAAATTCAAATAAAATATTATAAAAATATTATAATATTAATCATACTAATCTATTTATTACTTACAAAAATTCTTTCAATCACGGTATTCATCGACCTACCCTTCTTATTCGTATGGTTGGATCGGAAGATGGTACTATGGATAGGCATCACCCTCGCTCTCATCAACTATAACAATCAATTAGCTTATTAGAAACATGCAAAAAAAATATTGATTTAATTTATAAACTAAGATTTAAAATTTATTATCTTTCTATGCACATGACTGGCCATAGACTTACGGTCGAGAGTGTGCGTGTACTCCTGAGCCACTCGATTCTTCCAGTTCTGATGGAAGGTAGTTTAAAAAGTATTTAAATCATAAGTATTTAAATAATAAGTATTTAAAAAATATTTAAATATAATTATTAGTATATTAAAAAATTTAAAAATTAAAAATTAAATATGAAACTCCTAGCTCCTTCAATGTCTAACCATCTCCTCCCACTGACTCGGGAGATAGTCCTGAATCCAAGGAACAAGCTCCTTTGGAGTGTTTCATTGGTGCTCGAGCCATTCTCTATGGAGCTTGATCTTATAGTTCTGGTATAACTCTCCAATCTTTTACAGGCGAGAATCTCGAATCCTTTCATGATCTGGGAAGTCATACCATCCCTGCACAAAGTTATCAGAAGTCAGTTACGAAATTATTTTAATCAAATATAATGTAAACATATCAAATATATAAATATAATTAAGATACACTTATCCAAATCTCCTCCCGCATCTAGTCTCTGACACCAGCATCCATCAATTGCCAGTCTATAAGCACAACAGGCCACAATGTTGGAGTGCCTCATAAGCACTCCGAAAAGAATGCATCTTCCATGCGGTTGCCCTAACTGGCCTTCCCTCCTGATTGTACTCCACCATGACCTAATGCTGATGGTTCTACATATATGACATGCATGTGGAACCGCAAAATATCCTATTAGATGATGCACCTATAATAAAAATATATTATACAAATATATAAGAGTGTATAATAATTATATAATAACTAAATAAATAAATAATATAATAAAAATCTACTCTCATTGGCCATGCGATAGTGTGACATGGATGCCAGTGGAGATTCATCGATGGATGGAGCATGTGTCGAAGATGTGGCTAACAATGGAGGCTCAGATACTGATAGAGGAGTAGATGCTAGTGGAGAAGTAGATGCACGTGGTACCTAGACAGTCGATGTGGAGGTGGATGGAGTATGCTCTGGTTGCGACTCAAATATGGAGCTCCGCATAGCCCACTGAGGGATGGGATGAAAACTAGATGATGTTTCGATACCATCATGATCTGCAACACTAATGAACATTAACTAATATAACATATTGAACAATAATATTAGTAGAGCATCAATAAATAAACTCTAACATTTATATCAGAATGTTGAACTCATCGCCTAGTGGCATCTACAACATGGACATCACTATTGCTCTTGACAAATGTATTTGGAACCTCGACAGCACCAGGTAAGTTGACTATCTTCTCCCTTTAGAATAGTAGTCTAAGATGACTATCTTCTCCACCACTCCATAATAGTTCAGATCCTCCATACGAGATTGTGAATCCTTCGAGCTAGCATAATACCTAGTGGTGGCGCTCAACATCATGCTATTATTTTATATTATCATGTTTATGGATTGATTGTGAATATTAAATCTATAACCATTAATGATGAGCTATTTGTATTCATGCATGGTATGATTAGGTTCCATTGAAAGAGAAAGCACTTTAGGGCTTACATCATCGAGCGGTAATCTCCACACCTAAGGAGATGATATCTAATTAATAAACATGCTCAAATAAGGTGCACAAGATAAGAATATGTACTCGCTTACATGATTATTAAATCATTCAAAAAAAATTTTACTATATATTTTATCTTTCTTCTGCATACTTAGAGTGCTGTATCTTACTTTTATGATCTCTTTGTGTTTGCTGCATGCACAAAAAATAAATTTAGATGTAATAAAATATTTTCTTCTAAGTATTATGAAATAAATAAGGCTGAGTGACTTATCTTATGCATGGTTTAATGACATCACAGTTGAAGAGCACGTAGCGGTGTGCCTTATCTTTTCCTCGATGCTAAAATTAGTGAGGCAGTATGAAGTGAAAAGTCTATTTGGCCGTGGAATGGACTCAAATGCAGGCTTAATTAGCTTATACTGATCATCCTGATTTCTCATTGGCCGGTTACAACATGTCCCAAGCTTGTTTAAGTACATGATATAAAAATCTATACACTCTTGATCTAAATAACTTTCTGCTATGGATCTCTTCAGACGATTCATATTTCTTATATAAGATTTTAGTATTTGAATATTTCTCTCAATGAGGTACATCTATTAGTAAAATACTGGACCTCAAAGTGCAACTTTTTCATGCAAGGTGCATGGTGAGAAGCATCATAACTGTAAAAAATGATGGCAAAAATATCTTATTAGGATTACATAATATAGTCACCATCCTTGCCTTCATTTTCTTCACATCTTCATTAAGCAATTTCTTCACACAAATACCTCTGTAGAAGTTGCAAAGATGAATAACAGCCATTCTGACATTTTTGGTAACATGCAGTGATAGCTATTGGGATCAACTCCTACATCAATACATGATAATCATGAGTCTTCAATCCCCCAAGTTTGACATCCTTATTATTCACATGCTTTGATATGTTGCTTGAGTACCCATTTGAGATCTTTATGTTCTCCAACACATGAAGAAATATGGACCATTCAGAGGCATTCATAACATAGTATATATGAGGGAGCCTCAACTGTTCTTTTCCTATCGGCTCTACGTGGAGTGATCTCCTAATACTCTAATTTTTTAAATCAAATCAAGAATTCAAGTCATCCTTGGTCTTATTCTTGATGTTCAAGATTGTTGCCAATAGGAGCTTGCACACATTCTTTTTAGTATGCATTACATCTAAGCAGTAGCATGATAAGTTTGTCTTCCAATATGGCAAGTCAAAGAATATACTTTTTTTTCTCTAATTAAAGTATGTATTATCTATCTTTGATCGATGCTTCCTCTTCTTACCACCAATCAGATCATCTTTTTCAAATTCAACATTGAGTTCATCCAACTCTCTTAACATATTACTTTCAGACATCCGATTAGGCGCCTTATCTTCTTTAATAGTGCCATCAAAGGAGCATGCATCCCTTCTGTATGGATGGTTTCTACAGAGAAAATATCGATGTCCTATAAAGCTAAAGCTCCTCTGATATGTCAACCTTTTAGATTGAGTATTTTTTTTCATAAACTAGGCATGCTAGCTCACCTTTCGACCCGATATTAGAACATAAGTTAGAAAATTATTTATTGTCTATAGAAGTACTGCACGTATGGAGAATATGACTCATTCATCAAAGAATCAAAAGTTGGAACATCTTGAATGCTCCACAACTATTTTAGCTCGGCAATAAGAGGTTGCAAATAGACATCAATGTCATTATCTACCTCCATTGGTCCAAGGATGATCACTATCATAAAAGCAAAAGTTTTTTCATACACATCCATGATGGGAGGTTATAAACATGAATAAATACTGGTTTATATATTATGGTGGTATTCATGTGCTTGAATAGGTTGAAACTATCACATGACAAGCCCAACCTCATATTGCCTATCTCTTGAGTGAAGTCGAGATGTATTTCATTAAACTTCTACCATGCCTCTCTGTAGGCTGGATGCCTTAATGCATCATCTTTTGTTCAGTCCTCTTTATGCCATCTCATGTCCTTCGATGTTCTTATCGATATAAATAACTTTTATAGTCTCAAAATCAAAAAAAAGTACCACATCAATTTTTGAGATACATGAGTCGATGTACCATCTTTATTTTATTTCCATCTTGATACACCGCATCTAATGCACTCATTTTGGTTGGCATCCTCCTTCCAATATAGTATGCAATCATTAGAACGTGCATGCATCTTGGTGTAAGTAAAGCTCAACTGTTTAATAATCTTTGATGCTTCATAATTATTCTTCAGAATTTATGCATTATCTAAAAGAATGTCTTCCAAAAGCTCTAGTATGTAGTTCACTCCATTATTACTGAATCCATTGGAGCATTTCGTATAATATAATCGGATTAAGAACTCAAGCTTCACTATCTTTTCATATCCAAGATACAATAGAACATTAGCATCCTCCATCAACTTACCAACTTTCTTCATATCCTCACTATTTGTCATTCCATTAACTACAAGATCAGGCATGGATGCAGACGTATTATCATTGTGGCCAACAAATCAAAAAATATCATGAACCATTTGTTCCACTATTCCATCATGTTGATCACCTCCTTATGGTTTGCCCTCATCATGTTGATCCAAATAAATTTCATAATTGGGTTTAAAGCCATAAATAGTGAGATGATTATTTACATCTTGACGAGGTAGCCATGGCCCACTCATACACTTCTTATAAGGATATTTGATAAATCTATGATCCCCAAATTTTTCTATAGTAACATCAAGAAATATTTGAAGTTTAGCCTTGTATTCTGGTGAGCGCCTACTAAACTTCATCCACTCCTTATCCATTATAAAAATAGTGATATTGTAATTAAATCATGTGTAGAATTTACATTATATACCAATGCATTGTAAACAAATATGCATTATAAACATGGACCAAAATAAATATCATATATGAAACTTATATTAAATATCATTTTTAGATATACAATAAATGCATCATATCACCAACTAATAGGTAAAGATTGATCCTATCCCATTCAAGAATTGCATTCATTCTATAGGTTCATTATAGTAATCAAATGATATGCAATAGGGATCGAAAAAAATTTTGATAGTATTTTTTCTTAGTTCTCCCATGTAGGAAGAATGAAAGACAAATATTGTTCGAAATTTTTTTCAAAATCCTCATCATACCATTTGATTACTATAATTATCTATAGAATTATTTATAATTTCTAAACTCTCTAAATTAAATAATGAATTAATCATTATACATAATTCTCTTATCCGTATAAAAATATATAAATGTAGGAATGTCGGAGATTATGTATACTAATCAATTGATAGATCTATCATTATATAATGCAATAAACAAAAGGAACAAAATATAAACATGAATTACATCCATAAATAAACTCTAATATTTATACTAGAACATTACTAGAGTTAGAGGTGTGCATATGAGAACAATAATAAAACTCAAACTCTACTTCTGTAGCCTATGAACCATCACTCAAATGTATCTTTATGGGTGTTCCACTCATGGACAAACGATGGAGGATGGAGCTTTGAGCTATGGCTCTTGGTAGTAATCGCCGCTTTCCTAATAGGTGTCACCATTATGCCTTGATATCTAGCTACCAAGCTATAGCACAGAACTCGATAGTCAAGAATCCACTAGCATGATCCAGAACTAATCTATGGAAGTTCTCTTACTAGTCGGTACGGTATAGTCTAAGATCGTCGGCATGGCCTAAAACCTATCGGCATGGCCCAGAACCCACCGGCATGGTCTAGAACCTATCGATGGGTGTTTTCAGCTTATCGGCCAGCATAGTCCATGGTATAATCCAGAACTCATCAGCACAACACGGCATAGAATCCATTGGTACGACATGGCCCAAGGCCACTGGCATGGCCCAAAATCCATCAGTAAGTGTTTTCAGCTTATCAGCTAGCACAGTCCGCATCACAACCTAGAACCTATTGGCATGGCATGATCCAAGGTCACTGGCATGGCACGGCATGACCCAAGGTCACTGGCATGGCACGGTCACCGACATGACTCAGAACCCATTGGCATGATCTGAAACCAATCAATGGGGGTTCTCTTATTGGTCGGCATAGCCCATGACCGTCGGCACAACCTAGAACCCCCTAGTGGGGGTTCTTTTACTGGCCAGCATGGTCAAGGGCCTTCCACGGCCGCGAATATAGCATGGCCCAGCCCAAAACCTACTGGCATGGCCCACGATTGCCAGCACGCTCCAGAACCTACCAGTAGGGGTTCTCTTTAAATATTATTATAAAATTATTATAAATATTATAAATAATAATTAATAAATATTATTATAAAATAAATAAAAATCATATCTGTAGCTATGGGTAGGGGTCTCATAGAGCTTTGAGAGTTGTTGGCAGCAGTGATGGCGCTAGAGGGAGGGGGTGGTGCTAGAGGTAGTATGCGAGAGAGACAGACAGAGATAGTAAGATACGGAGAGAGATAGAGAGAGAAGAGAGAGAGAAAGAGGGAAGAAAGAGACAAAGAGGGAAGAGAGAGTGACAGACAGAGAGAAAGAGGGAAGAGAACAAAGAGAGAAAGAGAGAGAGTAGGGAGGCCAAGGGGGTGGTGGCAGCGCAAGAGGGAGGAGGCAGTGGTGGGTTGGGCCGAGGGAAGAGAGGAGAGGAAAAGAGAGAGAGGAGGCAGGGTTGGTTAAGGAAGAGGGAGGCAAGGTCGATGGTGAGGTCGGCCAGGGAAGGAGGCGGGGGAGGTGGTGGGGCCGGCTAGAGAAGGAGGAGGTGGTGGAGCCGATCGAAAAAGAAAGAGGAGGTAGGGCGATCGAAGAAGAAGAAGGAGATGGGGCTGGTCGAGGAAGAGGGAGGTGGGGCTGGCAGTAGGGCCAGTTGGGGAAGAAGGGGGAGATGGGGTCAATCGAAAAAGGAGGAGGTGGGGAAGGAGGCAACATCGATCAGGGAAGAAAGAGGAGGTGGGGCCAGTCGATGGATGCTGGGGATAAGCACGCCGATAGTGGTAGGCTGGTGGCAGAGAGGAGGAAGAGAGGGAGGAGGACCTCACTAGCAGTGGAGAGGAGGGAGAGAGAGAGAGCTCGAGAGAGGAAAAATGAAAATAAGATGTGTCAAGGGAGAAAAATGATCTAATCTATGGCAATGGTTACCAAAAACTGCTGTCATAGTCCTATTGTAGCAATTTCAAAATCATTGCCATCATTTAATACTAATTTTTTTTATTCTTTTGAATATAGTATAATTTTAAAATTTAAAATCTATATTCATCATTCATTATCTAAATAATTATCATTAGAGTATCATCATAAAAGACCGTCTCTAGCTCTAACTTCATCGATCAGTAAAATTTGATTTTGATGACCACGAATGATAGCATGATGATCTGATAGATGAAGATCATCGATGGATCCAAAAATCTATAATGATGATCTCGGTGATATTTGTCGCACACTATCAATATTTTACTTCAATCAAATATCATTATCATGGTCAATTTAGTATGGAATGATTTCAATTGTTAAATAAAAAATGAGTGATCAAAAGATCAAATGGCATTCGATTATGAGATAATTTTTTAGATAAATGATCATGGCTACTACTTTAATCATTTTTATAGTCATAAAATTCAAATCACGTGTTTAAGAATGATCCAAAACTATACATCACTCGATACTTATTCTTAAACTCCTTAAGTAATTATGCTTGTGCTTCTGCAAGATCTGCTTAACATGAATAGTTCATACAAAAATAATTTAGATTTTATGATCATCATCGTATAAAATGATTAAAGTTATAGCAAAGATCATTTATCTAAAAAATCATCTTATAATCGAATGCCATTTGGCCTTTTGATCACTTATTTCTCATTTAACAATTAAAATTATTTCATACTAAATTGACCATGATAATGATATTCAATTGAAGTGAAACTTTGATAGTATATTATAAATATCATCAAAATTATCATAGCAAGTTTTTAGGCCCATTGATGTGAAGGAAAATCCTGATTTCCAAGTTCAGGTTCGCTCAGATCTGATCAGATCAAGAGATATATTTCAAAATTTTTTTTCTTTGATCTATATCAGATCTAAAATATTTAAGATCTTATTCTTATTATTTTAATAAATAAAATAAAATAAGAATAAATTAAATCAAATTTAATTTACTAGATTTGGGTAATCCTATTACCCATTGATGATCCTGTTTGCAGCGGAAGGTTCTGGATCTAGCCATGCAAGCGCTTGGCCTCTACCAATATCCACTCAGATTGGATCTAGAGATCCTCTTCTTCTCTATCACGCCTCCAAAAATCAGATCTAGATCTGATCTGGAGGATCTTCAAAACTCCTTTTGAAGATCAGCAGCTGTCCTTTGCAGCAGTGCAGCCTTCTAGCTTTTGATCGCCTTTCTCTTGCCTGGATCGCACCAACCAAGGTCCAAAACTCCTTTTGGATGTGGAGAGGAAGGGGAGAAGGTGGGTTTGGCAATGAGGAAGAGGGGAGAGGCAGCCTTGGGGCATGGGAAATTATGATTCAATCATAATCTGAGTTGGGCGCAGGGTCTTATTTATAGACTGACTGTGATCCAACTTCTCTTCTTCCCAACCAATCACAACCCTTT
>QRFJ01002223.1:46037-114150 GCA_006176705.1 Cocos nucifera | reverse complement strand
TATGATATAGATCTAAAACTGTTTTGTAGTATTGCATGTTCCTGATTAAGGCATTCCTCTTGGGCCGTCTGGTCATAAGAACGAAGAAGGATTTAAAGGCCTCTCTTCTCATTCGATGGGGTGTTTTCTTATGATGTGTAGGGGTGCTGCGTGTTCGTCCTTAATCAAAAACCCAAAACTTACTTTCTGCAAAATCCTAGATCCTGAAACCGCTAGTTTTATTATGCATATTTTGTTTATGAACCCTATTAGTTTAAAAAATTAAGATTATAAAGATATCAATTAGGTCTAAAAATTAGAATTTAGGATCTAAGACATATTCATAATACTAGGTTCGGGCTTGGGTAGCTCAATTAGGTCTAAGCAGTTGATCAAACCGAATCAAGAGTTGGTTAGATGGGATCAATAATGCTTAAATTGACCGACCTAATAGGATTAAGTCTGGGTCAAGATTGAGTCACGATCAAGCAGACCTAATTAGGCTCAGAGCTTAGAGTCTGGATTGTAGGCTAACCAATTGGTTCTGATCACAATTTGGTGTCTAAGGTAAGTTTGGCACATACGACCGACTGGTTTTTTAATTGGAAGCTACTCGACCTGAATGTGTTCTTGTGCGAGTTAATGGCTTATTCCTTCACAATCTCACTTATCTGGCCATATCTGTTGACACAGTTCTGATCTGAGGTGGTCAATAATCCGAGCTAACCCATGCCACTAGGTTAGTCATAATTGTTATGACTATGACAAGTCTAGTTTAATGAGACCTGAATCAATTCTCCCTAAGAAAAGATTAAGTCTGAGGTCTTCCACCATTATAGATGTGCGGGCCCTTCCCGGGGTTGATTGTTCTTGGCTGGATACAGTGGCTCAGTTGCGAAAAAGAATGCAACCATGTCTATTAGGCATTTGATGCTATGGGCTGGAGGATGAGTTGGGCTCAATATTCTGGATACAGTGAGAGACTCAATTAGGAACCCAGTCAATATAAATGGTGGGTCTGACTTAACTAAGGAGTGGATCAATATTCTGGATACGGTGAGATTTATGAATTAGTGACCATGTTTGGGTGCACCATGATTAGAGAATCATTGAACAAGAGTTGTTCACTCATTGGCTAACCCATCACCAATAACTGTTAGGTGAGGTGATGAGTCAGTTGGTGAGCCGCACCACCCACTAGAATCATTAATCGTGGAGATTTTTGCATCTCTACGAAGGGAGTGTAGGGATCGCGAGAAAATAGTGGGAGCTAATTTGTTTAAAAAATAAATTTTTAAACAAATTGGTCAAGTCATAATTATAGTATCAACTAGAATCTTTGACTCTCTACAGAAAAATGTCTGCGTCCAACCCATTGGCACGTATCCTGGACACACATAGAACTGACCGACCCCAATTATAAAGATTGGCTCAGGAACTATAAAATAGTTTTGGATTCTGAGAAGTTAATCCATGTACTGGATCAGGACCCTCCCACCTTACCAGCCCATCCATCCATTGAACAGAGAGCGTCTCTGGAGAAATGGATAGACAAAGATAATAAGGCCAAATATTACATGTTGGACTCGATGTCTGATGAGCTCCAGTGCCAACATGAGGATATCGGGACTGCTCGCCAAATATTGGCTCACCTGCAGGAGATGTTTCGTGAACAGAGTCGCGCAGCCAAATATCAAGTCACGAAATGATTTTTTAAGGCTAAGATGCATGATGGGCAGTCAGTCCAAGATCACTATCTGACAATGATCAAGGACATGGAAGAGCTTGAGAGCTCGTGTGAAGTTAGACTTGGACCTGCAGAACGATATTATTCTGGCATCTTGACTGATTGCATATGGGCAAATTCATCATGCATTACCACATGCATAAACTTCAAAATTTCTTTGATCGAATTAATGAATATGCTGGTTACCGCTGAGCTTTCTATGAAAGGTTCTAAAGGCTCAATTCTTGCTATGGAATGGACTTCTTCCAAAAAAAAAAAAAAAAATATCTCATATATAAATCAGATCTAAACAGGCATATTTTGCAACACTCTGTATCGAATCATGCATTTTCATATCTAAAATTATCTCATTAATAATCTAAAAAATTAGATTTAAATTGATCTAATCAAAATAAATTCTAATCTAGACAACTATGTAGAACTATTCTATAACTGTCTAGACATGCATCAATCATATCTCATATGATTGTTAAAAATAAATTATTTCATTTTAGATATTATTATAACACTATAATATTAGAAATAGTAAATAAAGGGATCTAAAATATGGTTTATCAGATTAAATAAAAAACATGCAAACTATTCTATGAACACAAGAACAGCATGCATACCTATTTAGATCAATCATTTTAATTTAATTTTCTAATTTCAGATCTGACACACCAGTAACATCTAAAAATTTATTTTCTAATAAATTAAATAAAAAAATCAAAAAAGAACCTTGGCTGATACCAGTTGAAGAATCCTGACCCGGTTCAAGATCAGATCAAGAGATATTTTAAAATTTTTTCTCTTTATCTATATCAAAGAATTAAGATCTAATTCTTATTATTTTTAATAAATAAAATAAAATAAGATAAATTAAATTTAATTTAATTTACCTGATTTGAGTTCCTATTACCCTTGATGATCCATTTGTAGTGGAATCTGGAAGCCACGCAAGCACCTGGCCTCTATCGGTATCCATCGAGCTGGATCTGGAGACTTCTTCTCTATCACGCCTCCAAAAATTAGATCTGGATCTGATCAAGGATCTTCAACTCTTTTGAAGATCAGCAGTGTCCTTTGCAGCAGTGCAGCCTTTAGCTTTTGATCACCTTTCTCTTGCTTGGATCGCCCCAACCAGTCCAAAACTTTGGACATGGAGAGGAAGGGGAGAAGTGTTTGGCATTGAGAAGAGGGGAGAGGCAGCCTTGGCATGGGGAAATTGTTTCAATCATAATCTGAGTTGGGGCAGGTCTTATTTATAGACTGACTGTGATCCAACTTCTTCTTCCCAATCAATCATTAACCCTGTGAAATCAGATCTAAATCTGATGGTGGAATAGAACCCTGGTTCCTCCTTAGAGGCGCTAGACCAGTCAAATGGTTCTTGAAGACTCTAATTGGAATCAAAAAGGTGGAGTCCTGCCAACAAGGACCTCCTGGCGCCTCCAATTGGCACATGCCAGGGTGGCGTGCGCCCTTCCTCCTTGCAGGTTCTAGTAGGAGGACAAGCCCCCACTAGCTCTCCAATGGTGCATTGAACATGTGGTCAAAAGTCAAAGTCAATGGCCAACATTTGACCTCAAAGGTAGACTTTTTGCCAAAGTCAAAGAACAAGAAATGGCAGGTGACCAAAAATGGTAGGTAATGTTTACAAAATAGACGATCTTTTTTGATTAGACAACTCCAATCAGACCATGAAGGCCTGATTGAGCAAACTTCCTGGCTCAGCAGGACACTATTTATGTAGAAAAAAAGAACGTTAGGTTCAATCGAGTGCTAGCACGATTTCCTTAAACCTAATTGAATCTTCAGATCAATTGAACTGGACCGGTTCAATTGATGATCACTAGATTCAAACCCTTTTTGTGTGATCCAGTTAGGTTCATTCTGTATGGTAATGGGATATTCATGATCTCTATCATCGACATCATCGAACTCTTTCGGGATCAGAATCTTCTGATTCGAACAGCTAGGATGATCGATCATCTAAATCATTCTAATTGCTCCCAAAATCAGTGGTTACCTAGCAGTTATGGTGGCACCATCAAGCTGAATGTGAACCTCTTGGTGCAGCTACTGTGTGATGTTCTTCTATTTGAGCCCCGATCAGATTAGGTGTTAGGTAAACTCGTCAACCTTAGTCTCTGTCATATGATGTAATCATTCGATTCGACTGATGTGAAAATCAAAATAGAAACTCTTCAATTATTTCACTCTGCCATGGCATGGTCTTCTGGACTGATTCTCATGATTATCATAGGGCTTGCTCTACCACCGAGGTGATAGATTCCATACTTGATGCCATCAGTCCTACAATGAACAGCTATAGCCAAATACACCTCAGGGTTTATGGCAGGAGACTGAGTAATAGTGTAGTCAAACTAAAACCCTCAATATGACTGTCGATGCCCTTAGTCAAAGAACCAGATACTCTACCGCAGCATCAGTCAGTCATTGACGAGAAGATAGACTCCCTATGACTACTTGAGAGGTCACTCTCACCCTCATTCTCTAATGATATCGTCTCTCACTTCGGTGACTCCACACCGAGACTTAAGACCATCTACTAAAGAGAACTAACACCACCTTTCAGATCAACACCATCCATAGATCAATATGGAGTTAATTGATTAACAATGATTATTCATATCTTAAATTCAACTTGAAAATATGAATTACATTATCATTAACTCAAGGATGTATCACAGACACTAAATACACTTATGTGATTGAAAATAACCCATTTTATTCATTATAGTCAAAATTATAATTTTGCCCCTAGAAGTGTATTACAAGTGTCAGCCAATTCTGGCTTCTAGGGCACATATATCTAACATGATGGTCTTTATCTATCAGATTAATATGCAATTATTCGTGGTTGACAAAATTAAATTTTATTGATCGACATAGCTAGGATGATTAGATTGACAAGGTCTTTTATGATGACACTTTAAATTTTGAAAAAAATATATAGTAGGATTACGAATAACCACTACTATAGGTCCACCTATGGTAGTGGTTACTGATAAATGCCGTAATAGTCTGGATTAATGGCAGCAGTTACAAATAACCATTTTTATGGATTTGACATATAGCAGTGGTTAAGTAAACTGCTGCCATAGGTTTCACCTAGTATAGTAGTTATATATAACCATTATCATTGGTCAGACCAATAGCAGTGATTACATATAACTGCTGTCATAGATTGAGACTATAAAAGTGGTTAAGTAACCATTGCCATATGTCCAATATATTATAACAGCTATTAGTAACCACTGTTATAGGTCAGACTTATGGTGGTAGTTATTCGTAACTACTGCTATAGATCAACCTATATCAGTGGTTTATTTTAACCACTACTATAGAATAGACATATGGTAGTGGTTTGTAGTAACTACTATCTTAGAGCCTATGACAGTGGTTTTTGAGCTACTGCAATAGTAAGCACAATCATAGCCCCATTATATAGTAGTGGATTCATAAGACTTTGTTTCGACCAATCCTGACCTACCACATGGTGTGATCAGGTAAAGCCAGTAGAAGCATCATAAAGTTCTCAATCATCCATCCATCTATAAATATAGGTTGACCCACTTTTACCTCTCACTTTCACTTTTTACCAGTGGGGAAACTCATGAACTTTAAGAGATCATCGCCTAAGGTCCTACAAGCTGGAGTTTTTTGGTGAGCCTTCATCCTTCCTTGAGAGCATTTGTAGTGGCATCTCCCTTGAGGTCATTCAAAATCTGATTACTTGATTGCTCAGTTTTCTTTATCCTCATATCCTTCGACATTAAATTAGGTATTGCCTCAACTCTTTGCTTCTTTCCCTTGGTTTTCTTTGTTTTTTTGGTGCTCATCTTTGATAGTTCCTCTGAGGATGAGTAAAGTTGAGCTTTTTACTGGAAGTGACTCATTTGACCAAAATCCATCTTGGGATCAACAAGCTCCACCTTAGGGTTGTGAGTCCTCCTCTGATAGTTTGAAGTTCGGGTTCCAAGTCTTCCTTAGGCTCTAGAATGAAGTATCCCTCCTTGTCTATGAGGACTTGGAGATACTTTGCATTCAATATTACATCCCTCCTCGAGTTTCACCTTGAGCTTGCAGGTCTTGAGGAATAGGTGACCAATCCTCCAACTTAATTAGGTTTGTACAAAGAGACACTTAAGGCTGGACTTTGATTTCCCCTTATTGACCCAAGATTGATTTTGATGATTTTAAAATATTGAGTATAATGATACTAATCATGTATTATAAGAATGTATATAGATCTTTTCAGGTGTTAAAATTGAAGAAACAATCCATTAAAAAGATTTTCTCAAGATTCATAAAGTCAAGAAATTTAAAAATGGATTTTTTAAGTCTTAGACTTAATGGAGTCAATCCCAGAGCAAAAGGAGTCAACTCCTCTAAAACAAGGTTAAAGATGAAAAATTTCAAGTTTCTAGATGAAAGAAGTCGATCCCAGAATGAGAGGAGTCAACCTCAACTCTTTAGCATAAAACTAGCACGTAGAGGGAACAACCTATGGATCAACCTTTGTTGCATAAAAATAGAAAATAAAAAAACTAAATTTTTGAGTGCAGTTCAGGAACTAACCCCTGAAAATTGGGGTCGACCCCAAGCATGGGATAGGTTGTAATGACTTGCTTTTTGTACTTCTTCAACGGATCTTTTTCATTCCAAATAGCTAGTTTAAGCCCTTCAATAGTCCAAACTCATTCTCTAGCCTTTGTAAAGACATTTAAAGATGAGGAATAACAAAGAAAGGAGAGAAGTGGATTAAAAGTAGAAATCATTCAAATTATGAGGTTCATTAAATATCTAAAAAAAAGAAAAAAGAGAGGACTTTGTGCACCAAAAAAAAGAAAAAAGAGAGGACTTTGTGCACCAAATTTAGAGAGCTTCCAAGTATGATCATCCTTAATCATTCAAGCCTTCTCTCAGCCTTTAAAGGAGAGAATACAAAGCTTCAAGAGCCATCTTTCAGCTTTTTCTTCAAGCTTTAAATTTTTTTTTTCTCTTTTATTCTTGTACTGAATTTTTTATTCTCTTGTATTTATTTTTCTTTACAACTTTCTTTGAGAGAAATATGTAGGTCCAAGCCAGTAATTGGATGGTGTAAAGGTTATGGTGGGTGCTCCTAGGTTAAAACCAACTAGATTGATAGTGAACTTGAAAAAGATTGTAGTTGGTGAGCTCAGTAAAATCAACTAGATTTGTTTGTGATTTTGGATTAAAATAAATACACTATAATCTAGAGAATATAGTAGAATTTTTAAGAGGATAGCTTGGAGAGTGGACGTAGGTGCGGATTGTACCGAACCATCATAAAAATTCTATATTTGGATTGGCCTTCCTTGTTTGCTTTGATTAGCTTTTAATTTTTGTTTTGCATTGCTTTAATTCTTGCACAGCTTAAATTATAGTTGGTTTCTGCTATTGCACATTGTAATCACCTCACATCCATTTAAGTTTAGCTTAAGTTGAAGTACATATTTACTTAGAGTTTAATTTGGCTAAAATTTTAAAAGAACCCAATTCACACCCTCTCTTGAGTTGTTATCTTTCTGGACAATAAGTGATATCAGAGTAGGTGCTTTGTTATTAATTGTTGATCTAGTGGTTAAGAGCCAAAAATCTTGGCAAGCCAAAATAGAATTCTTTTTTGATGAATACTATTTGTTAGATAGACCCTCACTTTTTAATAGCTCAAACTTTAACTATTGGAAAGCTAGAATAAAAATATTGATACAAGCACATAACTATAATTTATGAAAAATTATTGTCAATGGCCCTCACATATATAATACATTATTTGTTGATAAAAAGATAATCTAACTAAATGCTAAGTTCATGAACAAGCTTTATTGCTCCTTAGATATAAATAAATTTAACTTAATTTTTTCTTGCATTTCAACTAAACATATTTGGAAAAAAATAGAAATAATTTTTGAGGAAGCAAATTAAGAAGAAACATCAAGCTCATAAGAAGAAAAGACAACTCACCTTAATCTATATCCCATGGTTCATAAAGATGAAAAGAAGAAAATGAAAAAAAAAAAAATTGGTTAAGGGAGAGCAAGGCAAAGAAGAGAATGAGAAAAAGAAGAAAGGCATAACAAATTGTTGCCTCATGGCTTAAAATGATGACATATATCATGAATACTTTTTAAATTTTTTTTTAATGAATTATATGAAGCCTTCAATAAGTTAATGGATGAACATAAAAAAGATAAGGCTAAAAAATAAAGAATTTAAAAAATCTAATATTTCTTTGGCTGAACAAAAAAAAAGATTTTGAGTGCAAAATAAGATCTTTTGAAAAATATAGAAAACATGGCCAAAGAAAAAAGATTTTTTGAAATAAATTAAAACCTTAACAAAGAAAAAAATATCTTGCAAAATTTGAAAAATTTTTAGTTAAAGAAAAGATAAACTTGTGAAATCACAAAGATTTTTAGAGAATAAAAGAGAAAAATATTTGAAATCTGAAAAATCTTTAGTAAAAAGAAAGTTTTTGAAGATTTCTAAAAAATCTCTTTTGAAAGAAAATGTCAAATTAAAGAAAAAGAATAAGAGCTTGAAGTCTATACTTCAAAAGTTTATAATTGGATCTCAAAATCTTCAAGCTATATTAATTTATCAAAGAGTTATTTTTAATAAATCTGAAATTGGTTATAAATCAGAAAAAAATTATCAAAAACATGCATAACAAAGCTTCAACTAAAAAGCACTCAATTAAGTATTTTAAATGCAACAACATTGGTCATAAAATTTTTAAATATAATATTAAAAGAAATGGCCAAACTTCTATTAAATAAATTTTAGTTCCTAAAAAAATCATATATTGTAATCCAAATGGATTCAAGATGGCTTGGGTACCAAAACTTAGTAAATGATTTTGCTGGTATACCAAAAATCCAATGAAATAAAATGAGATAATTATTATGGATGGATGCCCTGGAAATAACCTTGGATGGACGATGATATTGGTAAAATCTAAACTCTTCTCACATCATACAATTAATGATTGTTTAAGTTATTTTGATTAAATTTATTGACTTTAATATAATTTCATATTATATTTATTTGCTTGAAATTCTTTTCATATATTAGTAAGATTATTATGATTGATTGATTTTGATGATTTAAATACTTTGATTCTAAGAGGTCAATATGCTCTCCTTTAAATATCATGTTATGCTATGAATTAAAATTATTTTAAAATTTAGCATGATATAATAGCTTTTTCATATCAATTTTATAATTAATAAATTTAAATTAAAAAAATACTTAATTAGATATAAATATTTTTGAATTGCTGATCATACAAGTAAAACTAAGTTTTATATTCTTCCATAAAATGCTAAATTATTAAAATTTTATTAAAAATTAGTATAAAATAAATACTTAAAGATAAAACATCAATCATAAAATTCAAAATGCTTGATGTGTTAAGTTGCATTGCATTTTAGGTTTATCCCTAAGGATTTAAAATTTCATAGTTAGATCAATACGTAGAGACAATATTTAGATTTTTTTTATTTTAACCTCAATTTGTCCCCCAAACTTGAAGAATACCTTTTATATTTGGTATCAAACTAAATTTGAAATATACTTTTATATTTTATTCATATTATTTTCAAGCAATGAATTTAAATTTTAGTTTTTTCTTCAATCTTAAAGTGGTATCAAATTTCTTAAGAAAATCTTGATTTATTTCAACTCAATGAATTTCAAATTGGAGAAGATCTTTCAAAGATGTTACCTTTTCTTTTCAAAATATTGAGCATCTAGAATTAAATTATTTTTCATGTTTGATGTCAAGAAATTTGCTGTTTGAACTGATTATTAAAATAATTAGTATCATAATTTTTATAATTAGTCTCAAAAAATCTATTTTTGTCTTGAATTCCATTGCGTTAATTATCTTTTGGCAAAATAAAAGTATGTTATGTGTCAAATTTGATTTTTCATGATCATATTCTTGCTATTTTATTATTTAAAATAAATTCTTGTGATATATTTTTGAATGATTTACTTTAGTATAAATTTTTTTTTTCAAGACTATATTATTCAAATTTTTTAAAATCTAAATTTTTTTTATTAAAATTGAGAAGTATGTGTGCATCTATACCCTAAAATTTAAAAATCTAAATTTGAAAGTTAAATAATCTAAATTTAAATTTGGTATCTATTAAGTTCATATTAAATATGCTCAATTTAGAAGGTAGGAGAAAAGTAAAATTTTTACTTTTAAAAGGCTATTTGATTAAAAATATCTTGACTAAAAAAAAATTATTTAAAATAAATTGATTAATAAATTGGTATTAATTAAAGATTAATATGATATTAACTTAAGATGCTTCACTTGAAAGAAAAAGGGAGAGAAAAAGTTTAAATGTTAAAACTTACTTAGCAATAATTATAAAATTGAGGGGGAGAAAATATCATGTAATAAGGTTTCTAAAGGACAGACATTGGCCTAAAATTAACTAATCTAATTTAATTTGATTAAAAATATCAATGAACTTTTAATCTAAAATTATTAATTAATTATTTTATTTTGATCTCTATTGATTTTAAATTTTCTATCAAATGCCTTACAATCTTCTCAATTTGTGCTTTCATGTATTTATTCAGTTTGATTTATTTGATTTTAAGTGCTATTGGTTTAAAATAGTTTTAGATAAATAAATTATTTTTTAATAATTAAAAATTATTTAAAGTGGTATCATTAATATGCTGGTTTCATATTTTGATTTGCATAATTATTCTTGATAGTTGATTGAAGTTAAATTGAATTAAAATCATATTCTTACTCCAAGAAATAAATTTCTAAACTTAATTTTGAAACTCATTTAAAAATTTAAATTTGACACTAAATTTTTGAGGTGCATTGCAAAATCTTTATGAATTATTAGTATTGAAGCAATTTTTACTCAAAGTAATAAATTTAAAAATGTGACTATCATTTATTTTGATGCTATTTATTTTACTTTGCTTGATATATTTTCAATGCATATCTTTTTTAAACTTAATTAACTAAATTTTTTTTAAAAAGATTGAATATTAAAATACATATTATGCTTGATTTCATATTCAAATCTTTAAAAAAACTCTATTTTTTTTAAAGCTTAATAGTGCATATTTAAAAATTTGATTAAAGATCATATTCATTCAAAAAAGAGGAGAGCCTTTGTTATTTAAATTTAAACTAATTTTTAAAATTAAAATAAATATCTTAAACTTATTTTGAGTTAAAGAATAAATTTTTAAAAGAAAAATAATTCATTTAAATTAATTTTCTGAACTTGATACATTTTTTATTTTGATACATTCATATTATTGATTTTGATAATTTTTTTTGTCCTTCCTATAAGTTTTTTGACACTGTCAAAAAGGAAGAGAGAAATGTTGGGTATATGTTTGAAGGTTTAATGCTAAAGAAATTGAATAAATTTGATGCTTGAAATCTTAATACTCATTGATTTAAATTGGAACATAAATTTAAAATAAGTATATAAAATATGTGTAATGAATTAATTATGTATAATGAAATCAAAGATTAATTAAGAACATTCATGAAGTAAGCATTCATGTATTTAAACATTTTGACAAAATACATTGAAACACTTTACTTATGTTTATTGCACATATACTCAAAATTTTATCATCATCAAAAAAGAAGAGATTATTGATCTGAAGATTGATTTTGATGACTCTAAAGTATTGAGTATAAATGATACTAATCATATATTTTAAGTATGTATGTAGATCTTTTCAGGTGTTAAAATTAAAAAAATAATCCATTGAAAAGATTTCCTTAAGATTCACTAAGTTAAATAATTTTAAAAAGGATTTTTTATGTCTCAAACTCAGTTGAGTCGACCCTAGAGCAAAAGAAGCCGATCCATTCATTGAACAAGATTAAAGATGAAGAATTTCAAGTTTCAAGATGAAAGGAGTCAACCCCTGCTCATTGGTATGGAACTGGCACATAGATGTAGGGTTTGGTGTACAGGATGGAAGCATGACTTTCAAAGCAAAACATATGAAATTATAAAATCAAATTCGAGCCCTAGGATTACCTTATTAGAATTTAAATCATATCATATATATTTATAACATAAATTAGGATATTGGAACATACCTCTGATCGCTTAATCCTAACTTGATCTTGATTGTCGGCAGCAATCCATCAGGAGTTCTACCAGGTGCCTACATATTCATCCTCCAATGTTGATCCACATGAGGACTTGATCAAACCACTAGCACGTCTGATTATTTTAATTAAAATTTTTATGATAATAACTTTAATTATTTGGGAATAACCTTTCTTAACCTTTGCTATCATCCTCCTGGCCTATCCTTTCCTTTTTTTTTTATTCTCCTTGTCTTCCTTTACTCTCTTCCTAAGCCCTTGTCCTAAAGCAGACCTCTTATCCTTTAATAGGACTTTGTCTTAACAAGGGAAGAAAGAGAGAAATTAGACAATTAGGGAGAATATGTAAGAAAGAAGGAGAGAGTTTTGAATGACTTGGACTCTCGGAGCGCACCCCTATTTATAATGTATGTAGGGATGCTTCCTGAAAATCTCACACCCTCTTCTCATCCTCATCTCATGCCCAATCATAGATCTCATGCCCCATCTGATTTTTACACCATGTGGAATTTCGTAGACTTAGTCCAAGAGGTGCCTTAAAGCATAAGGACTCTTCGGACTAATTCTACGTAGTTTCTATGAAGAGTTGCAAAACTTCATTCAAGTGGCACCTTTAATTAAGGGGTTGGATTAGAGATGAAGGCCATCCAATGGCCTAAAAAAGGATGCCCCATCTAAATTGTGGCATGGAGATAAGGTGAAAAAGTTAAAACCCCTTTTGACTTGGTCCAAGGGGCGCCAAAGTGGTTGGGGCGGCATGGATTCCTTCCTTATCCCATTTTTAGATAAAACACCAAAGTGTTTTACCGACAGAAGGACTCTAAGGCACCTTCTTTTAGATCTAAAAATTATGTAACATATTTTATGTAATAAATAAAAGGATAAGAAGGTTTGTTGGTGCAGAATTTGGTTGACGTCGGATCGAGTAGGAGTTGAGAAAGATGAGGTCGCCGTCGGTGACCTACAAAATAAAGTTTCATCTGGAGTTGGGGATGGTTACTCTGATAGGACCTTCTGATGGTCAAGTTAGCTTTTCTGGCCAATAGAAATAGAGTGCTCATAGAAGAGTTTGGCAGAGTTTCGAGAAGAAAAAGAAAGCTTAGAGAAAACGTATGTGGAAGGTCCCTTTTTATAGATGGAGCTTGTTGTAACTGTGCGAATAAATGACTGTCGCAATCATCCTGATAAATGCTAATCATAATCATCTTGATAAATGACAATCATAATCATCTTGATAAATGATAATTGTAATCATTCAGTAATGGGATCGCCTACAGGAATCCATCTGAAAGAAACGTTTGGAAGGAGTTTGGCTCTTGTAGAAGCCCGATTGAAGGAGGAATCCGGAAGGTGTTTGGCTCTCGTAGAAGCTTGACTGAAGAAGAAATTTGGAAGAAGTTTGGCTCCCATAAAAGCCCGACTGCTGGAGGAATCTGGAAGGAGTTTGATTCCCATAGAAGCCCGACTGATGGAAAAATTTGAAAGAAGTTCGACTTCCATAGAAGTCCGATTGAAGGAGGAATCTAGAAGAAGTTTGGCTCCCATAGAAACCCGATGCTGGATGAATCTAGAAGAAGTTCGACTCCCTAGAAGCCCGACTACTGGAGGAATCAAAAGAAGTTGGCTCCCATAGAAGCCCGACTGTGAAGAAATTTGGAAGGAGTTTGGCTCCTGTAGAACTCCGATTGAAGGAGGAATTCGGAAGGAGTTTGGCTCCCGTAAAGCCTGACTGACGGAAAAATTTGAAGGAGTTTGGCTCCCATAAAAGCCTGACTGCTGATGAATCTGAAAGGAGTTTGACTCCTATAGAAGGACTGAAGGAGGAATCCGAAAGAAGTTTGGCTCCCGTAGAAGCTCGACTGAAGAAAGAGTCTGGGAAGAAGTTCGACTCCCATATAAGTCCGACTGGTAGAGAATCCAAAAGAAGTTTGGCTCCCATAGAAGCCCGATTGAAGAAGAATTCAAAAGGAGTTTGGCCCATAAAGCCCGACTGATAGATAAATTGGAAGGAGTTCGGCTCCCATAGAAGTTCAACTGAAGGGGAATCTAGAAGAAGTTTGGCTCCATAGAAGCCAACTGAAGGAGTAGTCTGAAAGGAGTTCACTCCCGTAGAAGCCCGACTGATGAGAAATTCGAAAGAAGTTTGGCTCCATAGAAGCTCGATTGAGGAAGAAATTTGGAAGGAGTTCGGCTCCCATAAAGCTTGACTACTGAAAGAATTGGAAGGAGTTTGGCTCCCATAAAAGCCTGACTGAAGGAGGAATCCAGAAGGAGTTCGGCTCCCATAGAAGTCTGACTGAAAGAAAAATCCGAAAGAAGTTCGGCTTCCTTAGAAGCTCGACTAAAGGAAGAATCTAGAAGGAGTTCGACTCCCATAGAAGCCCGACTGCTAGAGGAATCTGAAAGGAGTTCGATCGCTGGGGAAGTTTGATTGGGTTCGAAGTCCAACTGGAGGAGTTCGGCCACTGAATGAGTTTGACTGCTGGGGCAAGTTTGGCTACTGGAGAGAGAATTTTCGATCAAAGCTTTTTCATGATTACCAGCTGCATTAGGCTAAGTACCAGACTAGACTTCGATAGGAGTGGGGTTTATCTCCAACAATAGTCCTACTCTCGAGTTCGAAACTCGAAGGAAGGAAATACAAAAAGGATGACTGCCAAAGTACTTTTCAGGGCTCTGCATTAGTTTAGACTGAAGTTCGGGAGAGATCTTATCTCCAACCAAGGTTGACATTGAAGTTAAGGCTCGGGCATAATAGGGCCGTTGTTGGGGCCTCTCCTCTCACCTCGTCTAAATTGAACGAGATCTTCAACTTTGCTCACGTTAGGACGAGGTTCTCCTTCTATTCCTAACGGGATATGGGGACACATAAGGACCATGGTTAGGCCTCTCCTCCATCTTGTCTAAAATGAATTGAGGTCTTCAACTTTGCTCGTGCTAGGATGAGGTCCTCCTCCTATTTCTAACGGACTGTGGGGCACATAAGGGCCGTTGTCAGGCCTCTCCTCCATCTCGTCTAAAAATGAACGAGGCCTTCGACTTTGTCACATTAGGATGAGATTCTCCTCTTTCCTAATGGACTGTGGGGGCACATAAGGGCCGTTGTAAGGGCCTCTCCTTTCATCTTATTTAAAATGAATGAGGCCTTCAACTTTGCTCACGTTAGGATGAGGTCCTCCTTCTATTCCTAACATGACCATTTCTAATTATTTTTTTCTATCATCACATAATTTTTGCACCACGAAATAATAATGTTGAAATGAAGGAGTTTTATTGCAAAAAAATTACTGGTAGTACATCATCAGATTTTCTGAGTTCTAAGATCGTGGGAGCATTATTTCTTCGAGCTCCTTCAGATGATAAGTTTCGGATCGGACGATCTCCACAATCTCATACGGACCTTCCCAATTTGGGGAAGGCTTTCCCTATCTCTGAGGCTGAGAGACGGTGACTCATCGAAGCACTAAGTCTCCTACTCTGAATGTTTTACTTTTGACTCTAGAGTTATAGTACTAGGCCATCTTTCATCTATAGGTTGCTATCCAAACTTGGGCTTTCTCCCTTTTTTCTTCCAGTAGGTCGAGGTTGACTTTGAGGTCCTGTGGGTTGTGCTGCTTGTTGAAGGCCACGACCCATGCTGATGGAAGCTTAAGTTCAACCGGGATGACTGCCTCTGTTCCAAAGGCCAAGATGAATGGTGTTTCCCCAGTTGACAATCTTTAAGTAGTTCGGTATGCCCAAAGGACATGGTAGAGTTCATCCATCTAGGCCCCCTTTGCTCTATCTAGCCTCATCTTGATGCCTTATAGTAGAGTCCGGTTGGTCACTTCAACTTCCCCATTTGCCTGTGGGTGAGCTACTGATGTGAAGTGGTGGGAGATGTTTAGGTCTTCGCAGAATTTGATGAATCTCATCCTAGTGAATTATCCCCCATTATCAGCTATGAGGGTTCGGGGCAGATCGATTCGGCAGACTATTGACTTTCAGACGAAGTCTTGTACCTTGGCCTTGGTAATTTTGGCTAGAGATTCAACTTCGATCCATTTGGTGAAGTAGTCGATCATGATCAGGAGGAACTTCTGTTGCCCAGATGCCATCGAAAAAGGGTCAAGTATGTCCATTCCCCACTGCGCAAATGGCCAGGGTGTAGTTAGTGGAGTAAGCTCGGAGGCCGATTGTCTTTGTATGTTTGCATTCTTCTGACAGCGGTCACATTTTCTGACGTACTTTATAGAATCATGGTATAAGGTCAACCAATAGTATCCTTACTAAAGTAGCTTTTGCGACAGGGACCTGGCTCCTACATGACTTTCATAGATTCCCTCGTGTACTTTTCATAATACGAAGTCGGCTTCTGAAGATTGGAGACATCTTAACAGCGGCAGTGAATACAACCTCTTATACAACCTACCCTCATACAAAATGTATTGGGAGGCTTGATTCTTGAGTTTTCGAGCTTCTTTCAGATCATGAGGAAGGACTCCCTCCTTGAGGTAGGCAATCAATGGGTCGATCCAACTTGGCTCGAGTTCTGTCTGTAAAATGATCTACAATTTCTTTGAGCTTGGGCACTTTAGGATCTCAAAAAATATTTTTTTGGAAAGTTCGGTTGGAGCTGAAGTGGCCAGCTTAGAAAGAAGGTCAGCTCTTATATTTTTTGCTCTCGAAATCTATCGAATGTCGAAAGAGTTGAAGATCGAAGTCAAGTCCTTTACTTTCTCAAGATATTTCATCATACTTTCTTCTCGCGCTTCATAACTGCCACTAACTTGGTCGACCACTAATTGAAAATCGTTGTAGACTTAAAGCTGATCTACTCTTAATTCTCTTGTAATTTTTAATCCAATGATCAGTGCTTCATACTCGGCCCCATTATTAGTCATAAAAAATTTGAAGCGTAGTGCATACTCAGCGATGATTCCCTCGGGATTGACTAAGACCAACCTCGCATCCACTCCAGCAGAGTTGGATGAACCATCCACGTGCAGAGCCCAAAATCCTTTGAAAAGGTCGGCTGTCTCTTCAGAAAGGTTCGATTGCGATAGTAGAGCACCGATCTCATTTTGCTCAATCTCGGCATCATTAGAAATGGTACACTCTACTACAAAATCTGCTAATATCTGGGCTTTGATCGATGGTCGGGGTCGATAATTGATATCAAATTTTATGAGCTTGATTGCCTATTTTGCAATTCTTTCAGAAGCATCCATTCATTGAAGGACTATTTTTTTTGGTTGATCCATGAGGACCGTTATGGTATGCCTCTAGAAGTAAGGTCGGAGCCTCTTGATAGTAATTAGAAGAGAGTAAGCCAATTTCTCTAGCTTAGAATACCTGGTCTCTGCATCCCTTAGGATCCGGATTATATAGTAGATCGATCGCTGTATCTTTGCTTCCTCCTTGACTAGGACTGCTACCAAGGCCGTCGGGGAGACCGCTAGGTATAAGAATAATTTTTTTTCAGGTTTGAGCTTTGCCAGCAGTGGGGATGAGCCGAGGTAGTTTTTGAGCTTCTCAAATGCTCGTTGGCACTCCATCATTTAGTAGAAATTTTTTGGTTGCTTGAGAACTTGGAAGAAGGGCATGCATCGCCCGGCCGATCTCGAGATGAAGTGATTTAGGGATTCTACTTTTTCAGTCAAGCGCTGAACTTCTTTGATTGTCTTTGGAGTGGTCATTTCTTAAATGGCTCAGATTTTCTCTGAATTTGCTTCAATCTCGTACCTCGACACCATAAACCCTAAAAACTTTTCAGAGGTCATACCAAAGGCGCACTTGGTCGGGTTCAACTTCATCTTATGCTTTCTGAGTGCACTGAAGGTTTCTTCAAGGTCGGCAAGGTGGTTTATAGAAGCTCGGCTTTTGACGAGCATGTCATCCACATACACATCCATATTACGGTCGATCTGCTCCTTGAAGATTTTGTTGATCAGGTGCTGGTACATTGCCCCTACATTCTTGAGCCCAAAGGGCATAACCCGATTGATCAATCCTGAAAAGAGGGTAGCTATCCTTTGGATAAGTTTTGTTCAGCTTTTTGAAATCTATACACATTCTTCATTTATTGTTTGCCTTTTTTACGAGGACCACATTTGAGACCCAGGTCAGATAGTTGACTTTTCGGATGAACCCAGCTTTGAGGAGCTTGCCTACTTCTTCCGTAATTGCTTTCTGCCTCTCCAAGGCATGGCTGCATAGTTTCTCTTTTATCGATTGATACTTTGGATCAATAGCCAGTCGATGTTCCATAACTTCGGCATCAATTCCTAGCATATCTGTTGGGGCCCAGGTGAAGACGTCCGCATTCTTCCTGAGGAAGGTGACGAGTTGCTTCCGAACCTCCTCCTCCAAGTTGGAGCCGATCTCTACAGTGTGCTCCACATTTTCATCATTCAAGGGCACAGATACGAGGTCCTCCATAGGCTCACCCCGCTCCTTGGTAAGGTCATCGCGGACATCCAGCCCATCAATAAGATAAGGGTCGGACTGTTCTTCCTTATGTAGGGCAGTTGAGTAGTAGTGCCTTACCAGAGCTTGATCTCTCCTGACCTCTCCGATCCCATAACTCGTCGGAAACTTCATCTTCAAATAATAAGTTGATACCACTGCCTAAAGTACATTTAGACTAGGTCAGTCGAGAATAGTATTATAGGCGAATGAAGTTCTTATGACTAAAAAGTTGATCTGTACCTTAATCAATTTCGAGCGTTGTCCCACAGTTACGGCCAAAGTTATTATACCTTCAACTGGTATGACATCGTCAGTGAAGTCCATTAATGGGGAGTTCATAGGCCCTAAGTGGTTATTGAGTAAGGACATTTTTGAGAACGCATCATAAAATAATACGTTGGTTGAGCTTCCATTATCTACTAAAATATGGCATACATCGTAATTGGCAATGTTTAAAGAGATTACAACTACGTCATTATGGGAGAATTGGACCCCCTAAGCATCTGCCTCAGTGAAGGTTATGGATTCTTCAGTCCTCCATCTCTTCACCAATCCCTTGGATCCACTGGCCTCTCTTTGCCGAAGTCCCCCCGAGATTGTGTTGATGATGCTGAGAGGTGGCCGATCTTCTTGTTGATCCTCTTCCCTTGGTGGCTCAGGCTGTGGCAATGCTCTCGATCGATCTTCTTGCCCTTTAGGTCATCGTCGCAAAAATCGACCTAATCTGCCTCACCTGATGAGCTCCTCGATCTCATCCTGAAGTTGGATACACTCCTCAGTGTTATGACCATGATCATGATGATAAAGGCAAAACTTGTTAGGATTGTACTTGCTGGGATGAGAGCGCATTCTTTTCGGCCTTGGCAGTTGCTCCCTGATTTCCATCAGCACTTGGGTTTTTGGAGCATTGAGGGGGGCGTAGTTGTAAAATCTTCGTTGGAGAGAATCTCGTCGTGTCCTTCTATCTGAACTTCCTTACCTCCGAGCCCGAGGGAGAGTTCAGACTTACTTTTGCTCAGAGGAAGTTCGGGAGTGCGGCCTAGCTTCGCTCGACTTTCCTTCCTCGGTGGGTCCATCCAGCTCGTCGATTCATCGCTTACCAAAGGCTTCATCGTCCCTAGCCATGAAGGCCTCTTCAGCTCGGGTGTAACCTTTAGCCCGAGCTAGCAGATCGATAAAGTTTCTGAGGTACTTCTTCTCCAAAGAGAATAACAAATCATTCTTCTGGAGGCCACCCTTGAGTGCGATCATTGCGACTGATTGGTCTAGGTTCTAGACCTCCAATGCAGCTGCATTAAACTAGGTAACATAAGCTCGAATGAATTTTTCATTCTTTTGCTTGATGTTCATCAGGAAATCCAAACCTCAGCATGGACGTTGGCTGCTGATGAAGTGAGCCACGAACTGATGGCTTATCTAATCAAAGAAAAAGATGGTACCTGGCTTAAGTGTTGAGTATCAATTCCTAATGGTTCCCTTGAGGATGGATGGGAAAGCCCAGCATAAAATAGCATCTGACGCGCCATGAAGCAACATCATTATCCGAAAGGCCTTTAGGTGATCGATCAGATCGGAGGTTCCATCGTAACTCTCGAACTATAGGAGCTTGAAGTTTGGCGGGATTGGTTCCTGCATGATCTTCTGAGAAAAAGGAGGGTCAGTGCGAATATCATTACTGTGTGAGGAGGGAGTATAACGGAGCTCTTCGATTCGTTGGCTTATTTCTAGGATCCTTTGATCCAGGAGATCTTCATGATCATTGACCTCCAGGGTTTTCTGGTAGAACGGGCATGAAGCTTTCCCCTGGGTCGAGTCATGGTCCAAGCATGGGTCTTCCATCCTTTGCTTTCCCTTTTTGGAGATCAAAGGTCGGATAGCCGAGGTCAGCCATTCTCAAATCGGACCATGGGGCTCTGGAGAAGCTCGCTCCGACCGAACTGGTACCAAAGCTTGTCGATGTATGGCCTGCATCGCATCCACGAGGCCACGAACTTGCTAGACCAGTAGGTTGAACTACTCTATATCCACCATGGCTGCAGGTGGAGCTTGAGTTACTGGAGCTAGAATGGTTGTATCTGGATGGGATCTGGCTGTAGAGGCCATTGATCGTCGGGTCGAAGCTTTCTTGGGAGGCATTTTTTCTAGAAAGAACTCTAGAGAGAAAGAAGAAAGATCGCGGCTGAGCACTTCTTTAAGATCAAGAAAACCTAAGAAATAGAGACCCTCCTTCTAGCGCTAATTCTAACCAAAGTCAAAAGACAAGAATTAGCAGGTGATGGAAAATGGCAGGTGTTGCCTCAAATTTATCTCATAAATTAAGACAATCCTTTTGTAGCCTGGACAAGCTCCAGTCAGACTAGGTAAAGGTACCTGAGTGAGCACAAACACATTTGGCTCAATCAAGATAACTTATAATGATAATAGAAGGAGAATAATAGGCTCAATCATGTGCTAGCATGATTTTCTTGAAGCTAATTGAATCTAATTCAAATCAATTGAACTGGATTAGTTCAATTGATGATATCCAGATCTAGACCCTTGTTTGTGTGATCCAATTAGGTTCAATTTTGTATGGTGATGGGATATGTCGTGATCCCCATCATCAATATCATCGAAACTTCTTTTGATGGATCAGAACTCTTCTGATTCAGATAACTAGAATGATCGATCATCTAAATCATTCTAATTGCTCCCAAAATCCACCAGTGATACCTACTAGTATGTGGTGGAAACCCATCAAAATTAAAAATGAACCTTTTGGTACAGCTACCTATGTGATTAAGTTCTTCTATCTTGAGCCTTGATCAGATTAGGGTTAAGGTGAACTTGTCAAACCCTAATTTCTATCATATGATTTAATCATTTAATTCAAGTCCGATATGAAAACCTTAATAGAAACTCTTTCTATTATTTCACTCTCTACCATGGCCATGGGCTTATGGACTTGATTCTCATGATCATCATAGGGCTGCTCCTCATCCACCGAGGTAGATAGATTCCATCTTGGTGCAATCCAATTTCTATAATTAACATGCTATAGCCAACATACACCTCAGAATTCTGAATGACTAGGAGACCGAGACATGGTATAGTCAAACTATAATGCCCTCAAGGTGAACTACCGATGTACCTCAGGTCAAGGAATCAGACACACCACTACAGCTTCGAGTCAGTCATCGACGAGAAGATAGACTTCCTTATGACTACTCGAGGTGGTCATGCTCAGTGCCCTTATTCTTTAACGAGTACCTATACTCTCACTCTGATATCTCTATACCGTAGACTCAAGACTCATCTACTATAAAAAAGTAATTATACACTAACCTTCTGGATCAATCACCATCCTCATGATGATCCTACGGTTAGGAATATTTTATGAATTAATAATGAAAATTTTTGTCTTAAATTTTTAACTCTTGAAAATAAGAATTATCATTACCATTAACTCAAGGGATGTATCACAAACACTAAATACACATATATGATAGAAAATAACCCATTTTATTATTTATAGTCAAAATTATAATTTTACCCCTAGAAGTGTATTACAAGTGTCAGCCAATTCTGGCTTCTAGGGCACACATATCTAACAAAAAGTACTCTATTTTTAGACTTTATTGCAATCAAGAGTGTTCACCTACTTCCAACTCAGATTCTTTTGAGATTTATAAGAGCATTTAAGAGCAAAGAAAGAGCTTTCATTGCAAGCATTCAAGTCTATTGCAAGCAAGCTACGACGACAATAAACTTGCTCATGTTGAGGAGCTTTTCTTTGTTATAACAATTTCTTTCACTGAATTTCTGTGACAAGTTTCAGAAAGGTTTGAAAATTGGGGATAGGTTTGATCCAAACCTTATATTAGATTGGAAACCTTAGGATAAGGCTTGTATAGATTATAATTGGTGTTCCCATATAAAACCAACTGAATTTTGGATAGAAAGCCTAAAAAACCATCCAGCTATAATTTTGGACATATTACATTATAAATTCTGAAGGGATAGCTTGGAGAGTGGATGTAAGAGCTTGGGATGCATCGAACCACTATAAAAATCTACTATGTTTGTATATATTAGATGTATGCCGTAAAAGCCAAATTGACTGATACTTGTAAACACTCTAAGAGCATAGTTTGTAATCTTGACTTATTAAATTAAAATAATTGGATTACTTTTTCATTCATGTTTATGTTTTTGTGTCTATTAATCATTCAAGAAATTAATAAAATGATGATACATATTCTCAAGAGGTGAGAATTCGAGGCATGTGCCATTGATGATTAATTTTTAAATTACTTTTGATCGATGGATCATCATAGAAATGGTGGATGATATGGTAAGATTGATGCATTGATCACTTTTTTTTGGATAGACGAGTCTTGAATCTACAGTATGGGGATACTGAGTGAGAGTATAGGTGGTTATTGAAAAACAATGGTACTGAGCGTGACCAACATGAGAAGTCATTTGGATGTCTACTCACTTATCAGTAGGTTGCTTAATGTTATAGTGGTATGATTGATCCTTGACCTATGGTGCCTCAGCTATTCACAGTGAGGTTGTTGTGGTTTGATTGTACATATATTTGGTCCTTAGCCATTTAAGCTCTTGCGGTGCATGTTGGTTGCAGTAGGTTCACTGTAGGAGTAGGTTGCACCTAGATGGAGTCTATCAATCTTGGTAAAAAAGGAATAGTTCTATATGATTTATGAAATGAAGTTCAGAAGATCCTGGCTAAGGCAATATGATTAGTGGAAAAGAGTTTTCATGAAAATTCACAGGATGAACTTGAGTTAAATAAATTTGCTATATGATTGATGATGAGCTCTGACGAGTATTCCTTGATCTCTATTTAGTTGGAACTCATGATAGAAGAATTATATCACATGATAACTATACCTTTTTCATTTTGCTAGATTGCCACTACATGCTGCGAGGTGTCATTGGTGGATTGTGAGACTTACAAACATCATCTTGATGATCAATGATTCTTGATAGGCAGAGTTGAAATCGTTCCAATCTATTGAAAGAAGTTTCAATGATATTATGATGGGGATTATAATATATCTCACTATCAGACATAATAAAACCTATGGGATCACACATAATAGAGGTTTTTGATTGATTAGATGGTTGAATTATGATTATAAATTATATATGGATCTAATTATCAATATGATTGATGATTAATCCAATCCAAAAGTTGCTATAAAGAAATTCACTAAGAGTTAGTGAGTTATAGGAGGATTAATAAGCAATTGGATTGCAATTTAGCTCGATCTAATTGAGCAATGGGGCTAGAATCAAGTCTAATTAAATTGGATTCAATTTGGTTTGATTAGATTAAGTCTAATTAGATTATGAGATAATTCAATTGCAAGAGAGATCAATTTCTTATTTGATTAGAACTTGGATGCACCTATTTTTTAATTGGATTAGGATCTAATTAGGTTCTTAGTTAGACTAGAAGTTTTTCTCTCTTTGCATGCAACCAATTCCTAATTGGATCAAGTTTGATTAAGGATTAATCAAGGCACCAAGAGAGATCCTAGTTTGATTGGGACTCTCTCTCTTATGCCATAAAGAGGATTCTCTCTCCCTAGCACCTCAGATACTCCATGCCAATCTCATGCAATAAGAGGAGGGGGCGTCCAACTCTCTCTTATGCCATAAAGAGGACTCTCTCTCCCTAGCACCTTAGATACTCCATGCCAATCTCATGCAATAAGAGGAGGAGGCATCCAAGAGTTGGACGCCCCCTCCCAAATCCCCTCCCAAATCCTTATTTAATAAGGTTTGACCTTATCTTTACCCTTTGGATGCCATATTAAAAGAAGGGATAAAGGGGCGTGGGATTGAATGATGTTTTCACATGAAAATCTAAAAAAAACAAGAGGGGCATGGGTTTATGAGAGGCACAAGACCTCTTGTGGGTTTCCTCTCTTAAGCATGGGTTCCAAGAAAAGAAAAAGAGAGAAAGGATTTTTCTTCTTCTTCTTCCTCCTCCTCTTCTTCATCCTCTTATTCTTTTTCTTTCTCTAAGAGAAAAAGAGAAGAACTCTTTAACTATTAAGGAAGCGATCTCTGCAAGAGAGCTAGCATGCACCTTGATGAGATTAAGAAGTCTCTGATCAGATTAAAAGCTCATGTGGATACTTATAGAGGTTAGACTCTTATGCAGCTTCAAGAAACCCAGAAGACATCTATGATCATTAGTTCATGATGAAGAACAACCCGTGCAAAGGTATGGAGATCAGATCTCATGTTATTTTAATTTTGATTTTGTTTTCTAAATCCTGTCTATCATATGAAGATCCTATTGCATGGCTTTTAGATTATATCTTGTGCATGCTATAGATTAAAAAAAGTTTTTAATATACCTTTATTTTCATTAAATTTATATTTTAAAAGTTAAAAATCTACATGCATGAAACCATGGCTTTGTAACAATGGTATTAGAGCCACTTCATATGCATGAGATTAGGATTAAGATCTAAAATCTAAAATTATTATTTTAGTTCTAAAATTTTTGACATCGTTCGTATTAGATGTATGCCCCAGAAGCCAATATGGCAGACATATTGTAATTAATAATTATAGGATATATTTTTTAATTAAACATTGATTTATCAATAAAGTGGACAATTTTATTTTCATTCTTGTATAATGTATCCTTGAATAGTCTAAGAAATTAATAATTTAAAGATACTTATTCTCAAAAGTTGACAATTAGATACATATGTAATTAATTTCCAAATTACTCCTGATCGATGGACCATCATGGAGGTGGTGATTGATCTAGTTAGATCGGTGTATGGATCATTTCCTTTAGCATAGATAAGTCTCTAACCTAGGGATATGAAGCAAGAGTATAGGTAATTATTAAAGAACATCGATATTGAGCATGCTCATATGAAAGATTACATGAATGTCTACTCACTTGTCAGTGATCATCTCGATGCTGTAATAGTGTGAATGATTTCTTAACCTACAGTGCCTCGACTGCTCACAGTGAGGTTGTTGTAGTTTGACTATACATAAACATGATCTTCTAGTCATTTGGGTCTTTGTAATATATGTTGGCTGCAGTAAGTTCATTATAGGAGTAGGATGCACACCTAGATGGAATTTATCGATCTTAGTAAATAAGAAAGTCATATAGGATTTAAGAGACTGAATTCTTAAGTCTGTGGCCATAGTAAGATGATTGATGAAAAGAAGTTTTTATGAGTTTCATGATTTAGACTTGAGCTGATCGAATCTTTCATATGATGGATGCTGGGATCTGACGAGTTTCTATAATCTCCATCTTGGTCGAGACTCTTAATAGAGAAATTGAATCATATGGTAACTATACCTAGAGGTTCTAATTATTCAATTCTGCTGAGTTGCCACTACATACTACTAAATATTACTGAAAAATTATAAGAAGTCACTAGGATTATTCTAGATCGATAATCCTTGATGGATGTGAGTTGAAATTATTCCAATCCATTTAAAGGTATTTTGATGATACTGTGATGAAGATCATGGTATATCTCATTACCAGATATAATTAAACCTATAGGATCACACAACAAAGAGATTTAATCTTGGATTGATCAATTAGGCTTATGAAGTTCCAATTAGGTTAGGAGAAATTCTATTGGACTTAGAATCACCATGCTAGCACATTGTTAAACCCAATCCTCTCAGATTTGGCTAGTCTATTAGATAAGATTTTGACCAAGTTAAAGCATGAGTCCCATCTAATCTTCTTACCCTGGACTGGATAAGGATGAGAAGTTGGGGTACCAACAATGGGGCACCAAAAGTTGGCACCCCCTTCTTTGATTATTTGCATGGAGAAAGGGAGAGAAAGAGGGGGCACACACCTCCTCTCTTTTGGATAAACTCCAGGGGACCACACCCCCTGGTCTTGGCATGGAAAGATGGGCACACATCCCATCTAGTTGAGATCTAGATGGGGGCACACACCCACATTAGATAAACTTAGAGGGCACCAATAATTGGCACCTCCTTTTTTCATCGATGTTGTGCATGAGATTACAAGAATAGAGAGAGTTTTGGGTGCCAGAAGAAAGAGACCTAAAGTAGTTGGAAAGTCAATGACTTAAAGTAAAATGACTCTTGATTTATTTATTTAAACCCCTCCTAGAGAAATCAAATTTCTCTTTAGTCGAACACCGCAAACTTTCTTATGCCCCAAAGATCCCACACCCCTCCTCTCTTCCATGCCCTCTCCCTTCTCCTTTGTTCCTCTCTCATGCCCAAGGTGGTTAGGCATCTCCATCATCCTACAAATCTGAGCAGATTCGATCAGATCTAAGGAGATCTAATTCTGATCTACATCTAGGAAGAAGATTAGAAAGAAGATCTAGCCGATCTAGATCATATCTATTGATCATGTACTTTTGAAAGATCGAACTTAAAGAAGGAGGATCTAAAGGAGTATCCCAGATTGAGTCCTGAGTAGATACTCGTAGAGGTCAGACATGTGTGTAGCTTCGACAGAACTTGAGATATCTTTAGATCTGGTCTAGAAGAAGGAATTAATGATTTAGGCAGGTGATCTGATCACTATTTTTATTTTAATCTTTGAAATAAGATCCATGCATGTCTTATTTTCATGATATAAACTAGATCTATAGATGTTAGATTAGATCTACACATGCATAGATTAAATAGTTTAATCTAGTCTTCCACTGCTATTATTTCAAAAAATATTTTTGAAATCTGCATGCTTAAAACATCGAAACCCAACAGTGGTATATGAACCATGGGTTCATATGCATGGAAATAAGATGCGATCTAATTTTTAATCTAATCTAAAATTAATAAAATTAATAATCTGATATCTATATGTTGAAAGATTTTGAAAAATGTTTTCAATTTAGATTTGATTTCTATTACATATATGTGATATATGAATGTTAGTTTAGATCCAAAAATTTGTTTTGAGATCTTTTTATTCATGCATGTAATATGTAAATGCATATTCAGATCTAAAAATTAGTTTCGAGATTATAAAACTTAATTTTATGTAATTAACTTAGATTTGAAATTTAGAATTTAAGATCTGAAATTTTTGTTTTTGCATGAGGGATTGGACATGGGTAGATTGATTAGGTCTTGTAATTTGGTTAGACCTAGGGTTAATTATTTGAACATAATGGAACCTAATCGAATTGAGCGGTTGATCAAACTGAATCAAGAATTGATTAGGATTAGACCAAGAGTGCTCGAGATCAAACTATTAGATGTAGTTTGTCGAATTGATTGACAGCCATATGTTAAATTGATTAACCCAAAGACTTGATTCGGCTCAATGGCTTAAGCCCAAATCACTTAAGCTAACTATTTGAATCTAATTGATCAATTGGTGTTTAAGGCAAGTACTTGATTAATGGTTAATTAGGACCTTTGATCCAATAAGGGGGAGCCTTCCGCCAATCTCCACTTACCAGGCCAATTTAGTACATTGAGTCTTGAATAAGGTTACTTAGTGGTTTGGTTTAGCCCATGCCAATTAGACTAGTTATTGTGATAACTAATTAGTATTGGTTTGGTTTAGCCCATGCCAAATTAGACCAGTCATTTTGATGACTAATTAAATGAGATCTAAATTAAAACCTTCTTGCACATATTAAGTCTAGCGGTTTTTCATTGTTGTAGATGTGTGGGCGTGCTATTGGCGTTGATTGTTCTTGATTGGTCATAGTGGTTTAGTTGCACTGGAAACATATAACCACTCTATTAGCAAAAGGTTACTGTAGAATGATGATGGGGTTGGGCCCAATATCTATCAGGTGAGGGGCCCAATATCTATCAGATGAGGGATCTAATGATGGCTTCACTCTTACATTTGAACGGTGGGTCTAATTTAACTAAGGAGTGTGGCTAATATCTATTAGGTGAGTCACATGACTTAGAGATCAAATTACTGCAACATGTTTAAAGAAGTATTGGATAAGAGTAGTCCACTCATTGGTTTGCATGTCAACAACATCTGTTAGGTGAGGTGTGCATACATTGGTGGGACCGTAGTATCCATTAGAAATTCTTATCACATTAGAATTTTCATTTTTTCATTATTTCTCCACTCGAAGAGTGTGAGGGATCTAAGAAAATAGTGGAAGCTTATTATTGGGAATTATGTCCTAAAATCAATCATCAGCCTGTTGACGGTTATGCTATTTTATAAATATAATGATTTATTATTGAATAAAATTATATTCCAACTTTTTTCATCATAAAGTTCATATCTTTTAATGAACTTTTTTTGTTGTGCTAAAGTTCTTAGGACTATTTAGTTTCAATAAAAGAAAAATTTATAGATTAGTTCTTAAACTATTTACAACCAAATGATATGTTGTTAACTAGGACAAAAATGTTTATCGAGTGTTGGTCGTTGTGTGCCATATAAGTTGGTTGTTCTCTTAACCAAGGAGTGTGAAGATACTAGTATGACATATAGATGAGATTTATGGGTACATCATCATTGAACATGACCAACTCCAGAGCATTCTACTGTCGAGAATTGCTTTATTGGGATATGGATATAAGTATCCCTTAAACCTTAGATTGCCATGGTGGCTTGCAAGCAACTCACTGTGCTTTGGTAATGGACTGTCTAAATTTTTAATTCAGTGATAGAAGATTTTTAGGCACAGTCAAGTACTTACAAAGTCGATAAGTGATCAAGATGGGATTGACCACTCCAAGAGTTTGGAGATAATGCATTGTTGTATTTTAATTTAGCAAAATCTTGGCTGGGATAATCCAAAAGATGGATTTGGTATTTTAAAATACAATGTGGATGATCTAATCAAGGTTGATAGTTAAACCTTGAGTTGTCTTATGAGCATTTAGGTCAAGGAGATGAATTATATGAAAATCATATCCATATGGGTTCTAAGAGTATTGCTTTATATATTTGACCTATCCGACCATCAGGTACCATTGCTAGATGGTCACTTTGATTGATACGAAAATTTATTTTGGTGCTACTAGCTTAAGTTTGAATCTATGGAGTCACACACATAAGATATCTCAATTTGATCAGATGGTTGATCGATGATTAAGAATTATTTAGGATTAAACATTTAATATGATTGATGTTTAATCAAGTGTAAGTATTCCAGGAGGATCGATTAGCAATAGAATTGCTAATTGGCTTAATTTGATTAAGCCAAAGGACTGAGATTGAGTCTAATTGAATAAGATTCAATTAGATTTGTCTTGGACTTAACTGGATTAAGTCCAATTGGTTTATTGGATAAGCCAAATGCAAGGAAGAATAAGTCCTTGTTCAACTAGAACTTATGTGCACCTAATTTCTAATTTATTAAAATTTAAATCAAATTTAAATTTGATTTAATCTAATTTAATTAGATTTTTAGTTGGACAAAGATAAGCCTTAATTAGGTTATACAAGTTTTGATTTAATTGGATTCAAATAATAAGTTGGATCAAGTCAAAACTTGAAGTCTTAGTGTGACTAGGACTCTTTCATCTTGCGCCACCTTGCTTTTCATGCCCCCATGCCAATTCTCTTAAAATTTGTATAAGAAATTTTATTTTCAGAGAGTCTCCATGACCCTTTTGTGCTTTCTACCATTTTATAGTTGTGGAATAGGTCAAAATAAACAAGTTATTTTGACCTAGGACTCCATTGGATAGAGTTTCACACATCAACTTTTCTTATTCTCTTGAGGTGCCAATCCACCTGATTTTCCTATGATTTTTTCATAGAAAATAGGAGACTTTTGTGTGCATATTCTTTGGAGTCCATGCCATAAAATAAGGAGGAGGCACCCAACTCTCCCTGCCACAAAATAAGGAGGCGCCCAAGAGTTGGGTGCCCCAATCTTTGCTCAATTTGGACATACCTTTCTAGAAATTTGATCTAGACAAGGACTCTATCATAACTCTCTATTTAAAAAAGGTTAGGGTCAAAAATTTCTTTAGGAATTAGACCTTTGAGAGAGGGTTTGGGTATGAGAGTCTTGGGCACAAAGGGTGATGGAAATGGTGCAGGGCTCTAGGCATGCTTTTTAAAACTTTTTCGAATTTAATGCATAATGGAAGGCAAAATTAATCTAATATTAATTTTATATATGCCATGATTTAATCATAAAACTCTACACTAGGATCTTGACATGCTTATATATAATAGAAAAATAAAGGCACTCGATCAGTAAATCATATTTACTGATCGACTCGTGTTCAGAACATGATACTTAAGCACGAATAAATGATCTCTACTATCTGAAACCATTAAAAAGTAGCTCCTCACATTGCAATATAGCCGCACAGTCGTTCGACCTCTACGGACAGTCCACACAGAGCTTCTGATCCCGATCAGTTCTACTGGAGTGCTAGCTCCTTACTAGAGCCTTCGAGGGTCGATATTTATCGATCATGATCGACAACCTTCTCCTAATCTCTCGGATGATCCAGATGATCAGAGAACAAACTATGGAGGATGACGAGGTGGTGTGGAAGATTTGGTGGAGAGACGATGCTCATAATGCTCAAACTCATCATCCAAACCCTAGGTCAAAACCCTAGGGTTACCAACACCCATATCCCTGAAAGCCAGACTGTCTGGATTTTTTTGACACTTAAAAAATTCACCCAGAAGACCCCATGCCAAGTACTTAATTTTTTCATGAAAACTCTTTCACAAAAAAAAATCACATGCACTTTTGAACCATTCAAAAGTTGCATGAGATAGGAAGATAAAAGGGAAGTGGCATAGGTCCACTCTCTAGAATTTTTTCACCCAAAAAATAAGTGCCCCCTCTCTCTGCACTTATCTCTCACAAAGGCTCTCCCCTCCTTACACACACACAAAAAAAATTCTATTTAAAATGGAAGTCCATCAGAGGGAATAGTGCAAGGGGTAGATAGGGTTTGGAGGTTGAACTTGTTTCAACCTTCCATTCAAATTCAAATTCAAAATGAAATTCTATCCACTTCCAATTCCAACATCAAATGAGAAACTCATAGGAGGACCTTCCATCTACATGCCCTTACTCTGAATAATTCAGAATATTGGGTGACAAAAACAAAATGGCATGGGGAGTGGATAAGGGAGGAATTTAGAGGGCTAACAAATCACTTTGAATTTGAAATTCAAGTGTACCTAAACTGATCCAATGCTTGGACCAGGTTAAAGGGAGACAAGAGAGGGCATCAAATCCTAATTTTAGTATGGAAAAAGTACATGCAAATATCAAAGAGGCATGGAGAATGGCATGGGTCAAAAACAAGGCATAGGGAGAAATTTAAAATTCAAATTGAACTTGTTCAAATTGGTTTCATCCAAACTAAATTGCCCAAACCCAATTAGACTAGGATACACCTAACTAAATTAGGCTGAATCTAATCTAATTAAAATCTAATTAAATTAAAAATTAATTGAGTTCAGGTCTTGATCAAATCAGGGTCAAATTTTTCATAGCGATTAGGTCATCTTATAACCTAATGGGATCAAACCTAGTCAAATCAAATTCAATCAGATATGATCGAATCCTCATCGCTCAATCAAATTAAGCTAATTAATAATCTAATTACTAATTAATTCTTCAATAATATCAGAGTTCTAGTCAGAATTCCAATCTAGTGGGACTCGAGAAGGCAGAGTCCCAATCTAGTGGGACTCCTAGTCATAGAGTCCTAATCCAATGGGACTCTTGACCACAAAGTCTTAGACAATTGGGACTCTTGATCAGCCATCAGATCAGGTTGGAACTCTTATTATTTATGACCCTATAGGTTTGAACCCTAAGTCTATGGCATAAAAATTAATTTCTATACCAATCAATGTGACCATCTAGCAATTGTACCCGACGTTCAGATAGGTCGAATAGTTGTAATGCAACATCTATGAATCTATGGTATATGGTTACCATATAATTCATCCCCTTGACCTCAAAGATTAAAAGATGACCTAGGATTTAACTGCCAATCCTGAAAATTATCTACATTGTATTTCAAATTTCAATATCCATCATATGGACTATGCCGACCAAGATTTTGCTAAATTAAAATACAGTGATGTATTTACTCCAACACTTGGAGGGGTTAATCTCATCGTGACTCACGCACCAACTAAATAAGTACTTAACCATACCTAGTAACCTTCCATCACTAAATTAGAAATTTAGGTAGTCTGGTACCAAAGTACAGTGAGTTGCTTGCAAGTTACCATGGATGTCTCAAGTTTAAAGGACACTTATATCCATATCCTTCATGAGCAACTCTTGACAGCAGAGAGCTCGGTAGTTGGATCACATTCAGTAAAATATACCCCATAATTCATCTGCATGCCATACCAGTATCTTCATAATCCTTTGTTAAGAGGAAACCAACCCATATGGCACACAATGACCTACACTCGATAAATGTTGTCATCCTTGATAACAACGTATTATTTGGTCACGAATAAGTTTAAGAACTAAATGATAAATCCTTCTTTATCAAATTTAAATAGTCCTAAGGACTTCATTACAGAAGAGTTCATTAATGAAAAATGCATAAATATGATAAAATACTAGAATAATAATTATATTTATTAATAATTTTAATATATTTTATATTCAACTCAACCATCTACAACCTAAATGATTGGCTTTAGGATACAATACTCAACAACTTTCACTTAGACTAAATCTATTCAGAATAGTATCGAATACCCATCTTTCATTTATGATAGTCGAACTCTTTGATTTTGAGGGCTTTAGCTAATGGGTCGGCCACATTATCCTTTCCATCAATCTTTTGAAGCTTGACGTTACCTCATTCCACGATCTCTCGTATAAGATGATAGCGACGAAGAATGTGCTTGGTATGCTAATATGCCTTTGGCTCTTTCACTTGAGCAATGGCTCTAGTACTATCATAATAAAGCAAAACTAGACCATCCAAGAAGGATGCCACTCCTAGCTTGCTGATGAACTTCTACAGCCACACAGCTTCCTTCGTAGTATCGGATACCGCGACATACTCTGCCTTGCATATAGAATCAGTCATGGTGTGCTGCTTAAAATTTTTTCAATAGACTGCTCCATCATTCAAGGTAAATACATAATCTGACATACTCTTGCTATCATCATGATCTGACTAGAAACTGAAATCAGTATATTCCATAAGTTTCAAGTCCCCATCTCCATAGATGAGCCACTAATCCTTGATATTTTTTAAATACTTCAAGATTGTCTTTACAACCTTCCAGTTATTCTTACTTGGATCAGATTGGTACCTACTCACTACCCCTAGTGAGTATGCCACATCCGATCTCGTACATGTCATGGCATATATAACAGAACCCACTGTCAAAGCATATAGTATTCTACTTATATGCATTCTCTCTCTTGAGGAGTTGTCGAATAATTCCTCTTTAAGAGAATAATTCTATGGCCTATCGAGAGATAGCCCTTCTTGAAATTTGTCATGCTGAACTGCTTCAGCATGGTATCAATGTACATGGACTGGAATAATTGAAGTAACTTTTTAGACTATCTCTATAGATCTTCATCCCTAGGATATAAGAAACTTCTTTCAAGTTCTTCATGGAGAATTGAGATGACAGCCAAGCCTTTATTCTCTATAATGCAGGGATGTCATTCTCGACTAAGAAAATATCATCCATATATAATACAAGAAATATGACTATAGAACCATTAGTCCATTTATAGATGCAGGATTCCTCTCCATTCTTAATGAAGTTGTACATTCTGATCACTTTATCAAAATGCATGTTCTAACTCTAAGATGCTTGCTTCAATCCATAGATGGATCTTTGAAGCTTGCACACCTTAAACTCGTCTATGGATGTGAACTTCTCAGGCTATATCATATACACCTCTTCATCTAACTCTCCATTTAGAAAAGCTATCTTCACATTCATTTACCAGATCTTATAATTTAGGTATGCTTCTATCACAAGCATAATTTGAATGGACTTAAGCATTGTCACCAGAAAAAATATCTTATCATAGTCAATACCATAATGCTGACGATATCCTTTGGCAATCAGATGGGTTTTATAGATCTCCACCTGAAGAAAAAAATCTATTTCTCAGATCAGGTTCGTTCAGATCTGATTGGATCAAGAGGGATATTTCAAAATTTTTTTCTCTTAGATTCAAATTAGATCTGAGACTCTTCAGATCTGATTTTATCAATTTGATAAAATAAAATAAAATAAAATTTATTAAATCTAATTTAATTATATCTTGTTATGAATAATCCTATTATCCTATGATGATCCTGATGTTTGCTTGAGGTTCTGGATGTAGCCACATAAGTGCCTGGCCTCTATCGATATCCACTCAGGTAGGATCTGGAGATCTTCTCCTTCTCAATTTCTCCTCCAAAAATTAGATCTAGATCTGATATTAAAGATCTTCAAAATAATTTTTGAAGATCAGCCATTGTCTCTTATAGTAGTGTTGCCTTCTTCCTTTTCTGTTGCCTTTCTCTTGCTCGGATTACACCAAAACTTGTGCCCAAAAATACTTAGATGTGGATAGGAGAGAGAGGATCTAGTGGTGGCATGGAGAGGGAGGGAGAGAAGCCTTATGACATGGGCAAAGGGTAGAACCTCTCAATCCTAGGCACAGACAGGGTTTATATAGACCTTACTGCACCATGCAGTGCCACATCATCCCGACCAATCATGGCACTTTATGCAACCAGATCTAAATCTGATTGGTGGGATGACATCATTTGATCCAATCAGATTAGAGTCCCTCACAAACCTCCTTAGGTGGTGCCAAGACTGATTAAAGAGGACTCTTTGGCGCCACCCAAGTTGAATGCATGAAGTAATTGGAGTCCCATCTGTATGGGACTCCAGGCGTGATCCTCATGGGGCGCACGCCTCGCTAGGCATGTGCCCCTTTCCTTTCTACTTTTTAGTAGGAGGACAAAGTTCCATGTTCTCTCCTATGGGTGCATGACACATGGGCAGATGTCTAAGTGTCAAAGGTCAATGTTTGACCAAAGTCAAAGGACAAGATTTAGCTGATGAAGAAAAATGGCAGGTGTTGTCTCAAATTTATGTCATAAATTAAGACAACCATTTTCTGACCTAGACAAGCTCCAGTCAGACCAAGTAATAATTTCTAAGTGAGCTCAAATATATTTGGCTCAGTCGAGATAAGCTTTAGTGATTGTTGAAGGAGAACATTAGGCTCAATCGTGTGCTAGCATGATTTTCTTGAACCTAATTGAACCTTATTCAAATCAATTGAACTGGGTTAGTCCAATTGATGATATCCAGATCCAAACCCTTATTTGTGTGATCTAGTTAGGTTTAGTTCCATATGGTAATGGGATACATCATGATCTCTATCATCGACATCATCGAAACACCTTTCGATGGATTAAAACTTTTCTGATTTAGACAACTAGTATGATCGATCATCCAAATCATTCTAATTGCTCTCAAAATTTACTAGTGATACCTAGCAGCATATAGTGACAACCCATCAGAACTAAAAATGAACCTCTCAGTGTAGTTATCTGTGTGATTAAGTTTCTCTATCTTGTGCCCTGATTAGATTAGGATTAAGGTGATCTCGTCAAATCCTAATTTCCATCATATGAATTAATCATTCAATTTAAATCCAATGTGAAAACCCTAATAGAAACTCTTTTTATTAGGTCACTCTGCCATGGCCATAGGCTTATGAACTTGATTCTCATGATCATTATAAGGCTACTGCTCTTCTACCGAGGTAGATAGATCTTTTATTGATGCAATCCAATTCCTACAATGAACATGCTATAGCCAACATACATCTCAGAATTTCAAATGGCTAGGAGATCAAGTTATGGTGTAGTCAAACTATAACACCCTCAAGATGAACTGCTGATGCACCTCAGGTAAAAGAACCAAACACACCACTGTAGCATCGACGAGAAGGTAGACTTCCTCATGACTGCTTGAGGTGGTCATGCTCAGTGCCCTCGTTCTCTAACGAGTACCTGTACTTTCGCTCTGGTGTCTCTACACCATAGACTTAAGACTCATCTATTCTAAAGAACCGATCGTACACCAACCTTTCGGATCAATCACCATTTTCATGACGATCCTATGGTCGGAAGCATTTTATGAGTTAATAATAAAAATTTATGTCTTAAATTTTCACTCTTAAAAATTTGAACTATCATTACCATTATCTCAAGAGATGTATCATAGACACTTTCAAATACACATTATGATAGAAAATAATTCATTTTTTTATTTATAGTCAAAATTATAATTTTATCCTTAGATGTGTATTATAAGTGTCAGCCAATTCTGGCTTCTAGGGCACACATATCTAAGTTCTGTCTTCTCAAGATGGGTTTCGATCTTCTACTGGACCAATGGCTTTGTGAGTGGGTCTGCTACATTGTATGTGGAGTCGACTCTCTTGACCTCGACGTAATCTTTCTCGAGGTAATCATGGATGAGGTGATATCACTGCTCGATATACTTGAATTTCTGATGAGATCTTGGCTCCTTAGCAAGGGTTATGGTGCCGTTATTATCGTAGTATAGAGGAATGGCACTAATGGCATCACTTCGATCTCTGCGGTGAATTTCTTGTACCAGAATATCTCCTTCGCAGCTTCTGATGCAGTGATGTATTCTACCTCCATAGTGGAATCTACTATCACTGTCTGCTTGGAACTCTTCCAATTGACAGCACCACCATTACACACAAATAGACTCCTAGATGTCGACTTTCAATAATTTATATCGGATATAAAATTTGAGTCTATATATCTCTGGACTTGGAGTTCTTCATTACCAATAATCAATAACATATCCTTAGTTCTTCTCAAATACTTAAGGATACATTTCACAGAAGTCCAGTGTTCTTCACCTGAATTCGACTGATATCTGCTCGTGACACTGACAGCATGGGCTATATCATGTCGTGTACATAACATGGCATACATGAGGCTCCCTATTGCTGAAGCATAAGGGATCTTGCTCATGTGTTCAATCTCCTCAGATGTGTTGGGACACATTTTCTTAGAGAGATAAATGCCATATCTGAAGGATACTAATCTCCTCTTGGAGTTTTCCATGCTAAACTTCTTTAACACTTCCTGTATGTACATCTTCTATGAAAGACCTAGCATCCTATTCAGTCTATCTCTATAGACTTTGATTCCTAGAATGAAGGATGCTTCTCCTAGATCTTTTATGGAGAATTCTTTAGATAACCATATTTTAACTATGGTCAACATGGAAATATCATTCCCAATAAGAAGGATATCATCCACGTACAGTATGAGAAAGATAATAGCGCTCCCACTAACCTTTTTGAAAATATATGGTTCCTCCTCATTTTTGATGAAACCAAATAATTTGACCACATCATTAAAATGAGTATTATAGCTCTGAGATGCTCGCTTAAGTCCATATATGGACCTTTGTAGCTTGCATACTTTATGATCAGCATCACTGGATGTGAAACTTAGTGACTGTTCCATATAGATATCTTCCTCAAGGTATCCATTTAAGAATACCATTTTCACGTCCATTTGCCATATTTCATAATCAAAATAGGCTGCAACAGCAAGCAATGTGCGGATAGATTTTAGCATAGCTACTGGCAAAAAGATATCCTGATAGTCAATGCCTTTGCACTGACTATAATCTTTTGCCACTAATCTAGCTTTGAATTTCTCTACATTCCCATCTGCACCAATCTTTCTCTTATAGATCCATTTATACCCAATAGATACTATACCTTCTAGTGGATCTACCAAGGTCCAGACTTGGTTTGAGTGCGTCAAGTCAATTTCTAACTTCATTGCCTCTAACTATTTTTCAAAGTCAATATCTGATATCGCCTCATCATAGGTTTTGGGATCACCATGAACCCCATTACCTACAAGAACTATTTTCTCTAGTTTCTCTAAAATAGTACCTAAGTACCTCTTAGAGGGATGGGAAATTCTTTCTGATCTACGAGGTGGAGGAGGTAGTGATTGTATTGGCTCAACCTGATTTAGATCCATGGGATCCTTAGCTCGTTGCTCTTAAGAGACTTTTTTCTCTAGCCTGATCTGCTTTCCAATGCTGCTATCTTGAATAAATTATTTTTCAAGAAAAATGGCATGCTGACTCACAATCACATTATGGTCTTCTAGAATGTAGAAATAATATCCTAATGACTCTTTAGGATATCCAATGAATCGAGCTCTAAAGGACCTATATTCTAACTTATCTGCTTGTTATCTTTTGACATGAGCTGGACAACCCTAAATTCTAAGATGACTCAGACTTAGATTCTTACCATGCCATATCTCATACGGTATGGTAAGAACGATTTTAGAGAAAACCCAATTCAGTAAATATATAATAGTTAATAGATTATGTTTCCAAAAAAATCAAAAAGATCTGTGAAGCTCATCATGGATCGAACCATATCTAATAGGGTCTAGTTTCTTCATTTTGAAATTTCGTTGAGTTGAGATATTCCAGGTGGAGTCCATTGAGAGACTATGCCATTTTTCTTGAGATAGTGCAGAAATTCTTGACTAAGCTATTCACCTCCTTGAACTGATCGAAGAACTTTAATGAATTTTTCAGTTTACTTTTTGACTTCATGTCTGAATTTCTTGAACTTTTCAAAAGCTTCAGACTTATGTCTCATAAGATACACGTACCTATACTGAGATAAATCATCAATAAAGGTTATGAAGTAATCAAAGTTGCCTCTAGTTGGCACGTCAAATGGGCCGCACACATCAGTATGTACTAGGGTAGGTAGATCTGTGGCCCTTTTTTCATATCCCACAAAAGAGAGCTTAGTCATTTTGCCATGAAGACAAGATTTATAAATTGGATATGACTCGAAAGTCAATAGACTCAATAGCCCAATTTTTTCTAATTTGTTAACCCTATCTTCTACTATATGACCTAGCCTTAGGTGCCATAGATACCTATCATTTGGACTATCTTGGGTCATTTTACGGCATTCACATTTTGCTCGATATTAAAGATAGATACATTAATATGTAATTGATAAAGACCATTAACGAGAAAACTACTTACAATTTTATTTCTTTCATAAAGAATATTATAATGGTCCTTAAGAAAACTAATTACATAGCCTTCTTATGCTAAACATGAAACAGAAATTAAATTTCTGCTTGCGGTGGGCACATTATAACAATCCCTAAGTACTAAATCTAAGTCAGATGGTAGTTGAAGAGGGTAGGTTCCCACGATCATAGCAGTAATTCTTGCTCCATTTCTAATGCATAGGATCATCTCACCTAAAGAAAAATTCTAATTTTTCAGACTAGATTTGTTCAGATCTGATCGGATCAAGAGACATATTTCAAAAATTTTTCTCTTTGATCCAGATCAGATCTGAGATATTTCAGATCTAATTTTTATTATTTTAATAATTAAAATAAAATATAGATAAATTAAATCAAATTTAATTTACCTTGATGTAGGATAATCCTATTACCCATTAATGATCCTGTAAGCAGCGGAAGGTTCTAGATCTAGCCACGCAAGTGCCTAGCCTCTATCGATATCCACTTGGGTTGGATCTGAAGATCCTCTTCTTCTCTATCACGACTCTAAAAATTAGATCTGAATCTGATTTGGAGGATCTTCAAAATAGCTTTTGAAGATCAGCAATTATCCTTTGCAGCAGCGTAGCCTTCTAGCTTTCTGTCACCTTTCTCTCGCCTGGATTGCACCAACTGAAATTCCAAACTACATTGGGCATGGAGAGGAGAGGGAGAAGATGGACTTGGCATGAAGGAGGAGGAGAGAGGTAGCCTTGGGGTGTGGTGAATTTCATTGCTTTTTGAGTTGGGCGCAGGGTCTTATTTATAGACTATGCATGATCCAACTCCTCTTCTTCCCAACCAATCACAATCCTTTGTAAAATCAGATCTAAATCTAATTAGTGGGAATAGAGTCCCCTGGATTCATCCTTAGATGGTGCCTAAGATCAGTCAAACTTGGTTCTTAGGAGGAGTCTATTTGAAATCCAAAAAGGAGATGGAGTCCCTGTCCAATAGGGACTCCTGGGCGCCTCCTGCTTGGGCACACGCCAAGGGTGGCGTGCGCCCTCCTCCTTGCCAGGTTCTGGTAGGGGGACAAGCCCCCACCAGCTCTCCAATAGGTGCATGACATGTGGACAAGAAGTCAAAGTGTCAATGGTCAACATTTGACCAGTCAAAGGTCAACTTTTGACCAAAGTCAAAGGACGAGAAATGGCAGGTGACCAAAAATGGCAGGTATTGTCTTACAAAATAAGACAACCCTTTTCTGACCTGGACAGGCTCCAGTCAGACCAAGTGAAGGCCTCTGATCAAGCACAAACTCCTTTGGCTCAGTCAGGACAACTATTTATGATAGTAAAAGAAGAACGTTAGGTTCAATCGAGTGCTAGCACGATTTTCTTGAACCTAATTGAATCTCATTCAGATCAATTGAACTAGATCAGTTCAATTGATGATCACCAGATTCAAACCCTTGTTTGTGTGACCCAGTTAGGTTCAGTTCTGTATGGTAATGGGATATGTCATGATCTCTATCATCGACATCATCGAAACTCCTTTCGATGGATCAGAACTCTTCTGATTCGAACAGCTAGAATGATCGATCATCTAAATCATTCTAATTGCTCCCAAAATCCACCAGTGACACCTAGCAGTATATGGTGGCAACCCATCAAGAGCTGAATGTGAACCTCTTGGTGCAGCTACCTATGTGATTAAGTTCTTCTATCTTGAGCCCCGATCAGATTAGGGTTAAGGTGAACTCGTCAAACCCTAGTTTCTATCATATGATGTAATCATTCGATTCAAGTCCGATGTGAAAATCTAAATAGAAACTCTTTCTATTATTTCACTCTGCCATGGCCATGGGCTTCTGGACTTGATTCTCATGATCATCATAGGGCTGCTCCTCTACCACCGAGGTAGATAGATTCCATCTTGATGCAATCCAGTTCCTACAATGAACATGCTATAGCCAACATACACCTCAGGATTTCGAATGGCTAGGAGATCGAGTTAATGGTGTAGTCAAACTATAACACCCTCAAGGTGAACTATCGATGCACCTCAGGTCAAAGAACCAGACACACCACTGCAGCATCGAGTCAGTCATTGACGAGAAGGTAGACTTCCTAATGACTACTCGAGGTGGTCACGCTCAGTGCCCTCATTCTCTAACGAGTATCTATACTCTCGCTCTAATGTCTCCACACCGTAGACTCAAGACTCATCTACTAAAGAGAAGCGATTGTACACCAACCTTCTGGATCAATCACCATCCTCGTGATGATCCTATGGTCGGAAGCATTTTATGAGTTAATAATGATTATTCATGTCTTAAATTTTCAACTCTTGAAAATATGAATTATCATTACCATTAACTCAAAGGATGTATCACAGACACTAAATACACATATGTGATAGAAAATAACCCATTTTATTGATTATAGTCAAAATTATAATTTTGCCCTAGAAGTGTATTACAAGTGTCAGCCAATTCTGGCTTCTAGGGCACATATATCTAACAATCTCCCACTTATCCTAAAGCCAATTGGCTACAAGTCTAAGTCCCATCTTCTCAAGGTGGGCTTCGATCTTCTGCTGGCCCAATGGCTTTGTAAGTGGGTCTGCCACATTATCTGTGGAGTCGACTCTCTTGACCTCGACGTAACCCTTCTTGAGGTAATCGCGGATGAGGTGGTATCGCCGCTCAATGTGCTTGGATTTTTGGTGAGACCTTGGCTCCTTAGTAAGGGCTATGGCGCCATTGTTGTCGCAGTATAGAGGAATGGCATCTGATGGCATTACTCCAATTTCTGCAGCAAACTTCTTATACCAGAATGCTTCCTTCGCAGCCTCTGATGCAGCGATATATTCTGCTTCCATGGTGGAATCTGCTATCACGGTTTGCTTGGAACTCTTTCAGCTGACAGCACCACCATTGCACACAAACAGACTCCCAGATGTCGACTTTCGATCATCTATATCGGACATGAAATCCGAGTCTGTGTATCCCTGGACTTGGAGTTCTCCGTTACCAAAGACCAACATCATATCCTTAGTTCTTCTTAAGTACTTAAGGATACATTTCACAGAAGTCCAGTGTTCTTCACCTGGATTTGACTGATATCTGCTTGTGACACTCACAGCATGGGCTATATCAGGTCGTGTACATAGCATGGCATACATGAGGCTCCCTATTGCAGAAGCATAAGGGATCTTGCTCATGCGTTCTATTTCCTCAGGTGTGCTAGGGCACATCTTCTTGGAAAGATGAATACCATGTCTGAAGGGATATTAATCCCCTCTTAGAGTTTTCCATACTAAACCTCTTTAGTACTTTCCTCTATGTACATCTTCTGTGAAAGTCCTAGCATCCTATTCGGTCTATCCCTATAGACCTTAATTCCTAGAATAAAGGATGCTTCACCTAGGTCTTTCATGGAGAATTCCTTGGACAACCATATTTTGACTATGTCAACATGGGAATATCATTCCCAATAAGGAGGATGTCATCCACGTACAATACGAGGAAGACAACAGCGCTCCCACTGACCTTTTTGAAAACATACGATTTCTCTTCATTTTTGATGAAACCAAATATTTTGATCACATCATTGAAACAAGTGTTCCAGCTCCGAGATGCTTGCTTAAGTCCATATATGGACCTTTGCAGCTTGCAAACCTTGTGATCAGTATCACTGGATGTGAAACCTAGCGGCTGTTCCATATAGATATCTTCCTCAAGATATCCATTTAAGAAATGCCATTTTCACGTCCATTTGCCATATTTCATAATCGAAATAGGCTGCAACGGCAAGCAATGTGCGGATGGATTTTAGCATAGCCACTGGGAAAAGGTATCCTGATAGTCAATGCCTTCGCGTTGACTATAACCTTTTGCCACTAGTCTAGCCTTGAATGTCTCCACATTCCCATCTGCACCAATCTTTCTCTTGAAGATCCATTTACACCCAATAGGTACTATACCTTCTGGTGGATCTACCAAGGTCCAGACTTGGTTTGAGTGCATCGAGTCAATTTCTGACTGCATTGCCTCTAGCCATTTCTCGGAGTCGATATCTGATATCGCCTCGTTGTAGGTTTTGGGATCATCACCATGAGCACCATTACCTACGAGGAATATTTTCTCTACTTCCTCTGAAATAATACCTAAGTATCTTTCAGGGGGATGGAAAACTCTTTTCGATCTACGAGGTGGAGGAGGTAGTGTTCTTATTGGCTCAACCTGATTTGGTTCCAATTGGTCCTTAGCTCGTTGTACTTGTGAGACTTTCTCATCAAGCTTAATCTGCTTTCCAATGCCGCTATCTTGAATAAACTATTTTTCAAGAAAGATGGCATGTCGACTCACAATCACATTGTGGTCTTCTGGAATGTAGAAATAGTATCCTAATGACTCTTTAGGATATCCTATGAATCGAGCTCTGAAGGACCTAAACTCTAACTTGTCCGCTTGTTGTCTTTTGACATGAGCCGGACAACCCCAAATTCTGAGATGACTCAGACTTGGTTTCTTACCATGCCATATCTCATACGGTGTGGTAGGAACGGTTTTAGAGGGAACCCTATTCAGTAGATAAATTGAAGTTAACAATGAGTGTCCCCAAAGAAAATCAGGGAGGTCTGTGAAGCTCATCATGGATCGAACCATATCCAATAGAGTCCGATTTCTCCGTTCTGAAATCCCGTTGAGTTGAGGTGTTCCTGGTGGAGTCCATTGAGAGACTATGCCATTTTTCTTTGAGATAGTCTAGGAATTCCCGGCTAAGGTATTCACCTCCTCGATCTGATCGAAGAACCTTAATGGGATTTTTCCAGTTTATTTTTCTACTTCATGTCTGAATTCTTTGAACTTTTCAAAAGCTTCAGACTTGTGTCTCATAAGATACACATACCCATACCTAGACAGATCATCGATAAAGATAATGAAGTAGACAAAATTGCCTCTAGCCGGCACATCAAATGGGCCGCACACATCAGTATGTACTAGGGCAAGGAGATCTGTGGCCCTTTCCCCATGTCCTACAAAAGGGAGTTTAGTCATTTTGCCTTGAAGACAAGATTCACAAGTTGGATATGACTCAGAAGTCAATGGACTCAATAGCCCATTTTTCTCCAATTTGTTGATCCTATCTTCTGCTATATGACCTAATCTTAGGTGCCATAGATACCTATCGTTTGGACTATCCCTAGGTCGTTTGGCATTCACGTTTTGCTCGATAGTTAGAACAGGTACATCAATATGTAGCTGATAAAGATCGTTAATAAGGAAACCATTTGCAATTTTATTTCTTTCATAAAGAATGTTACAATGGTCCTTAAAGAAGGTAATCACATAGCCTTCTAGTGCTAAGCATGAAATAGAAATCAAATTCCTACTAGCTGCAGGCACATAATAACAGTCTTTCAAAACTAAGTCTAAACCAGATGGTAATCGAAGAGGGTATGTTCCCACCGCCACTACAGTAACTCTTGCTCCATTTTCGATGCATAGGATCATGTCTCCATCCCTCAATCTCTTGCTATCCTCAAGATCCTGTTTGGAAGTGCATAGATGAGCACTAGAATCAGAGTCAAGCAGCCAACTGGATGCAGAAGAAATTATAAGGTTAGACTCAATAACGAGCATACCTCCAGAAGGACCTTCTTATTTTTTAGGGTGGCCAGGTAAATAGGGCAGTTTCACTTTCAGTGGCCGTCATTGTTGCAATGGAAATACTTTTCTTTGACATCGGCCTTCTTCTTCAGCTCTGTCTTCTTCTTCTTTCCTCCTTCCATCTTCTACTTTTTTGCAAACTTTTTTTTCTTTTCAGAAGACTTTCTTTTGGAAGAAGTCCGTTCCATAGCAAGAACTGAGCCTTTAGAACCTTTCATAGAAAGCTCAGCAGTGATCAGCATGTTCATTAATTCGGCCAAGAAATTTTGAAGTTTATGCATGTGGTAATTCATGATGAATTGTCCATATGCATCAGTCAAGGATTGTAGAATAACATCATTCTATAGATCCAAGTCTAACTTCACACCGAGCTTCTCAAGCTCTTCCAAGTCCTTGATCATCATCAGACAGTGATCTTGGACTGACTGCCCATCATGCATCTTAGCCTTAAAAAGTCATTTCGTGACTTGATACTTGGCTGCACAACTCTGTTCACCAAACATCTCTTGCAGGTGAGCCAACATTTGATGAGCAGTCATGATATCTTCATGTTGGCGCTGGAGCTCATCAGACATCGAGCCCAACATATAATATCTAGCCTTATTATCTTCGTCTATCCATTTTTCTAGAGACGCTCTCTGTTCAGCAGATGGATGGGCTGGTAAGGTGGGAGGATCCTGATCCAATACATGGGTTAACTTCTCAAAATCCAAAATGATTTTATAGTTTCTGAGCCAATCTTTATAATTGGGTCCGATCAGTCTATGTGTGTCCAGGATACGTGCTAATGGGTTGGACGCAGATATTTTCTTATAGAGAGTCAAAGATTCTAGTTAGATACTGTAATTATGACTTGACCAATTTATTTAGAAATTTTATTTTTAAATAAATTAGCTTCTACTATTTTCTCGGATCCCTATACTCCCTCTGTAGAGATGCGAAAATCTTCATGATTAATGATTTCTAGTGGGTGGTGCGGTCTCACCAACTGACTCATCACCTCACCTAACAGTTATTGGTGATGGGTTAGCCAATGAGTGAACAACTCTTGTTCAATGATTCTCTAATCATGGTGCACCCAAACTTGGTCTCTAATTCATGAATCTCACCGTATCCAGAATATTGATCCACTCCTTAGTTAAGTCAGACCCACTATTTGCATAGACTGGATTCCTAATTGAGTCTCTCACTGTATCCAAAATATTGAGCCCAACTCATCCTCCAGCCTATAGCATCCAATGCCTAATAGACATAGTTGCATCTTCTCGGTGCAACTGAGCCACTATATCTAGCCGAGAACAATCAACCCCGGGAAGGGCCCATACATCTACAATGGTGGAAGACCTCAGACTTAATCTTTTCTTTGGAAGAATTGATTCAGGTCTCATTAAACTAGACTTGTCATAGTCATAACAATTATGACTAACTTAGTGGTATGGGTTAGCATGGATTATTGACCACCTCAGATTAGAACTGAGTCAACAGATATGGCTAGATAAGTGAGACCGGTGGAAGCGATATGCCATTAACTCGTATAAGAATGCATTCAGGTCGAGTAGCTCCCAATTAAAAATCAGTCGATCGTATGTGCCAAACTTACCTTAGACACCAAATTATTGAGCCAGAACCAATTGGGTTAGCCTACAATCCAGACTCTAACCTCTGAGCCTAATTAGGTTTTGCTTGATCGTGACTCGATCTTGACCCAGACTTAATCCTATTAGGCTGATCAATTTAAGCGTTGTTGATCCCATCTAACTAACTCTTGATTTGATTTGATCAACCGCTTAGACCTAATTGAGCTACCCAAGCCCAAACCCAGTATTATGAACATGTCTTAGATCTAAAATTCTTAATTTTAGACCTAATTAATATTCCATAATCTTAATTTTTTTAATTAAGTAGGGTTCATACAAAATATGCATAATAAATCCTAGAATTTCAGGATCTAGGATTTTATAGAAAGTAAGTTTTGGGTTTCTGATTAAGGATGAACGCACAGCACCCCTACACATCATAAGAACACCCCATCAATGGAAGGAGAGGGCCTTTAAATCCTTCTTCATTCTTATGATCAGACGGCTAAGAGGAATGCCTTAATCAGGAACATGTAATACTACAAAATAGTTTTAGATCTATATCATATATCTCATATACAAATTAGATCTAATCAAGGCATATTTTGTATACATTGAAGGTATCGAATCATGCATATTTTTAGATCTAAATTATCTCATAATAATCTAAAAAATTAGATTTAAATTGATCTTATCAAAATAATCTCTAATCTAGATAATTATGTAGAACTATTCTACAACTAGTCTAGACATGCATCAATCATATCTCATATGATGTTAAAATTAAATAATTTTTATTTACTATTTTTTAGATATTATTATAATAGTTATAATATTAAAAAATAGTATATAAATAGATCTAAAATATGATTAAATTATAAACATACAAGACTATTCTGTAGAACTATTCTATTTTAGAACTAGTCATGCATATTTTCTAATCTTAGATCCAAATCATTTAATTTTAATTTTTTTGATTTCAGATCTGATCACATCTCATGTGATATCTAAAATCACTTATTTTTTGATTAAAATAAGTTTAAAATTGGATCTAAACTCTTTAGAACCTTGGGCTCTGATACCAGTTGAAGGCAAATCTTGATTTCTCGGATCAGGTTCATTCAGATCTGATCGGATCAAGAGATATATTTCACAAACTTTTCTCTTTGATCTGAATTAGATCTAGAATATTTTAGATCTAATATTTATTATTTTAATAATTAAAATAAAATATAGATAAATTAAATCAAATTTAATTTACCTTGATGTAAGGTAATTCTATTACCCATTGATGATCCTATAAGCAGCGGAAGGTTCTGGATCTAGCCATGCAAGTGCCTGGCCTCTATCGGCATCCACTCAGACTAGATCTGGAGACCCTCTTCTTCTCTATCACATCATCAAAAATTAAATCTAAATCTGATTTGGAGGATCTTCAAAATAGCTTTCGAAGATCAGCAGTTGTCCTTTGCAACAGCAGCCTTCTAGCTTTCTGTCACCTTTCTCTCGCCTGGATTGCACCAACTAAAATCCCAAACTACTTTGGGCATGGAGAGGAGAGAGAGAAGATGGACTTGGCATGAAGGAGGAGGAGAGAGGTAGCCTTGGGGCATGGTGAATTTCATTGCTTTTTGAGTTGGGCGCAGGGTCATATTTATAGACTATGCATGATCCAACTCCTCTTCTTCCCAACCAATCATAATCCTTTATGAAATCAGATCTAAATCTGATTGGTGGGAATAGAGTCCCGTGGATTCATCCTTAGATGGCGCCTAAGACCAGTCAAACTTGGTTCTTAGGAGGAGTCTATTTGGAATCCAAAAAGGAGATAGAGTCCCTGTCCAATAGGCCTCCTCCTTGCCAATTTTTGGCAGGAGGACAAGCCCCCACCAACTCTCCAATAGGTGCATGACACATGGACAGAAGTTAAAGTATCAATGGTCAACATTTGACTAGTCAAAGGTCAACTTTTGACCAAAGTTAAAGGATAAGAAATGGCAGGTGACCAAAAATGGTAGGTATTATCTTACAAAATAAGACAACCTTTTTCTGATCTGGACAGGCTCCAATCAGACCATGTGAAGGCCTCTGATCGAGCACAAATTCCTTTGGCTCAGTTAGGATAACTATTTATGATAGTAAAAGAAGAACGTTAGGTTCAATCGAGTGCTAGCACGATTTTCTTAAACCTAATTGAACCTCATTCAGATCAATTGAACTGAATCAGTTCAATTGATGATCACCAGATTCAAACCCTTGTTTGTGTGATCCAGTTAGGTTCAGTTCTGTATGGTAATGGGATATGTCATGATCTCTATCATCGACATCATCGAAACTCCTTTCGATGGATCAGAACTCTTCTGATTCGAACAACTAGAATGATCGATCATCTAAATCATTCTAATTGCTCCCAAAATCCACCAGTGACACCTAGCAGTATATGGTGGCAACCCATCAGAGCTGAATGCGAACCTCTTGGTGCAGCTACCTGTGTGATTAAGTTCTTCTATCTTGAGCCCCGATCAGATTAGGGTTAAGGTGAACTCGTCAAACCCTAGTTTCTGTCATATGATGTAATCATTCGATTCAAGTCCGATGTAAAAATCTAAATAGAAACTCTTTCTATTATTTCACTCTGCCATGGCCATGGGCTTCTGGACTTGATTCTCATGATCATCATAGGGCTGCTCCTCTACCATCGAGGTAGATAGATTTCATCTTGATGCAATCCAGTTCCTATAATGAACATGCTATAGCCAACATACACCTCAGGGTTCTGAATGGCTAGGAGATCGAGTTATGGTGTAGTCAAACTATAACACCCTCAAGGTGAACTGTCGATGCACCTTAGGTCAAAGAACTAGACACACCACTATAGCATCGAGTTAGTCATTGACGAGAAGGTAGACTTTCTAATGACTACTCGAGGTGGTCACGCTCAGTGCCCTCGTTCTCTAACGAGTACCTGTACTCTCACTCCGGTATCTCTACACCATAGACTCAAGACTCATCTACTAAAGAAAAGCGATTGTACACCAACCTTCTGGATCAATCACCATCCTCGTGATGATCCTATGGTCGGAAGCATTTTATGAGTTAATAATGATTATTCATGTCTTAAATTTTCAACTCTTGAAAATATGAATTATCATTACCATTAACTCAGGGATGTATCACAGATACTAAATACACATATGTGATAGAAAATAACCCATTTTATTGATTATAGTCAAAATTATAATTTTGCCCTTTGAAGTGTATTATAAGTGTCAATCAATTCTGGCTTCTAGGGCACATATATCTAACATCACCATCGCTCAGCCTTCTGCTATCCTCAAGATCCTACATGAAAGTGCACAAATGAGCACTAGAACCAGAGCCAAGCACCCAACTGGATGTAGAAAAAACCATAAGGTTAGATTCAATAACAAGCATACCTTTAGAAGGACTTGTCTCCTTCTTATTCTTCAGGGTGGCTAGGTATGTAGGATAGTTTCGCTTTCAGTGGCCGTCAATATTACAATGAAAATACTTTTCTTTGTTAGCGGCCTTTTTCTTTAGCTCTGCCTTCTTTTTTTTTCCACCTTCTACCTTTTGTCTTTTCATAGACTTCTTCTTCTTTTCAAAAGACTTTCTCTTAGAAGAAGTCCATTCCATAGCAAGTACTGAGCCTTTAAAAACTTTCATAGAAAGCTTAGCAGTAACCAGCATATTCATAAGTTCGGCTAGAGTATTCTAAAGTTTATGCATATGGTAGTTCATGATGAACTACCTATATGCATCAGTCAAGAATTGTAGAATTATATCATTCTATAGATCCTGGTCTAACTTTACTTCAAGCTTCTCAAGCTCTTCCAAGTCCTTGATCATCATCAGACAATGATCTTGAACTAACTGTCCATCATGCATTTTAGTCTTAAACAGTCATTTAGTGACCTGATATTTGGCTGTACGACTCTATTCATCAAACAACTCTTGCAGATGAGCCAACATTTGGTGGGCAGTCTTGATATCTTCATGTTGGCGCTAAAGCTTATTAGACATTGAGTCGAACATGTAGTATCTGATCTTTTTATCTTCATCCATCAATTTATCAAGAGACGCTCTCTATTCAATGGATGGATGGGCTAGTAAGGTGGAGGGATCCTAGTCTAATACATGAGTTAACTTCTTAGAATCCAAAATGAATTTAAAGTTTCGAAGCCAATCTTTGTAATTGAATTCGATCAGTCTATGGGTGTCCAGGATATGAGCTAGTGGATTGGATGCAGATATTTTTTTTTTGTAGAGAGTCAAAGTTTCTAGTTAGATTTTATAATTAAGACTTGACCAATTTATTTAGAGATTTGATTTTTAAATAAATTAGCTCCTACTATTTTCTTTGGATCCCTACACTTTCTCTATAGAGATACAAAAATCTCCATGATTAATGATTTTTAGTTGGTGGTGCAGTCCCACCAACTGACTCATCACCTCACCTAACAGTTATTGGTGATGGGTTAGCCAATGAGTGAATAACTCTTGTCCAATGATTCTCTAATCATGGTGCATCCAGGCTTGGTCTCTAATTCATGAATCTCACCATGCCCGGAATATTGATCCACTCCTTAGTTAAGTTAGACCCACCATTTGCATAGATTGAATTTCTAATTAGATCTCTCACTGTATCCAAAATATTGAGTCCAATCCATCCTCCAGCCCATAGCATCTAATGCCTAATAGACATGGTTGCATCTTTCCAGTGCAATTGAACCACTACGGCCAGCTGAGAACAATCAATCTTGGAAAGGGCCCGTATATCTACAATGGTGGAAGACCTTAGACTTAATCTTTTCTTAGAAAGATTTGATTTAGGTCTCTTTAAACTTGACTTGACATAGTCATAACCATTATGACTAACCTAGTGGCATGGGTTAGCTTGAATTATTAGCCACCTTAGATCAGGATTGAGTTGACAAATATGGCCAGGTAAGTAAGATCGGTGGAAGGGATATGCCATTAACTCGATAAGAATGCATTTGAGTCGAGTAGCTCCTAATTAAAAATCAATCAATCATATCTGCCAAACTTACCTTAGACACCAAATTGTTGAGCCAGAATCAATCGGGTTAGCCTACAATCCAGACTCTAACCATTGAGCCTAATTTGGTCTTGACTTGATCGATCACTCATGTGACTCGACCTTGACCCAAATTTAATCCTATTAGGCTGATCAATTTAAGCACTCTTGATCCCATCTAACCGACTCTTGATTCGGTTTGATCAACTGCTAGACCTAATTGAGCTACCCAAGCCCAAACCTAATTTTATGAATATATCTTAGATTTAAAAATTCTCAATGTTAGACCTAATATATTTCATAATCTTAATTCTTAATTAAGTTTAGGATTTATAAACAAAACATGTAAATAAAATCCTAGGATTTCAGGATCTAGGATTTTATAGAAAATAAGTTTTTAATTTTTGATTAAGGACGAACACACAGCATCCCTACACATCATAAGAACACCCCATCGAATGAAAGAAGAGTGCCTTTAAATTCTTCTTTATTCTTATGATCGGATGGCTAAGGAGAATGCCTTAATTAGAAATATGATGAATCTATAAAACTAGTTAGATCTACATCATATATCATATATAAAAATTGATCTAACTTAAAAACATATTTTGCATACATCTCATATATCATATCTTATATGTTTTTAGATCTAAATTATCTCATAATCATCTAAAAAATAAAACTTAAATTTGATCATATGAAATTAAATTTATTTAAGATAACTTTGTAGATCTATTCTATAACTAGTCTAAACATGCATCAATCATATCTCATATGAATTAAATAAATTTATTTTTTATTTTTTAGATCTAATTATAATATTTATAATATTAAAAAATAATAAATAAATAGATTTAAAAATTATAATTAATTAAATTAAAATTATGATGATGTTAGACTACATATAGAATAATTCTATTCCTAGTCTAATCATGTATCTCATACATCTTAGATATAAATTATTTAATTTTAATTTTTTAATTTTAGATCTAATCATATCTCATGTGATATCTAAAATTATCTAATTATCAGATCAAAAATATATTAGAATTAGATCTAATTAATTATGAAAACCTAGCTCTGATATTAGTTGAAGAAAAAAATCTATTTTTTGGATTAGGTTCATTCAGATCTGATTGGATCAAGAGAAATATTTCAAAATTTTTTTCTCTTAGATCCAAATTAGATCTAAGACTCTTTAAATCTAATTTTATTAATCTAATAAAATAAAATAAAATAAAATAAAATTTATTAAATCTAATTTAATTGTACCTTATTATGGGTAATCCTATTATTCTGTGATGATCCCGATGTTTGCCTGAGGTTCTAGATGTAGCCATGCAAGTTCTGTTATCTAAGTGTCAAAGGTCAATGTTTGACCAAAGTCAAAGGACAAGATTTAGCAGGTGATGAAAAATGATAGATGTTATCTCAAATTTATCTCATAAATTAAGACAACCCTTTTCTGACTTGGACAAGCTCCAGTTAGACCAAGTAATGGTTTCTGAGTAAGCTCAAATATATTTGGCTCAGTTGAGATAAGCTTTAATGATTATTGAAGGAGAACATTAGGCTCGATCATGTGCTAGTATAATTTTCTTGAACGTAATTGAATCTTATTCAAATCAATTGAACTGGATTAGTCCAATTGATGATATTTAGATTCAAATCCTTATTTGTATGATCCAGTTAGGTTTAGTTCTATATGGTAATGGGATACGTTGCGATCTCTATCATCGACATCATCGAAATACCTTTCGATGGATTAGAACTTTTCTGATTCAGATAACTAGTATGATCGATCATCCAAATCATTCTGATTGCTTCCAAAATCCACCAGTAACACCTAGCAGCATATGGTGGCAATCCATCAGAACTAAAAATGAACCTCTCGGTGTAGTTACCTGTGTGATTAAGTTTCTCTATCTTGAGCCTTGATCGAATTAGGGTTAAGATGATCTCGTCAAACCCTAATTTCCATCAGATGAATTAATCATTCGATTCAAGTCCAATGTGAAAATTCTAATAGAAACTCTTTCTATTAGGTCACTCTTTCATGGCCATGGGCTTATGGACTTGATTCTCATGATCATCATAGGACTGCTCCTCTTCTATCGAGGTAAATAAATCTCCTATTGGTACAATCCAATTCCTACAATGAACATACTATAGCCAATATACACCTCAGGATTTCGAATGGCTAGGAGACCGAGTTATAGTGTAGTCAAACTATAACACCCTCAAGGTGAACTGTCAATGCACCTCAGATCAAAGAATCAGACACACCACTGCAGCTTCGAGCCAGTCATCGATGAGAAGGTAGACTTCCTTATGACTGCTCGAGGTGGTCACGCTCAGTGCCCTCGTTCTCTAATGAGTACATGTACTCTCGCTCTGATATCTCTACACCATAGACTCAAGACTCATCTATCTTAAAAAAGTGATCGTACACCAACCTTTCGGATCAATCATCATCCTCATGATGATCCTATGGTAGGGAGCATTATATGAGTTGATAATAAAAATTCATGTATTAGATTTTTAACTTTTAAAAATATGAACTATCATTACCATTATTTCAAGGGATGTATCATAGGTACTTTCAAATACACATTATGATAGAAAATAACTCATTTTATTATTTATAGTCAAAATTATAATTTTGTTCTTAGATGTGTATTGCAAGTGTCAGCCAATTCTGGCTTCTAGGGCATACATATCTAACACCACCTTCCCATCTACACCTTTTTTCTTTTGAAAATTCACTTATACCTAATAGATTTTACTCTTTAGGTGGATCAACCAGTGTCCATACACTGTTGACCTTCATGGACTCTATTTCGGACTTCATGATTTTTAGTCACTAATCGAAGTTGGACCTCTACATGGCATTCATGTAGGTGATCAGATCCTTGTCATTCTTATTGAGTTCAACAGGATCACTATTCTAGACCAAAAAACTATAGTATCTATCTAGTTGATACAATACTCTACCGAATCTCCCAAGGGTGCCTCTTTAACTGGCTTTGGGTTTGATCTTATCAAATCTAATTCTTCAAGTTCACTAGAATTTGTCGATTCTTCCACCTATTAAACTTCATCAAATTCAACATTAGAGATAGTTGTTTCTTTCCTAAGAAACTCATTTTTCAAAAAGACTGTCCTATTGTTGATGAACGTCTTTTACTCTTCATCAAGGTAGAAGTAATAACCCCTAGTTTTCTTAGGATATCCTATGAACAAGCATTTATCAGACCTAGGTCCAAGCTTTTCTACTTGTAAGCATTTGACATAAGCCGGACATCCCCAAATCCTAAGGTGAGAGAGTGTCAGTCTATGTCCTGTCCATATCTCATATAGAGTTTTTGCAATAGACTTGCTTGAAATATTGTTCAAAACATAACAAGCAGTCTCAAGTGCATCATCTTAAAAGAAAATCAACAGACTTGCAAATTCCATCATGGACTGAACCATGTCTAACAAGATTCAATTCCTCCTTTCAGACACTTTGTCATGTTATGATGTTCCAAAAGGAGTCCAATATAAGAGAATCCCATTCTTTCCTAGATATATCAAAAACTCATTGAAAAGGTATTTACCTCCTCGATCTGATCGAAAAATTTTAATACTCTCTCTAAGTTATTTTTTTACCACGTTATAATATTGTTTGAATATTTCAAACAAATTGGATTTACTCTTTATAAGACAGTGAAGGAAAAACTTATTTCCGCCATAGGATTGATCTGATCTGATTAGATCTATAGCATAATTTTTCATAAAAATTTTTACAAAAACTAATCAGATCAGAGTGTTCTCAGATCTGATCTTAATGATTTGATATTAAAATAAAAATAAAAATTCAATATAGGAACATCAGATGTTACCTTTAAGGTAAACCACTTTTACCCTGTCGATGATCAATAGAAGTTGGAGGTCTTGGATCAAGCCACGCATGCGCTTGGCCTCTACTAGAGTCCACTCGGGCTAGATCTGAATGAGCTCTCTTTCTGGATCTAATGCCAAAATTTTAGATGAGATCTGAATATCTGAAGCCTTCAAAATGATCTTTTAAGGCTGCACTCGATCTCTTGATGCAGAACACCCTATCGCGATCTTTGGTTCAGCTTCTTTCAATTTTTGACTACTAAACCTGCACCCAACTTTGTATGGGCATGGAGAAGGAAGAGAGGACCAAAGAAAGGCATGGATAGGAGAGAGGGCAATAGCCTTGGGGTGTGGAAAATCATGAACTCACAAACCTTAGGGTACAGGGTCCATAAAATAGATTGCTATGCCAACCAAGAGTCTTGATTGATCAAGCAATCTAGTTGCTTGATTCATCAAACTCTCAATCAGATATCCCATGTTAAAACACTAGGTCTCTACCTGGTTTTGCCACCCAAAATTCTCCAAAATATGCTGCACAAATCAGATAAGGGATGAATGGTGGTGTGGGATTCTATCTTCAAGAGTTTGTTCTCAACAAAACTCATCCACACCTCCTTGAATTTGTGCGCACGCCATAGGGGCTAGGGCCCACTATTTTTCTCATAAAAAATTCTCTTTGGGATGTGTGCCCTAGATGAAAATAATGGGCACATGCCTCCTTTCTTTCTTGCAAAGACTTGGTCAAACGTCTGGGAAAATGGCAGGTCATGTCCCGATGAAATAAAAAATAGCAGGTTGTGTCGGGAATTGGCAGGTATTATCTTATTTCCATCTAATGGATTAAAATAATCTTTTTCTAACCTGGACAAGCTCTAGTCAGATCAGGATAAAGTCATATAGAATTTTTGGATAAGCCCAAACCAATTTGGCTCAGCTGATATGATCCAGAAAAACTACAGAAAGAGAATGTTAGGCTCAATCATGTGCTAGCATGATTTTCTTGAACCTAATTAGATCAAATCCAAATCAATCAAATTGGATTAGCCTAATTGATTACATCCAGACCCAAATATTTGTTTGTGTGATCTAGTTAGGTTCAGTTCCATATGGTAATAGGATATGTCATGATCTCTATCATCGACATCATCGAAACACCTTTTGATGGACCAGAACTCTTTCGATTCACCCAATTAGAATGATTGATCATCAAGATCATTTTAGTTGCTCCCAAAATCCACTAGTGACACCTAATAGTATATAGTGGTAACCCATCAGAACCAAAAGCAAAACTCTCAGTGTAGCTACTTATGTGATTGGGTTCTTCTATCTTAAGCCCCAATAGAATTAGGGTTAAGGTGAACTCATCAAACATAACATCCTATCATATGAATAGATCATTCAATTCGAGTATGATGTGAAATCCTAATAGAAAACTCTTTACTATTATTTCACTCTACCATGGCCATGGATTTAAGATTTCGATCTCACGATCATTATAGGACTACTCCTCATCTACCAAGGTAGATAGATCCCCTATTGGTGCGATCCAATTCCTACAATGAATATGCTATAGCCAATATATACCTTAGAGTTCTAAATGGCTAGGAGATCGAGTTATGGTGTAGTCAAACTATAACACCCTCAAGGTGAACTACCGATGCACCTCAGGTTAGAGAACCAGTCACACCACTACAGCATCAAGCCAATCATCGATGATAAGATAGACTCTCTTATGACTGCTCGAGGTGGTCAAGCTCAGTACCCTCATTCTCAAATGAGTACCTGTACTCTCACTTTGGTGTCTCCATACCATAGACTCAAGACTCATCTATCCTAAGAAAATGATCATACACTAACCTTTTAGATCGATCATCATCCTTATGATGATCCTATGGTCAGGAGCAGTTTATAAGTTAATTATGAAAATTCATATCTTAAATTTTCAACTCTTGAAAATATGAATTATTATTATCATTAATAAAGGATGTATCACAGACACTATATACATAATATGATAGAATAAAATAATCTTTTATTAATTTTTAAGTCAAAATTATAAAATTGCTCTTAGAAGTATATTACAAGTGTCAGCTAATCTGGCTTCTAGAATACACATCTAACAAACTCCCACTTAATCTAAAGCTAATTGGCTATAAATCTAAATCCTATCTTCTCAAGGTGGGTTTCGATCTTCTACTATCCCAAAGACTTCGTCAGTGGGTCTGTCACATTATTTGCGGAGTAGACTCTCTTGACCTTGACATTCTCTTCTCAAGATAATCGTGGATGAGGTGGAATAACCACTCGATGTACTTAAATTTTTAGTAAGACCTGTGCTCCTTAGCTAGGACTATGGCATTATTGTTGCAATAGTATAGAGGGATTGCATCTGATGGCATCACTTTGAGCTCTACGGTAAACTTCTTATACTAGAATTTCTCCTTCATAGCTTTCGATGCAGCAATGTACTCAGCTTCCATGGTGGAGTCTATGGTCATAATTTGCTTAGAACTCTTTTAGCTAACTACACCACCATTTTATATAAATAGACTGTCAGATATCGACTTTCAATCATCTATGTCAGACATAAAGTCTGAGTTTGTATACTCCTAGATCTGGAGTTCTCCATTACCAAAGAACAAAAATATATCCTTAGTCCTTCTCAAGTACTTAAGGATATATTTCACAAAAGTTCAGTGCTCTTCGCTTGGATTCGACTGATACATGCTCGTGACACTCATAGGATGGGCAATATTAGGGTGTGTACATGGCATGGCATACATGAGGCTCCCTATTACTGAAGTATAAGGGATCTTGCTCATGCATTTAATCTCCTGAGGTATGCTGGGGCATATTTTCTTAGAGTGATGAATGCCATGTCTGAAGGATACTAGATCTCTCTTGGAGTTTTCCATGTTAAACCTCTTTAGCACCTCCTCTATATACATTTTCTGTGAAAGACCTAGCATCCAATTTGGTCTATCTCTATAGACCTTAATTTCAATATAAAGGATGCTTCTCCTAGATTTTTTATAGAGAACTCCTTTGATAACTACATTTTGACCATGGTCAACATGGGAATATCATTTCTACTTAGGAGGATTCATCTACGTACAGTATGAGAAAGACAACAGTGCTCCCATTGACCTTTTTGAATACACATGGCTCCTCCTCATTTTTGATGAAACTAAATAATTTGATCACATCGTTAAAATGAGTATTCCAACTCTAAGATGCTTGCTTTAGTCCATATGTGGACCTCTGCAGCTTGCAGATCTTGTGATCTCCATCATCGGATATGAAATTAAGCAGTTGTTCCATATAGATATCTTTCTTAAAATATCCATTTAGGAATACCATTTTTACGTCCATCTACCAAATTTTATAATCAAAATAGGTTGCAATAGCAAGCAATGTGCGGATGAATTTTAGAATGGCTACCGATGAAAAGGTATTCTAATAGTCAATACTTTCATGCTGACTATATCCTTCCACTACTAGCCTAGCCTTGAATGTCTCTACATTTTCATTTGCACCTATCTTTCTCTTGTAGATCCATTTACCCCCAATAGGTACAATATCTTCAGGTGGATCTAACAAGGTCTAGACTTGGTTCGAGCACATTGATTCAATTTTTGACTTCATTGCCGCTAACCATTTCTTGAAATCGATATCTGGTATCACCTTGTCATAGGTCTTGGGATCATCACCATGAATCCCATTTCTCATGAGAAACATTTTCTCAACATCCTCTGAAATAGTAGCTATGTACCTTTCAGGAGGACGAAAAATCCTAGTTGATTTTTGAGGTGGAGCAGGTAGTATATGGACTGGCTCTAATTGATTGGGTTCCGTAGGTTCTTTAGTTCGTTGCTCTTTAGAGACCTTCTCCTTGAGTCTAATCTACCTTCCGATGCCACCATCTTGAATAAATTATTTTTTAAGAAAAATGACGTATTGACTCACAATCACATTGTAGTCTTTCGAAAGATAGAAATAATATCTTAATGACTTCTTAGGATATCCAATAAATCGAGCTCTAAAGGACCTATACTCTAATTTGTTCGCTTGCTGTCTCTTGACATGAGCCGAACAATCCCAAATTCTGAGGTGACTCAGACTATGTTTCTTACCATGCTATATCTCATATGGTGTGGTAGAAATAATTTTAGAGAAAATTATATTCAGTAGATATATTGTTATCATTAGACTATGTCTGCAAAGAAAATTAGTGAGGTCGGTGAAGCTAATCATGGATTGGACCATATCCAATAGGGTCTGATTTCTTCGTTCTGAAATCTTGTTGAGTTGAGGTATTCTATGTGGAGTCCATTACGAGACTATGCCATTTTTTTTAAGATAGTCTAGAAATTTTTAACTAAGGTATTCACCTCCTCGATCTGATCGAAGATCCTTAATAGGCTTTCTGATTTGCTTTCTACTTCGAGTCTGAATTTCTTGAACTTTTCAAAGACTTTAGACTTGTGTCTCATTAAGTACACATACCCATACCATAATAGCTCATCGGTAAAGAAATGAAGTAGAAATAATTGTCTCTAGTCGGCATATCAAATGGGCTGCATACATCTGTATGTACCAGGGCAAGTAGGTCTATGGCCCTTTTTCTATGTCCTATAAAAAAAAGTTTGGTCATTTTGCCTTGAAGCCATGATTCACAAATCGGATATGACTCAAAAGTCAATGGACTTATGAGTCTAGTTTTCTCCAATTTGTTAATCCTATCTTTGGCTATATGACCTAGCCTAAGGTGCCATAGATACCTATCATTTAGACTATTCCTAGATTGCTTAGATCTTAGGATATTCACATTTTATTTGAAATTTAATATAGATACATCAATATGCAAATGATAGAGACCATTAATTAAGAAACCACTTATAATTTTATTTCTTTAAAAAAGAATAATATAGTAGTCCTTAAGAAAGCTAATTACATAACCTTTCTATGCTTAACAAGAAATAGAAATCAAATTTCTACTTACTGCAGATATAAAATAATAGTTTCTAAGTACTAAATCTAATCCAGATGATAGTTGAAGAGGGTAGATTTTCATGGCTACAACATCAACTCTTGCTCCATTTTTGACATGCAGGATCATCTCACCATCCCTCAACCTTCTGCTGTCCTCAAGATCCTACATAGAAGTGCACAAGTGAGCACTAAAACCAGAGTCAAGCACCCAACTAAATGTAGAAGAAACCATTAGATTAGATTCGATTATGAGCATACCACCAAAAGGACCTGCCTCCTTCTTGTTCTTTAGACTGGCTAGGTATAAAGGACAGTTCTACTTTCAATGGCCATCTGTATTGCAATGAAAATACTTATTCTTGTCAGTGGCCTTCTTCTTTGGTTCTTCGTTCTTCTTGTTCCCACCATCCATCTTCTGCTTCTTCCCAGACTTTTTTTTCTTTTCAAAAGACTTTCTTTTGAAAGAAGTTCACTCTACAGCAAGAACTGAGCCTTTAGAATCTTTCATGGAAAGCTCAGCAGTAACCAACATGTTCATCAGTTCAGCCAAGGTACATTACATTTTATGCACATGAAAGTTCATGATAAATTGATCATACGCATCGGTCAAGAACTGCAGGATCACATCAATCTGCAAGTCCTTATCCATGATAACACCAAGCTTCTCAAGCTCCTCAAGATCCTTAATCATTATCAAACAATGATCTTGGATGGATTGCCCATCATGCATCTAAGTTTTAAAAAATCTACAGGAGACTTGATACCTAGCTGCACGACTTTGCTCACCAAACAACTCTTGCAGGTGAGCCAACATCTGTCGGATAGTCATGATGTTCTCATGTTGGTGCTATAGCTCATCAGACATAGCACCAAGCATGTAGTACCTTGCCTTATTATCATCATCAGTCTACTTCTCTAGAGATGCTCTCTGATCAACGATCAGATGGGATGGTAAAATGGGTGGATCCTGGTCGAATACATAAGATAGCTTCTCAAAATTCAAAATGAATTTATAGCTCTTAAGCCAGTCCTTAAAATTGGGTCCAGTCAATCTATGGATATTTAGAATTTTGGCTAGGAGGTTGAACATAGATATTTTTTACAGAGAGTCAAAATTTCTAGTTAGATTTTATAATTAGACTTAACCAATTTATTTAAAAATTTTATTTTTAAATAAATTAAGCTTTTATTATTTTTTTGAATTCCTATACTTTCTTGTCAGAGATGCAAAAATCTTTATTATTATATATTTTTAGTGGGTGGTGCGATCCCACCGACTGGCTCATCACCTCATCTAATAGTTATTGGTGATGGGTTAGCTAATGAGTGGATAACTCTTGTCCAATGATTCTATAATCATGGTGCATTGAAACCAGGTCTTTAGTTCATGAATCTCACCATGTCCGAAATATTGATCCAATCCTTGGTTAAGTCAAACCCATCATTTGTATAAATTGGATTCTTAATTGGATCCCTCATCATATCCAAAATATTAAGCCCAACCCATCCTCCAACACATAGCATCTAATGCCTAATAGACATGGTTGCATCTTTCTGGTGCAACTGAACTACTATAACCAGTCAAGAATAATCAACCCCGAGAAGGGCTGGCACATTTACAATGGTGAAAGATCTATGACTTAATATTTTCTTAGAAAGATTTAATTTAGATCTCTTAGATTTGACTTAGTTATAATAATTATGACTAACCTAGTAGCATGGATTAGCTCGAATTGTTAGTCACCTCAAATCAGAACTAGATCGATCCAAATGGCTAGGTAAGTGAGATCGGTGGAAGGGATATGCCATTAACTTGACAAGAATGCATTTAGGTTGAGTAGCTTCTAATTAAAAATCAGTCCATCGTATCTGCCAAACTTACCTTAGACACCAAATTATCAAACCAGAACTAATCAGGTAGCCTACAATCCAGGCTCAAACTATAAAGCTAAATTAAGTCTTGACTTGGTCGACCACATACGGCCATGAGTTGACCTTGACCCAGACTTAATCCTATTGGGCTAGTCAATTCTAAGCACTCTTGATTCTACCTAACCAACTCTTAATGTGGTTTGATCAACTGCTAGACCTAATTGAGTTACCAAAGCCCGAACCCAAGTTTATGAAGGTGTCTTAGATTTAAAAATTTATAATTTTTAGATCTAATTAGTTTCATATCTTAATTTTTAATTAATGTTAGATTTATAAATAAAAAAATATAAAAAATTTTAGAATTTTAGGATCAAAAATTTTGCAGAAAAGTAAGTTCTCGATTTTTGATCAAGGACAAACGTGCAGCACCCCTACACGCCATAAGAGCACCCCATCAAATGAAAAGAGAGGGCTTTTAAATCCTTCTTACTCTTATGATTGGACGGCCAAGGAGAATGCCTTAATCAGAAATAAATAATTACACTACAAAATTACAAGATCTATAACATATATCACATATAAAATTATAGATCTAACTATGCATGCTTTGTATACATCTTATGTATCAATAATTAAATTAAATATGAATATTTTTAGATCTAATATATATCATATAAAATATAAAAAATAAAATTTTAATGATCTCATCAAACAAAATTCTATTCTTGACAATACATAGAATAATTCGATAACTAGTCTAGACGCGCATCAATCATATCTTATATGAAAATTTCAAAATTTTAATTTTTTATTTTTAGATCTAATTATAACTCTTATAACATCAAGAAATAGAAATAAAAAATATCAAAAAAAAAATTTAATTTTATCATATCAAAAGAAAAGTTATGCTAGACTACACATAAAATAATTCTATAACTAGTTTAGTCAAGCATCTCATACATCTTTGATCTATAATAATAATTTTTTTTTTAATTTTTAATTTTAGATTTGATCATATCTGATGTGATATCTAAAATTACTAATATTAAATTATAAAATAAATAAAATTAGATCTAAGATAGATCTGAAGAACTGCTAATGCAGCTCTGATACTAGTTGAAGAAAAATCTTGTTTTCGCCATAGGATCGATCTGATCTGATTAGATCTATAGCATAATTTTTCACAAAAATTTTTATAAAAACTAATCAAATTAGAGAGTTCTAGGATCTAATCATAATAATCTAATATTAAAAATAAAAAAAATTTAATTTAGGTACATCAGATGTTACCTTTAGGGTAAACTGCTTTTATCCTATCGATGATCAATAGAAGCCGGAGGTCCTTGATCAAGTCACGCACGCACCTGGCTTCTACCAAAGTCCACTAGGGCTAGATTTGAACATGCTCTCCTTCTACATCTGATGCCAAAAATTCAGATCAGATCTGAATATCTAAAGCCTTCAAAATGATCTTCTAAGGCTGCACCCGATCTCTTGATGCAGAACATCCTATTGCGATCTTTGCTTCAGCTTCTTTCAATTTTTGATTGCTGAACCAAAGGGAGGCATGGATAGGAGAGAAGGTGGCAGCCCCTAGGGTGCAAGGTCCCTTAAATAGAGTCCTGATTGATCAAGCAATCTAATTGCTTGATAAATCAAACTCTCAATCAGATATCCCATGTTAAAAGACCTGGTCTGTACCTGGTTTTGTCATCCAAAACTCGCCAAAATATGCCACACAAATAAGATAAGGGAGGAAGGGTGGCATGGGATTCTATCTTCAAGAGTTTGTTCTTAACAAAACTCCTCCATGCCTCCTTGAATTTGTGCACATGCCATAGGGGGTAGGGCCCACTATTTTTCTCATGAAAAATCCTCTTTGGGATGTGTGCCCCAAATGAAAATAATGGGTGCATGCCTCCTTTTTTTCTTGCAAAGACTTGGTCAAACGATTGAAAAAATGATAGGTCATGTCCTGATGAAACCAAAAATAGTAGGTTGTGTTAGGAATTAGCAGGTGTTATTTTATTTTCATCTAATAGATTAAGATAATTCTTTTCTGACCTAGATTAGTCAGATTAGAACAAAGCCATGCAATATTTTTGGATAAGCCCAAACCAATTTGGCTCAATCAAGATGAACCAGAAAGACTACAGAAGGAGAATTATGGCTCAATCGTGTGCTAGCACAATTTTTTTGAACCTAATTGGATCAAATCCAAATCAATTGAACTAGATTAATCTAATTGATCACATCTAGATTCAAATTTTTGTTTGTGTGATCCAGTTAGATTCAGTTTCGTATGGTAATGGGATATGTCATGATTTCTATCATCTATATCATTGAAATATCTTTCGATGGATCAGAACTCTTCCAATTCATCCAATTAGAATGATTGATCATCAAGATCATTCTAATTGCTTCCAAAATCTACCAGTGACACCTAGTAGTATATGGTGGCAAACCATCAGAATCAAAAGTGAATCTTTCGGTGTAGCTACCTTTGTGATTGGGTTCTTCTATTTTAAGCCCCGATAGGATTAAGGTTAAGGTGAACTTGTCAAATCCAACATCCTATCATATGAATAGATCATTCGATTCGAGTCTGATGTAAAATCCTAATAGAAAACTCTTTTTTATTATTTCACTCTATCATGGCAATGGGTTTAAGAACTCGATCTCATGATTATCATAGGACTACTCCTCATATACTGAGATAGATAGATCTCCTATTGGTACGATCCAATTCCTACAATGAACATGCTATAGCCAACATACATCTTAGAATCCTGAATGGCTAGGAGATCTAGTTATGACGTAGTCAAACTATAACACTCTAAAGGTGAACTGCTGATGCACCTCAGGTCAGAGAATCGATTACACTACTACAGCATTGAGTCAGTCATCGATGAGAAAGTAGACTTCCTTATGATTGCTCGAGGTAGTCACGCTCAGTGCCCTCGTTCTCTAATAATTACTTATACTCTCACTCTGGTATCTCCACATCATAGACTCAAGACTCATTTATCCTAAAAAAATAATCGTACACCAACCTTCTGGATCGATCACCATCCTCGTGATGATCTTACAGTTAGGAGCAGTTTATGAGTTAATTATGAAAATTCATATCTTAAATTTTTAACTCTTGAAAATATGAATTATCATTTTCATTAACTTAAAGGATGTATCACAGACACTATGTATACAATATGATAGAATAAAATAATTTTTTATTAATTTTTAAGTTAAAATTATAAAATTATCCTTAGAAATGTATTACAAGTGTTAGCCAATCTAGCTTTCAGGATGCACATCTAATAGATAGATATATCCATACTTAAATAGATCATCAGTAAATATAATGAAGTAGTGGTACCTGTCTTTGGCATATGTGTTCATAGATCCACATACATTATTATGTATTAGACCTAGAAGATCACTGGCTCATTCATCCTTTTTAGTAAAAGATGATTTTGTCATCTTACTAAGAAAGCGGGACTCATAAATAGTCAATGATTCACAATCATCGATGTTAAAGATATGCTTGTTGACTAATCTACTGATCCAATTCTTATTTATATGACCGAGCCAAAAGTGCCAAAGATAGCATCGGTGACATTATCTAGTTTTGGATGTTTATTTGACATATACATTATACTAATAGGTTATGATAAAATATAAATGTCATTTCTTAATTATCCTCACATTATTGTAACATCATTCATAATGATATCATAATAATTTTTTTTTATTGATAAACAATAATCATCTTGGGCCAGAAGCCCAACAGATATTATGTTCATTATGAAAGATGGATAATAGTGATAGTCATTTAAAATGCTATTATTAGTTTTGAAAATAAGCTTAAGTATTCCCAATACTAGGACTTGAACATTCCTTCCATCCCCAACATTAACGAATCTTTCACCATTCTCAAACTTTCTACCAATTTGAAGTTTATGCAATGAATTACATATATGAACAGGACTTCCGATATCTAATAGCCAGGTAGAAGTATCACAAATAGAGAAATTGCAAGATATTATCATATAACAATCTTGACCAGCAACTTCTTGCTGATTTCTTCTATTCAACCTATTCAGATCTAGAGGATAATTTTTCTTTGGGTCTGCCTAATCAGGATCAACACTAGACTTCTTGAAATTAGATTCTAAAAGCTTGTCATTGTCCAACTATGAATGGAGCGACTTAGCACTAGCTATTCAATTAATTGAAAGAAAAACACAAGACTATATTAGTATTTGAATTATTTAACCCTAAAAACTTAGACTTTAGTCTAAAGGTCCTTTCACTATTTTTATGAATTGGTAGCCTCTACCTCAAATTCGAGAAATTACACTAACTTCTTAGTGGATACTGGAATCCACATAGACTACGAACGGGTCCGAGGAAAGCTCTGGCCAACTCGTGTACATTTATAGGTAGGTTCATAATTAATTATTTTTCTAAATAATTTTTAATATTTAGATTTTGCCCTAAAAGCTAATTTAGTAGGCTATGGCCTCCACTGAAAAGGTCTGGTTAGGTCCAACCATTAACATATTTCGGAGCAACCTGATCATCATTCAGAGAGTGCAACCTAATCATCATTTAATGGATAGTAATTCCAACATCCAGATGAACACTAGGTGTAAGGCACCTCTAATGTCCACCAAGAAAATTAGACTCATTACAATTCACCTTAATGGAAGGTTATGACTCAATTATCTCCATAACTTTATCATTTTTAGATTACATGTGATTTAAGGATAGAGAGGACATGGACCAAATTACTCTCATTGACTTCACCAAGTCAAATCCTCTCACTGACTTTACCAAGTCAATTGACGAGGATTAGGATCAATTTTGATCCATGGGTACCTAATTCAGTCTTACTAATTGAAATCAATCAAACTGATTCCTAATTGATATGGGTCAGCTCGAATCACCAAGTGATCTAATCAAATTCTAATCGACCATGTTAGCTAGATAAGTGAGATCAGTGAAAAGAATATGCCATTAACTCATCAAAGATTGAATCGATGTGAGTAGCTCTCAATTAAAAACCACTGATCTAGACTACCAAACTTATCTTAGACACCAACTGGTTAATTAGATTCAATCTAATCGATCTAGTAATTTCGGACTTGACCGCTTAGTCATGAATCAAGTCCATCTTGATCTTTGTTAAAGATATGGACTTATCCAACTATAACTATTGAAGTTAAATCTAGAGTGTTGATAAGCATCATAAATTCATCAATAAAAGTATTATTTTATTAATTAATTGATATTAATTTTTAAGAATTAATAATCAATTTATATATAATTTTTGAAAAATTCATTAATTAAAAAATTAATTAAAAAATAATAAAAATTAATAAAAATTAAAAAATAAAATTTAATTATCAATAGAAAGAGCTCATTTTTTTGATCACAACGAAATAAATTTCAAGTAAAACGGAGCTAAAATGAAAAAGATATAAATTTTTAAAAATATAAAATAAATAAAAATTAAATAAAAAAGAAAACGGCTCAGCCGGCTCCGCAAGCCGAGCCACCAAGCCAAGCCGAGCCATCAAGCGACTCAGCCATTGAAGCCATCAGCCGGTCCACGATCCAGGCGTGGACCGCCAGCTCAGCAAATTCTGGCGAATCAGAGATTTGGCCA
>QRFJ01002223.1:17731-46027 GCA_006176705.1 Cocos nucifera | reverse complement strand
TATTTTTTAAATGAGTCGACTCATTTCAGAAATAGGTCGGCTTATTTCATAAACAACAACCTATTGCTAGTTTTCAACAAAAGATCAAGCATAATAAAAATTAAATCATGAATCATTTTAGATCTAATCTAAACTCATTCATATTTAGCTTTCATATTGAAATAATTTTAATAATAAAATTCTTTTACTATTCATCTTAATGAATGAATTCACGGTGATATCCCTACCACTATAAGAGATCCCTATCGAATGGAAGGAGATGGCCTTTAAACCATGCTTATCTCTTATGATCGGATGGCTTGGTGGCTCATTCATCCTTAATTACTAAGTTATTTAGATCTAAAACAAATCATATATGCATGCATTCATATTCTAATTAACATATAAAGCATGTCATGCGACCTAGTGCTCTGATACCAATGATGGAAATAGTGCAGCATTCTAGGCATGCTTTTCAAAATTTTTTTGAATTTAATGCATAGCGAAAGTTAAAATTAATCTGATATTATTTTTATGCATGCTATGATCTAATCATAAAATTCTATACTAGGATCTTGACATGCTTATATGTAACAGAAAAATAAATGTACTCGATCAACAAATCATATTCGCTAACCGACTCGTATTCAGAACATGATACTTGAGCATGGGTAGTCGATCTTCGCTATCTAAAACTACTGAAAAGTAGCTTCTTGCATCATGATGTAGCCACATGATATTCCAGCCTCTACGGACAGTCCACACAAAGCTCCTATTTCCGATCAGCTTTACCGAAGTGTTAGCTCTGCACCGAAGCCTTTGATAGTCGATTTTCATCGATCATAATTGATGACCTTCTTTCAATCTCCTGAATGCTCTAGATAATCAGAGAATAGACTATGGAGGATGACAAGGTGGTGTGGAAGATTTGGTGGAGAGACAATGCTCAAACTCACCACCCGAACCCTTAGGTCAAAACCCTAGGGCTAAAAACACTTGTATCCCTGAAAACTAGACTCTCTAGATTTTTTTGATACTTAGAAAATTCACCTAGAAGACCCCACACCTAGTACTTAATTTTTTTGTGAAAACTCTTTCACAAAAAAAAAAATCACATGCACTTTTGAACCATTCAAAAGTTGCATGAGATAGGAAGATAAAAAAGAAGTGGCGTAGGCCCATTCTCTAGAATTTTTCCACCAAGAAAATAAGTGCCCCCTCTCTCTAAACTTATCTCTCATGAAGGCTCTCCCCTCCTCACACACACACAAAAATAATCCCATTTAAAATGGGCATCCATTAGAGGGAATAGTTCATGGAGTAGATAGGGTTTGGAGGTTGAACTTGTTTCAACCTCCCATTCAAATTTAAATTCAAAATGAAATTCTATCCACTTCCAACACCAACATCAAATGAGAAACTCATAGGAGGACCTTCCATTTGCATGCCCTTACTTTGAACAATTTAGAATATTGGGCAACAAAAACAAAATGGCATGGGGAGTGGATAAGGGAGGAAGTCAGAGGGCTAACAAATCACTTTGAATTTGAAATTCAAGTGTACCTAAATTGATCCAATGCTTGGACCAGGTCAAAGGGAGACAAGAGGGGGCCAAATCTTGATTTCATCATGGAGAAAGCACACGCAAATATCAGAGAGGCATGGAGAATGGCGTGGGTCAAAAATAAGGCACAAGGAGAAATTTAAAATTCAAATTGAACTTATTCTAATTGATTTCATCCAAACCAATTTGTCCAAATCCAATTAGACTAGGATACACCTAACCTAATTAGGCTTAATCTAATCCAATTAAAATCTATTCAAATTAAAAATTAATTGAGTCAAGGTCCTGATTAAATTAGGATCGAATCTTCCATAGTGATTAGGTCATTTTATAACCTAATTGGGTCAATCCTAATCGAATCAAATTCAATCAGATTTGATTGAATCCTCATCGCTCAATAAAATTAAGCTAATCAATATCTAATTACTAATTAATTCTTTAATAATATTAAAGTTTCAGTTTAGTAGGACCTGAGAAGGTAAAGTTTCAGTCTAATGGGACCCCTGGTCATAGAGTCCCAATCCAGTGGAACTCTTGACCACAGAGTCCCAAATAATTGAAACTCTTGATCAGCCATCAGATCAAATAGGAACTTCCATTATGTGTAATTCCATAGGTTTGAACCATATGTCAGTAGCACAGAACTCAATTTCTTTACCAATCGATGTGAATATCTAGCAATGGTATCCGACATCCGGATATGTTGAATAGTCGCAACGTAATATCCATGAACTTGTAGCATATGATTATCATATAATTCATCCCCTTGACCTCAATGCTCAAAAGATGATCTAGAATTTAACTATCAACCCTAAAAATCATCTACATTATATTTCAAATTTTAATATCCATCATATAGACCATCCTGACTGAGGTTTTGCTAAATTGAAATATAGTGATGTATTTGCTCCAACATTTGGAAGGGTCAATCCCATCTTAACTCATGCATTGACTAAATAAGTACTTGACTGCACTTAGTAACCTTTCATCACTAAATTAAAAATTCAGATAATTCAGTACTAAAGTATAGTGAGTTGCTTGCAAGTTATCATAGAGGTCTCAAGTCTAAATGATACTTATACCCATATCCTTTTCGAGCAATTTTTGATAGTAGAGAGCTCCACAGCTGGATCATGTTCTATAAAATATACCTCTACACTTCACCTACATACCATACTAGTATCTTCATACTCCTTGATTAAGAGAACAACCAATCCATATAGTACACAATGACCTACATTCAAAAAATGTTGTCATCATTGGTAACTATGTATCATTTGGCCGTGAATAAGTTTAAGGACTAGATGACAAATTCTTTTTTGTTAAATCTAAATAGTCCTAAGAACTTCATCATAGAAGAGTTTATTAAAAAAAGATGACATGATGAAATGATAGAATAATAATTTTTTTATTAATAATTTAAGTATATTTTATATTCAGCTCAACCATCTATAATTTAGATGATTGGCTTTAGGATACAATACCCAACAAAGAGTTCTTGGGCATGAGACTTTATAAAGACACAAGTTGTTGTGTCTAGGTGAGAGAAAAGAAAGAGAGAAGGGAGGTTTTCTCTAGGATTTCTCTTAGATCTTTTTTCACATTCTTTTTGAGAAAAAAAGGTAAGAAAGAAGACTCATTTTAGATCCTCCATCTTCTCTTTTAGTCCTTAGAAAGTTTAAGTTCTTCAAGAAAGGAGTTTTGCCATCAATCATCGAAGAAGGATCAGCATAGTATCAGTATACTATATTGATTTTCAGACTCCTGAACTTCAGATCAAGATCGGAGCCTAGTATGGATTTTTCATAGAGGTCAGATGCGTGTGTGGCTTAAAGTCACATCCTCAACCTTAGATCAGCAAGTGGTGATTCTGACTTACAAAAGATAAAAGAAATTCGATCTCTTTCTCCCCCTACATTAGATCTAGTTTTGGTTTCATGTTGATATGATTAACATGCTTATTTTATTTAATATTTAATTTTAGATTTATTTGCATGCACTGATTATGTCATTAGATCCTAGATCTAAAATTTATTTATATATTTTAATAAATTAATATGATTAATTTATTGCTTTTGTTGATCTAGTTTTGAAAAAGTTTTAAAATACATGATAGAAATCCCAGATTTTTTCTTCAATTGGTATTAGAGCATAGAACTTTTATGACATGATTTTTATGCATATTTAGATTATTTGTTTAGATTAGATCTAAATTATAATTTAATATTTAAATCTAAAATTAAATTTTAGATCATACTGACTGATCTTATAAGATTGTCCTAGTGTAAGGCTTACCCCTTATAGTGTGAATATTGTCCTAGTTAGTGTTAATCTAAAGTTAATAATAAATTTATTAGATATGATTTAGATTAATTTATGATTTATTAGATTTAAAATTATTTAAATATAAAATTAATATATTTTAGATTGCACAAACTAATTTTATAAGGTTGTCTTGCTGTAAGGTTTATCCCTTATAGTGTAAAGGTTGTCCCAGTATATTTTGATCTAAAACCATAATCACAAAATTTTAGATTCAATCTAAGAGATTTTATGATTTATATTGAAAGTATTTTGTTGTGGATAAATCCATGCCTACCAAAGTTTGGCTAAGATTCCAACTAAATCAGTTTCATCTGGTTGTGGTAATAGAAACTGAACCTCAATCCGCAGGAATATTCAAGCTTTGAATCATTCTTGAATGGCCAACCTCCGACACTATAGCCAGAGAATTTGATTGACCAGGAAGATAGATTTTGGATTTGATAAAACATCGTGGATTCCTTCTCTAGGCAAGCTTGAATAGTTAATACTGCTCCAGAGAATCGGGCAAGTTCCTAGCACCTGCGCATCCCGTTCGACCGATCTCCCTCCAACGGTCGAACTCCTCTAGCAGGCGAACTCCTTCCAGATTCTCCTAATAGGCAAACTCCTCTAGCAGCCAAACTTCATTTAGACTCCAACAGATGAACTCCTCTAGTAGTCAAACTTCTTCCAAATTTTCGTAATAGGCGAACCCCTATAGCAACCAAACTCCTTTCGGACTCCAACAGGCGAACTCCTTTTGGATTCCTCCAACAGACGAACTCCTTCTCGACTCCAATAGCCAAACTCCTTCCAGACTCTCCCAATAGGCGAATTCCTTTTGGACTCCTCCAACAGGCAAACTCCTTCCAGGATTCTCCCTAGTAGTTGGGTTCCTCCGTCAAGTGAATTTTTTCTTAGATTTCTCCTCTAGAACAGCTGCGCGCAGATCTGTTTCCTGATTTCAGAAGAGTCTCCTCTCCTACACAAATTTGGCTTCGAACATGGTATGAATCGACCCACACCCAGACTACCTTAGAGGAGTTCGAACTCCTCTAGAATTGATATAGCTCAAAGGTCATCACCAACCAATACCTACTCCTCCGAACTTTGACTATCAAATCTCAAATGGACTGGCACCTCGCGACAACTGACACTATCTTTCATAATAAACTCCATGTGGCTCCGAGCGGCCCACTATCCGATAGTTATGATTGTCACTATCAATTTGTTACGGGCTTCGTCTATAAAAGGGACCCTCCAGATATGTTTTCTCTAAGCTCTCTTCTCCTTCTCAATACTCTACAACTTTCTCGACTGAGTACCCTATTTCTGTTGGCCGAAAGAGCTGACTTGATCGTCGGAGGATTTTGCCAGAGCCATCCCCCCAGGCTCTAGATGAGACTTATTTTGCAGGTCATCGATGATGATCTCTTCTTCTCCGACTCTGGTGCTTCTCCGATGATGACCAAATTTTGCACCAACAAGATTGGCACTGGAGGAAGGGCCCTCTATTCCTGAAGTTCTCTTATTTTTAAAGGAGTACTCAGCAGTGATCTCTCTTCTTCTTCTTCTCTAGAGTCCTTCCCAAAAATAATAATAATAATAATAAAAAGGGTACATAGATGTCAAAAGTTTAGACCTTAGGAGGCTTGCCCACTGGAGAGGTCAGGACATTCTCGACCGGCTCCAGCCCTTAGGCAGGCTCAGATGCTGCACTTATGGATTCAGGAGTGACCTCGACATCGGCACGTGATGGGTCGGCTCTATCCTCTGGCTCTTCTAGGAGGAGATCCAGATCGATGTTGGAAAAATTGTTGATGACTCGCTCCATGCAGACCTGGAACCCTTCCAAGAAGGCTTCCTACGCAAAGTCTATTTTGATGTCCTCCATATCCTTGAAGGACTTGAAGTTCTGCAAAGCCCTTTTCATGGCAGCGTTAACCTGCTCTTGCACCTTCCTTTTCTCCTCCTTTTTTAAGGCTAGCTCGGCCCTCAACTTCACCATCTCGCCATGCTCCTCTCTCTGTTCATTCTGAAGATGTTCGACTTTAGACGAATGGGTCTCCAAGGCGACCTTTAGAACGTTGGCCTCGGCCCAGGCCTTCTCGACTTTTACACGAGCTTCTTTCAGGGCTCTAGAAGCTTCGGCCCGATTTTGGCTTGCCACTTCAGAGTGAGCAAAAAGGTAGTATCCTAGCTACAAAGCACAACAAATTAGAATCATAAAAGATCCTAGTTCTAAAGCTTAATGGACATGAAGTCAAAATTAGAAGGAACCACTTACCTCTAGAAAGGCAGCAAATGATTCATCAAACCTCTCAATGTCATCCTTCTGGTGCATCCTTTCGATGATGTGGGGAAGGACGCTCCCCTCCATTAGTGCCTGGACAACCTCTCGATCATCTAGGGAACCCTATTCTTGGCCAAGGTCCCCTCCTATGGAGCTCTTAGCCTTCTGCCCGACCTTCTTGCCGATGGCCCTATTCTTCTTCTTCTCTATAGGTCCCTTTTGTCGAACAGGAGCAAGAGGGACGGCCTCATCAAACAGGGTCGGGCTTGGCATGGTAGCGGCGGGTTCAAGGGTTGGCACAGACCAAACCGATGCAGCCCAGCTTGACTCTCCAATTCGAACCTTCTTCTATGGTTTGCCAGAAGAATCATCCTTCCTTTTAAGGGTCTAAACCCCCTTCGTCAAGCGATTTCATTCCTCGGGGGTCATTTCTACAAAGATAAATTTAGAAGATCAGAAAAATGAATACCATCCAGCCGTGAATATCACAAACTACCTGTCGGATTAAGAGGACTGAGGCCAAAGTTAAACAAGATTTGCTCATCCATGAGTCTAGGGATTGGTGGAGCATCAAAGAACTTTATTTTATCGATCGAGCTTCAATCTTCATTTTCTAGCTTAGGAGCTCAGGGAACCGATTTTCTTACCTCGCCCGATGGAGGTAGCCCTAGTTTTAGGATGGGATGGAAAATAAAGAACTTCTCCTTCCAATCATGAATGGAGGAAGGGGCACTTTTAAGCAATCCCTTCCTCCCAAACTGTGGAGACACATACCACCAATCCTTAGTGGTGGGGTGATGTTTAAAGGTAAAAAAAATTATGAAAAAAGGAAATGGTAGGTGGGACGCCTACCATGGTGCACAGGGAGAGGAATCCTATGATAAATCTAAAGAAGTTCGACGCCATGGTAGTAAGAAAAATATTGAGAAACCTAAATAAGTTAGCTATGAAAAAAGATAAAGGTAACCTAAGCCTGGCCTGAAAGATTTCAACGTATAGACAGATTCGATCCAGAGGGGGTGAGCAGGCTCGATCGTCAAGCCCAGGGAGTTCAAGCTCATACTCAGGAGGAATTCCAAACTGAATTCTAGCTAAGAAAAGATCGTCAGACCGAAGTCTACAAGAAATGGTTGTAGATGCAAAAGGATGGGCCAATCCCAAGGGTTCGGCCTCCTTAGGAGGTGGGTTCGTCAAGCTTCAAAAGGTCAGACTCTCAGAATAAGTCGACCAAGATCCCTCACTAGACATTTGGATCAAGGTAAAATCAAGAAATTATCCAAAAAATTTAAAAAAAAAAAGATGTTCAAGCTTCGACAAGAACAGAAAGAACGAGAAAGTAAGAATGCAGAGATAATCCAAAAAGTATCGAAAAGCTGATCTAAATTGATTGAAAAGAATAAGGAGATGGTGAATGGAGCAAGAATCGAAGGAAGGTACGTCGAAAACCAAAGGAAGTAGCTTGGGCTCTCGCTCGAGATGAAGAAGGAAACCAGAGGGAGGAAAGAAAGATTTTAGAAGTAGAGACTCGGAGGAGGAGGGCAGGCTTAAGTAACCCTTGGAGCCCTAGAGCAGTTATGATTGTAGATTTTCTCCAGTTGATCTCTAATCGACGCATGTCCCACTCATCATGGCATAAAGCTTCCAACGAATAGACCCTTAATGGCACCATACTTCGGACAGACTTTCGATGGGGAATTCAAAAAATGTCTCTTTGTGTCATCGTATATATACCAAGCTCCGATGCCAACCTAATAAAAGTCAAAACATCCCGTCCCACCTAGGAGCAGAAAATCCAGCAGGACTAAAAAATTCTTTGAACTTCGATAGTCTCCATCTTACTCTCATCCTTCAAACTTCGAACTTAGAAGTAGGGAGGCTAGTGTTGGGGATAAATCCGTACCTACCGAAGTTTGGCTAAGATTCCGACTAAATCAATTTCATCTGGTTGTGGTTATAGAAATTGAACCTCAATCCATAGGAATATTGAAGCTCTGAATCATTTTGGAATGGCCAACCTCCGACATTATAGCCAGAGAATCTGATTGATCAAAAAAATTGATTTTGGATTCGACAAGACGTCGTGGATTCCTTCTCTAGGCAAGCTTGAACAGTCAATACCATCCCAGAGAACTGGCCAAGTTTCCAGCACCTACACATCCCATTCGTCCGAACTTCTTCCAACGATCGAACTCCTCTAGCAGGCAAACTCCTTCCAGATTCTCCCAATAGGCGAACTCCTCTAGCAGCCAAACTCTTTCCGAACTCCAATAGGCAAACTCCTCTAGCAGTCAAACTCCTTCTGGATTTCTTCAATAGGCGAACCCCTCTAGCAGCCAAACTCCTTCTGGACTCCAACAGGCGAACTTCTTCAGGATTCCCCCAATAGGTGAACTCCTTTCGTACTCCAATAATCGAACTTCTTTTGGACTCCCCCAACAGGCGAATTCCTTTCAGACTCCTCCAAAAGGTGAACTCCTTCCAGGATTCTCCCCAGTAGTTGGGTTCCTCCATCAGGCAAATTCTTCCTCGGATTTTTCCTCTAGAAGAGCTGCGCGTAGATCTCTCCAGCATATCTGCTTCCTGATTTCAGAAGAGTCTTCTCTCCTACATAAATCCAACCTCAAACATGGTATGAATCAACCCATAGCCGGACTACCTTAGAGGTGTCCAAACTCCTCTAGAATTAATATAGCTCAAAAGTCATCACCAACCGACACCTACTCCTCTATACTTTGACTATCAAATCTCAAACAGACTGGCACCTCATGACAACAGATACTATCCTCCGTAACAAACTCCATATGGCCCCAAGCGGCCCACTATCCGATAATTATGGCTGTCACTATCAATTTGTTATAGGCTCCATCTATAAAAGGGATCCTCCAGATACGTTTTCTTCAGGCTCTCTTCTCCTTCTTAATACTCTGCAACTCTCTTGACTGAGTACTCCATTTCTATTGGCTGAAAGAGCTGAATTGATCGTCGGAGGGTCTTGTCAGAGCCACCCACCTTAGGCTCTGGATGAGGCTTGTTTTGCAGATCACCGACGGTGATCTCTTCTTCTCCGACTCCGACGCTTCTCCGATGATGATCAAATTTTATACCAACATATTTCAATCTAGTTTTTATGATCATAAATATATTAGATTTGATCTAAGATGATTTGTGATTATTTAAAATTAAAATTATTTCAATCAGATATTTATAATCATGAATATGTTTAGACTAGATTTAAAGTAGATTCATGTTTATGTTTATTTGCATATTGATTATAAATCAAACATATAACTGGTTGGTAGAATCAAGTTATAAAAATATTTTATAAATATAAAAATTATTTTTGAAATGTCGAACCTCAATCCTCTGCTTAAAACTTAATTAAGAATTAAGAGTTACTTGTTTAGGATCTAGAATTGTGAATTGAAGATCCTAAGAAAAAAATCATAATACTTGGATTAATAGATTGGAAGGAATTAGGTCCATTAATTGGATTAGACCTAAGATTAGATTAAAGAATGGACTTAATTAGAGAAATGACTAAATCTAATTAAATGTTATCTTAGATTAGATCAAGCATTCTCTAGATTAATTATAATAGTTGTAGTTGGTCAAGTCCATGTCATTAACGAGAACCAAAATGGATTTGATTGTTGGCTAAGTAGTCTAGCCCAAACTGTTAGGTTGATCTAATCGAAACTAATTAACCAGTTGGTGTCTAAGGTAAGTTTGGCAATGTATGACCGATGGTCGTTAATTGGGAGCTACTCGCACTGATTCATTCTTTAATGAGTTAATGACATATCCCTCCCACTGATCTCACTTACCTAGCCTTCTCAGTGAAGTTTTATTTTGATCAGATCACTTGATAATTCGAGCTGATCCATGTTAGCTAGGTAAATCAGTGTGACTGATTTAGGTGCTCCTAGACCAGCCTATCTATGGTTTCCCTTAATCTAACTTGATAAAGTTAGTGGGAGAATCATGATTAACTGATTCATCTAACTCTCTTCTCTTTAAAATAAATTAATCAAATTTTCTAAAATTATTAGGTCCTTAAAAATAAAATAGTTATAGTGATAACTAGATTATAGCCACCCATTAAATGAGTGATAATAGGTCCATTAGTTGGATAATCATTAGAGTACCAAAGGCTTGTTGCTTATCGGCTAATAGAATTATCATTCATAATATGATTTTTTAGCTGTGTCACTCTAAATGGTGGTTAGGTTGACCAACCAAAGTTGGACTTAATCATTCATTGGTTAGATGGATCAAGTATAGTCATATTATTGGTTAGATCTAACTGGACCTTTTCAGTAGAGGCCAAAGCTTACTGATTAGGAACTAGGATAAAATTTAATTACTAGAAGTTGTTTAGAGAAATAATTGATTATGAACCAATTGTTAGATGTACATGGATTGATCGATCAAAGTCGGACTTGTGTGCAGTCTATGTGGAATCTAGTACCCACTAAAGAATTAGCATAATTTCTTGAATTGGAGATAGAGGCTACCAATTTGAAACAATAGTGGAAGAACCTTTTGATTAAAGGTCAAATTTTTAGGTTTAATAAATCATTTACTAATTAGATTTTAATTTTTCTTTGTGCAGTTATTGCCACTTTCTTTTGGCTCCATGTCATTGTTGGACAATGACAAGATGGTGGAACCCAACTTCGGTAGCTTGTATCATAAGTTAAAGATTGTCCTTGAGCATGAATGGATTTTGTATATCCTTATAGATTCTGCACATGAGGAGCCAGCTCCCAACGCATGTGGGTTAGTCAAAAATACTTACCAAAAGTAGCTCAATGATTGAACCATAGTACGTTGCATCATACTGGCAGCTATGAATGATGAGTTTAGTCGTAGGTTCGAGTCAACTCAGTCAGAAGACATGCTTCAAGTGTTGAATGAGTCTTTTGGCATCCTCAATGATATTGAAAGGCATAAGACTAGTTGTGCCATTTTCAATGCCAGGATGAGGGATGGAGCTTCAGTCACTGATCATGTATTGTACATGATTGAGATAATGGAGCATTTGAGCAAGCTTGGCTTTTTCTTGCACGAGCAGCTAGAAAAAGGTGCAATTATGAACTCATTGCCAAAGTCTTATCTCCCTTTTCTTACTTATTATAGAACAAGAAAGCCTGAAGTTAGCTACCATGGGTTACTGTTGTTACTTTAGAACTTTGAAAAGGATCACCAGCTCCTCAAGAAGTCGGTGAACTTAGTGGAAGGATCTTCTTCTAATTCTCGATCCTCTATAAAAGAAAAGAAGAACAAGAAGAAGAAGAAGTCCAAGAAGGTGTAAGTTCAGACTGAAACATCTGTGTAGGGCTAGACCAAGAAACCCATGTCCGATAAGAGTCAAGCGGAGTGCTTCTTCTATAAAAAGTAGGGACATTAGAAGAGGAACTATCCTCAATATATTATTTCTCTGGACCCGAACAAGTCAAGAAAGAAACAAAATATTATTGGGCAAGATACTTATATGATCACTCCTTGTAATTTCTCAATTTATGATTTTACTGACTGGATATTGGATACTGAAAGCACTTACCATATTCGTAATTTGTTGTAGAGATTGCAGGTTGTAGGACATTGAGACAAGGCGAGAGATTCTTGAATGTTGGAGATGGAAGTCCGATTTTAGTTCTAGCATTAGGGATCTTAAAACTTATATTTAAGTCTTATACTATTGTTCTTAGTGATTATCACTATTATCTAAGTTTCTTTTTGAATATCATTTCTATAGGCCTTTTGGCCAAAAACAATGATGAGATTTCAATAAAGAAAGAATTTTGTAATATCATTTTGAATGGTGTTATTATATTTTTTACATATTTGAGTAATGAAATATACATGATATCATAACTTATTAATATAGTCTACTCCACTAGCAAGCATCCTAGATTAGATAATATGTTTGATATCTACTTATGGTACTGTAGGCTAGGTTACATTAATAAGAATAGGATAACTAGGTTGACTCAAGAAAAAGTTCTCAAAATCAGTGATTATGAATCACTTCCAACCTGCAAGTCCTATCTTCTTAAAAGAATGACCAAGTCATCTTTTACTAGAAAAGGTGAAAGAGCCACTGAGCTCTTAAGTCTAGTATACTTTGATATATGTGGATCTATGAGCACAAGTACTAGAGGTAGATATTTCTACTTCATCACTTTCATAGATGATCTATCCAGATATCGATATATCTATCTAATGAAATATAAGTCAGATTTATTTAAAATATTCAAATAATTCTAAAATTAAGTAGAAAAATAAATTAGAAAGAGTATTAAAATTCTTTGGTCTAACTGAGGAGGTGAATACCTTTCTGATGAGTTTCTTATATATCTAGGAGAGAATGAGACTCTCTCTCAATGGACTCCTCTAGGGACACCACAATATAATGGTGTGTCTGAAAGAAGGAATTAAACTCTATTAGATATGGTCTGATCTATGATGGATTTTGCTAGCTTGCTGATATCCTTCTAGGGATATGCACTCGAATTGGCTTGCTATCTTTTGAATAGGATTTCAAGTAAGTAAAGGAACCAGATCTAGGGTTTCATGGATAGATCTTGAAACTTTTTCAAGATCAGACAGTGAAAGACTTAAATAAATTAAATATTTATTTAAATAAATATGAAAAATATCATAGATCTAAGATTTATTATATGATCAAGGCATGATATTAAATTAGAAATTTAAAATATAAAAAAAATTTAAGATGTTGATCTCATCAACATGTTATAATACTATATCTAATGCAACTATAAAATTAATAGATTAGATCTATTACCTATGCAAGTTAGATGTTCTAACTTGCTGATTCAGGCTTGAGGATGAAGTTGTAAGCTGCACATGCATCCGAACTCTAGGAGTCATCCATATGAGCCCACGAGTACGATCAGAAATCCCGATGCAGGAAATTAGCACAGTATGCTAGTACTGTGCTAATTTTTCTTCGATGGTCGATCAGATATCTCCTTCTTCTGGATTTGGATTCTTCCAAAGGGGAGAAGGTAGAGAAGAGGGTTCAGATCTAAGACTCTCTTAGAAAACCTAAGGAAGAAGGAAGGAAGATGATGAACACAGCAACCCTGGAAGAAGACCCTCTTCTTCTTCTTTCTGCTCTCACTTAGACACCTAGTTTGGTGTCTATGAAACCCCAATGCTCAAAGACTCTCTCCCTCTAATTTTTGCACATGTCAAAGTTCTCTCAAAGGTCTGTATTTCATGAAAATTTTAGCCAAAAATTCATTCTAATAAAAAGATATGCAGAGTCCAAGTTTGGTCAAAAACTCAGACAAGGAAAGGACATAATATGGCAAGTTGTTGGGGCGCCTAACTCTTAGGCACCCCCACCTTATTTCCTACTGTGGACCAGCAATAGGGGTGCACAAAAACTTCTTCTTTTACCATGAAATTTAGATAAAATAAAGAAGGTGTGGGTGGCACAATTAGAAGGGGGTGTTTTAGTTTATAAGGATTCTATCTCATAGAATCCTAGATCAAAACTTACTTCTCTTTTGACTTGGTCAACTACCAAATTACCATATGAGAAAGAGAGGGAGAGAGGAGGCATGCATGAAGATCTAGGGAAAGAGTATTTGTCACACAAAATAAGAGAAGAAATAGGGCGTGGGGCATGGAGGGCTAAGGTGGCGCAAGATGGAATCCTAGTCTTACTAGGATTCCATCTATGACTTGGTCAAACATGGTTTCTTAAACCAAATTAAATCAAAATCAAGTCAACCAAATTAAATTAGATTCTAACCTAATTAAGAATTTAATGAAATTAGATTTAATTTTAATTTAATTTTTTAATCAAATTAAAAAATTAGGTTGACCCAAGTCCTAGTTGAACTAGGGCTAGTTTTTTCTTGCACTTGGCTTATCCAATAAGCCAATTGAACTTGATCCAATTAAGTCCAAACTAAATCTAATTAAATCATATTTAATTAGACTTAATCTTAATCTTTTGGTTTAATCAAATTAAGCTAATTAGCAATCAAATTGCTAATTGATCCTCCTGCAATGCTTGCACTAAGTTAAACATCAATCATATTGATTGTTTAATCCTAGAATGATTCTCAATCGTTGATCAACCATCCAATCACATCGCAAGCTCAAATGTGTGTGACCTCATAGGTCCAAACCTAATCTAGTAGTATAGAAATAGATTTTTGTACCAATCAAAGTCACCATCTAGCAATGGTACCCGACGGTCGGATAGGTCGAATGTATAGAACAATATCCTTAGAACCCATGCGGATATAGTTTTCATATAATTCATCTCCTTGACCAAAATGCTCGTAGGACACCTCAGAGTTCAACTATCAACTTTGATCAGATTGTCCACATTGTATTTCAAAATATTAAATCCATCTGATAGATTATCCTACCAAAATTTTGATATATTAAAATACAGTGATACATTCTTCTCTAACTCTTGGAGTGGTCAATTCTATCTCGATCATATTCTGACTTCGCAAATACTTGACTGTGCCTAGAAGTCTTTCATTACTGAATTAGAAATTTAGTTAGTTTGGTACCAAAGCACAGTGAGTTGCTTGCAAATCACTAAGGTGATCTCAGGTCCAAGAGACACTTATACCTATATCCCATTAGAGACATTCTCGATAGTAGAATGCTCTAGAGTAGGTCACATTCAATGATAATGTACCCATACATCTCACCTGTATGCCATACCAGTGTCTCCATACTCTTTGGTTAAGAGGACAACCAACCCATATGGCATACAGTGACCTATGCTCGATAGACGCTGTCGTCCTAATTAACAGCCTATCATTTGATCGTGAACAGATTTAAGGACTAATCGATAAATCCTCTCTTTATCTAAGCTAAATTATCCTAAGAACTTTATCATAATAATGGAGTTCATTAGAAGATGAATACTTTATGATGAAAAATATCAAAAATATATTTTATTTATTAATAAATCAATTATAGATATAATGTAGTTCAACCGTCAACAGGCTGACAATTGGCTTTAGGACATATTTTTCAACAACTCCCACTTGTTATAAAGCCACTCGGTATAGTATCTAATACCCATTTTTGACTTATGGTTGTCGAACTTCTTTATCGCTAGGGCTTTAGTAAAGGGGTCAGCCAGGTTCTCCTTTTCGTTGATCTTTTGAAGGTCGATATCACCTCTATCCATGATCTTCCAGACCAGATGGAAGCGGCGTAGAATATGCTTTGTTTGCTGGTGTGCCTTCGATTTTTTCACCTGAGCAATGGCACCAATGCTGTCGCAGTAGAGCAGGATCAGATCATCAAGAGAGGGTGCTATTCCGAGCTCGATGATAAACTTTCTTAGCCACACAGCTTCCTTCATGGTGTCTGATGCTGCGATGTACTCTACTTCACAAACAAAGTCTACCATAGTATGTTGCTTGGAATTCTTCCAGCAGATAGCTCCACCATTCAGAGTAAAGATATATCCCAATACATTTCTACTATCATCATGGTTAGATTGAAAGCTGGAGTCTGTAAACTCCATAAGTTTCAGATCTGACTCGCCATATACCAACCATTGGTTCTTAGTATTTCTCAAATACTTAAATATGACTTTAACCACTTTTTAGTGGTTTTCTTCAGGATCATATTGATATCTACTCACTACTCTTAGTGAGTATGCCACATTTGGTCTCATACATATCATGACATACATGATAGATCCCACTACCGAAGCATATGGGATTCTACTCATATGCTCTCTCTCTTCAGGAGCTGTCGGACAATCCTTCTTAGATAGAAAAATTTCATGGCCTATCGAAAGATAGCCCATTTTGGAATTCTCCATGCTGAACCTCTTCAACATATTATCTATGTATGTGGACTAGGATAACCCAAGAATCCTTTTAGATCTATTTCTATAGATCTTCATCCCTAGGATGTAGGATGCTTCATCCAAATCCTTCATAGAAATTTTGATGACAACCAGACTTTTATTTCGTACAGTGTGGGGATGTTATTTTTGATTAAGAGAATGTCATCCATGTATAATACAAGAAATACAACTGCTGGACTACTTGCCCATTTGTAAGTGTAGGGTTCTTCTCTATTCTTAATGAAGCCATATGTTTTGATCATTTTATCAAAATACATGTTCCAACTCCGAGATGCCTGCTTCAGTCCATAAATGGATCTCTGAAGCCTGCACACCTTGGACTCATCTGTGTATGTGAACTCCTCAGGTTGTATCATATACACCTCTTCAGTCAACTCTCCATTCAGGAAAGTTGTCTTCACATTTATCTATCAGATCTCATAGTCCAGATAGGCAGCAATCGCAAGCATAATCCAAATGGATTTGAGCATTGTCATAGGAGAAAACATCTCATCATAGTCAATACCATAATATTGATGATATCCCTTAGCAACCAGATGGGCTTTATAGGTCTCCACCTTTTTCTCTATGCTCCTTTTTCTTTTGAAGACCCATTTGCATCCAATGGATTAACTCCTTCGGATGGATCAACCAATGTCCACACATTGTTGACCTTCATGGACTCCATTTTGGACTTCACGATCTCAAGCCATTTCTCAAAATTAGGTCACTGCATGGCATCTATATAGGTGATCGAATTCTCATCATTCTCATTAAGTTCGATAGGATCACCATCTTGGATCAAAAAATCATAGTATCTATTCGAATGACACGGTATTCTACCAGATCGCCTTAATGGTGCAGGTACACTGGGCTCTAAATCTAATCTAATCAAATCCGACTCAGGTTTAGCTATAGGTGTCAATTTTTCTACCTGTTAAACTTCATCAAGTTCAATCTTAGAGATAATAGTTTCTTCACCAAGAAACTTCTTTTCTAAAAAGATTGCCTTAAGGCTGACGAACACCTTTTGTTCTTCAGTATGGTAAAAATAATAATCCTTACTTTCTTTGGGATATCCTATAAACACACACTTATTAGACTGAGGTCCAAGCTTATCTGTATGCAAATGTTTGACATAGGCCGGACAACCCCAAATCCATAGATGAGAGAGTATAGGCCTACGCCCACTCCATATCTCATATGGAGTCTTTGCGATAGATTTACTCGATACATTGATCAATATATATTATACAGTTTCAAGAGCATAACCCCAAAATGAAATAGATAGACTAGCAAACCCCATCATAGATCGAACCATGTCCAACAAGATTTAATTTCTCCTTTCCAATACACCATTATGCTATGATATGCCAGGAAGAGTCCATTATGAGAGAATCCCATTCTCTCCTAGATATATCAAGAACTCACTAGATAGATATTCACCTTCTCGATCTGATCGAAGGGTTTTAATACTTTTTTTAGTTTATTTTTCTACTTCACTTCAGAATCTTTTGAATATTTCAAATGAATCCGGTTTATGTTTCATTAGATAAATATATCCGTACCTAGATTGATCATCTATGAAAGTGATGAAGTAGAAATATTCATCTCTAGCACCAGTGCTCATTGGTCCACATACATCAGTATGTACTAGACGTAAGAGCTCAGTAGCTCTCTCATCTTTTTTAGTAAAAGCTGACTTGATCAATTTTTTAAGAAGATATGACTCATAGGTTGGAAGTGATTCACAATCACCAACTTTGAAGATTTTCTCTTGGGTCAACCTGTTTATCCTATTATTGTTAATGTGACCTAGTCTACAGTGCCATAGGTAGATATCAGAGATATTATCTAATTTAGGATGTTTTCTAAAAGTGTACATTAAACTCATAGATTGTGATAAAATATAAATACCATTTCTTTGTTGTTCTTGCATTATTATAACATTATTCATAATAATATCATAATAATCTCCCTTTATAGATAAATGATAACCATCTTTGGCCAAAAGACTAACAAAGATTATATTCATCAGAAAGGAAGGACAATAATGACATTCATTTAAAGAAATGATATTAGTATTGAAAATAAGTTGAACTATTCTCATAGCTAGAACTGGAATACACTTCCCATCTTCAACATTTAGGAATCGCTCATTATTCTCAAATCATCTACTAATTTGAAGTCCTTGCAATATGTTACAAATATGGACTGGACTTTCGATATCCAATACCCAAGAAGAAGTATCACAAATAGAGAAATTACAAGGTGTTATCATATAACATCCTTGATCAGCAACTACTTGCTCATCTCTCTTATTCAACCTATTGTGGTCATGAAAATCTTGACACTGAGGACAATTCCTTTTTCAATACCCATGCTTCTTACAATAGAAGTACTCTGCCTGATCTAGGTTATTCTTGGATCTTATGTTTAAATTGGGCATAGAGGCTCCAACGCGAACCAGTTCATGCTGCTGAACAACATTCAACTTCCGATACTTATTATTGAAGTTGGTTTTCATAAGTTAATCACTGTCTAACAATAAATGGAGCAATTGTGGTTTGGGTTTAATTGCATAAAGGAGAATCAAAAGCCTAATTAGTAATTGATTCATTAAACCTAAAGATTTAGACTTTAATCAAAAGGTCTCCCACTATTTTATTTGAACTAGTAGCCTTTACCATCAATTTGAGAAATTATCCTAATTCCTTAGTGGGTACTAAAATCAACATAGACTACACACAAGCCCAACTATGGTTGGTTAACCCATGTACATCTAAGGATAGGTTCATAATCAGTTATTTTTCTAAATAATTTTTAGTAATTTAATTTTGTCCCAAGTATCTTTTCAGTAGGCTAGGGTCTCCACTAAAAGTCTCGATTAGGTTCAACCATTAACATGATCATACTTGGTCCATCTAACTAATGAATGATTAAGTCCAACTATGGTTGGTCAATCTAACCATCATTTAGAGAGACGCATCCAAGAAATTATATTATGAATGATAATTTCATTAGCGGATAAACACCAGGCCTATGGGCCTCTAATGATTATCCAACTAATGGATTCATTATCATCCACTTAATGGGAGGCTATTATCTAGTTATTACCATAACTATTTCATTTTATGGACCTAATAATTTTAGAGAATTTAATTGATTTGATTTAGAAAAAGGAGGTCAAATGAACTAGCCTATCATAATTCTCCCACTGACTTCACCAAGTCAGCTTAAGGAAAACCATTAATAGACTGGTCAAGGAGCACCTAAATCAGTCATATTGATTTACCTAGCTGACATGGGTCAGCTCAAATAATCAAGTGATCCGATCAAAACATAATTTTATCAAGAGGCTAGGTAAGTTTGATCAGTGGGAGGGTCTGCCAAAGCTTGCCTTAGACACCATCAGAAATGGCTAGTGATAAACATCATAAATTCACCAATAGAAGTATTAATTTATCAATTAATTGATATTAATTTTTAAGAATTAATAATCAATTTATATATAATTTTTGAAAAATTCATATTTTTATTAATTAAAAAATTAATTAAAAAAATAATAAAAATAATAAAAATAATAAAAATTAAAAAATAAAATTTTATTATCAATATAAAGAGCTCATTTTACTGATCACAACGAAATAAATTTCAAGTAAAACAGAGCTAAAATGGAAAAGATATGAATTTTGAAAGATATAAAATAAATAAAAATTAAATAAAAAAAAGAAAATGGCTCAGCCGGCTCTGTAAGCCGAGCCACCAAGCCAAGCCAAGCCATCAAGCCGACTCAGCCGTTGAAGCCATCAACCGGTCCACGATCTAGGCGTGGACCGCCAGCTCAGCAAATTCCGGCGAATCAGAGATTGCCACGTGGTGGACCTAGGGTCTACAGAAATTTATCGCGGCTCACAAGGGTAATTTAGTCTTTTTTTGTTCGACAACAGCGGCGCTGATTGATTGCGGTGTGTGGTGCGGCTGGTCCACGCGGTCCATGGGAATAGTTATTGCGCGATCGGACGGATGTGGTTGTTTGCGGTCAGGATCGGACGGCTGTGGTTGCTTCCAAATTTTATTCAAATACAAACATCACGCGGATCACCATCGGATGGCAGCGCTCGATCCAGGTGATGATCCGACGGTCCAGAATGCTGCCGGTGGTGATCAAGACTCCCGAAGCATGATTTGTGGCCAGATTTTCTCGATCAAGCGCGATCCAATGGCCAGAATTTAATCCGACCCGATCTGAGCTTATCTGCATCCGATTTTGATGATTTTTGGACCATTGGATTTCTATTGAATGGCTGGATTTTATCAGATTTATCAGAGTCATATCAAAGCTATTTTGTTTCAAATTTTATCCAAATTTATTTATATTTTGATGATTACAAAGGCATTAGTCCCATATTGCCTTTAGAAAAAATATCCAGCCCTCCTAGCTCTATAAAAAGGACCCCAGGCCACCAAAAATCAATATCTCCGATCAAGGTGAAGCTTTGGTATAGGGCGAAGCTAGGCTATGGGTTAAAGGCTGCTTTGAAGCAACGGGTGCCGAGAAGAAGAGCCGAGCTTCTACACCATCTTTCTGCCAATGCCGATCCAAGATCAGAGATCAGGCTATTTTATTTCTTTTTAAATTTTATGTATTTAAATTTTGAAAATTTTAATTAATAAAAATTTTATTTTTGCATTTTAATTTCTTGCTTTTTATTTTTATTGTAATTTAATTTCTGCACTTTAAATTATTGCTTTGCAAGTAGATGCTAAGATCTAACTAATAGATCTTAGTACCAAGTTTAAATTCCTACATCTTTTAATTTTTATTTTTAATTTTCCGACTTCAATCCTAATTCTAAAAACTCAAATTCTTCTTCTCTTTTCAAAAATCAAAGATTTCAAATCTAAAAACACTACCTTCCCTGTGGATTCGACCCGACTCACTACTATCTATGCAATTTTAATGATTTTAAGAAGTCGGATTAAACTGATAAACATGGTGTCTTAACGACAGCATCGTGCTTCTATCAATTTTAAATTAAATTAAAATTAACAAATAAAATAATTAAAAAAATCAAAAACTTGATAGGAGCACGATGCTGTCGTTAAGACACCATGTTTATCAGTTTAATCCAACTTCTTAAAATCATTAAAATTGCGTAGATAGTAGTGAGTCGGGTCGAATCCACAGGGAAGGTAGTGTTTTTAGATTTGAAATCTTTGATTTTTGAAAAGAAAGAAGAAAAGAATTTGAGTTTTTGGAATTAGGATTGAAGTCGAAAAATTAAAAATAAAAATTAAAAGATGTAGAAATTTAAACTTGGTACTAAGATCTATTAGTTAGATCTTAGCATCTACTTGCAAAGCAATAATTTAAAGTGTAGAAATTAAATTACAATAAAAATAAAAAGTAAGAAATTAAAATGCAAAAATAAAATTTTTATTAATTAAAATTTTCAAAATTTAAATACATAAAATTTAAAAAGAAAAGAAATAAAATAAAATAGCCTGATCTCTGATCTTGGATCGGCATTGGCAGAAAGATGGTGTAGAAGCTCGGCTCTTCTTCTCGGCACCCGTTGCTTCGAAGCAGCCTTTAACCCATAGCCTGGCTTCGCCCTGTACCAAAGCTTCACCTTGATCGGAGATATTGATTTCTGGATGGCCTGGGGTCCTTTTTATAGAGCTAGGAGGGCTGGATATTTTTTCTAAAGGCAATATGGGACTAATGCCTTTGTAATCATCAAAATACAAAGAAATTTGGATAAAATTTGAATCAAAATAGCTCTGATATGACTCTGATAAATCTGATAAAATCCAGCCATTCAATAGGAATCCAACGGTCCAAAAATCATCAAAATCGGATGCAGATAAGCTCAGATCGGGTCGGATTAAATTCTGGCCGTTGGATCGCGCTTGATCGAGGAAATCTGGCCGCAAATCGCGCTTCGGGAGTCTTGATCACCGCCGGCAGCATTCTGGACCGTCGGATCATCGCCTGGATCGAGCGCTGCCGTCCGATGGTGATCCGCGTGATGTTTGTATCTGAATAAAATTCGGAAGCAACCACAGCCGTCCGATCCTGACCGCAAACAACCACATCCGTCCGATCGCGCAATAACTGTTCCCATGGACCGCGTGGACCGGCCGCACCGCACACCGCAACCAATCAGCGCCGCTGTTGTCGGAGTGAAAAGACTAAATTACCCTTGTGAGCCGCGATAAATTTCTGTAGACCCTTTAAGGGGTCTAGGTCCACCACGTGGCAATCTCTGATTCGCCGGAATTTGCTGAGCTGGCGGTCCACGCCTGGATCGTGGACCGGACTGATGGCTTCAACGGCTGAGTCGGCTTTGATGGCTTGGCTTGGCTTGGTGGCTCGGCTTGCGGAGCCGGCTGAGCCGTTTTCTTTTTTTATTTAATTTTTATTTATTTTATATTTTTAAAAATTCATATCTTTTCCATTTTAGCTCCGTTTTACTTGAAATTTATTTCGTTGTGATCAAAAAAATGAGCTCTTTCTATTGATAATAAAATTTTATTTTTTAATTTTTATTATTTTTTATTATTTTTTAATTAATTTTTTAATTAATAAAAATATGAATTTTTCAAAAATTATATATAAATTGATTAATTAATTCTTAAAAATTAATATAAATTAATTAATAAATTAATACTTTTATTGGTGAATTTATGATGCTTATCACACCCCCCAACTTAAGCTTTGCTCGTCCTCGAGTAAAGAAAGAATTTAGTTTTAAATACCTTTTAACTTTAGAGTTTCGAATTTTACCTAAGCAATTTTCAAAATGGCCATTGATATTCAGTAGAGCTTAAATGAGATATATCATTGGGGTATTAATACTTATCAATAGAAAAATTAAGTAAAGAACATTAAATTTTTCAGAACTTTTTCTAAATTATTCCACTTTTATCTCTGATTTGTCTAAACTTTCATATAGGCAGGTGTATTGCTACTTTCATCCTTCATTTATTAATTTTTATTTTCACATTGCCCACTTTTTGATGCGAATATCATTGCTTACTTAGGCAACGGGACCCGGTTACTTCGGTGGGAAACCAATATTTTTTTTTTTTTTTTTTTTTTTTTTTTTTTTAACGTTGTACCACTATTGAGTGTCTTAACTCCTTAAGCTTTCTATTTGATCCATGTAGCGAGTCTTGGGCCAATGACTCCCAAACCAGTTGGCTTTAGGGCACTAGGTATAGAATACCCCTCGGGCTTACTAGCTCGAATCAAATAGGCTACGAGTTAAGACTAGCTTTACAACGAGCTTCTTTGCCCTTCCCACCTTTTGATGCGAAACTCAATGCTTGCTTAGGCAAAGAGGCCCGGTTACTCAGTGAGAAGTACTTGGAAACTATTTTATTAAAATAAATTTTTATATGAAGAAATGTATAGTTACCCTACACAAGCCTATAAAAAGTAGACTTTTCTTTGATGCTAGTAGAAATAATTAGAAATGCTCCAAAAAAAAATTTTATGTTCTGGACTTAACTCTTTATTGAATTTTCTTAATACTTGATTCCTCAATATCTCATAGATTCTCTAATCTGTGCATCAATTTTTTTTTTAAAATGCTTAGTTTAATTCGATTCTTAAGCATAATCAAGTATCTAAATACTAAATACTAACTTTTTCGAGGACTTAAAATTTTAAAATTTTTATTTTTCTCTCCCCCCAACTTAATCGACATTGTCCTCAATGGAGAAGAAGAAAAAATAAAGGATGTAATAAAAAAAATGGAAGAATACACCTAACTCAGTATTTATTTATTTATTTATTTATTTATTTATTTTATTTTTTTGGTCCAGCACATGCCTTTACAAATTTGAGCTCTCCCTCCAACTTATTCAAATTATCCTAAAAAGAAAATAAGATAAATTAGATAAAAACTAAATATTGGGTTGCCTCCCAACAAGCGCTAAGTTTACCGTCTTCAGCCAGACACAATGTAGCTCACTATCCTGTGTCGAATATTGGATTGACAAATTCCAATGGTTTTGGATTGCCAATCTCAGAAAGTTGATGTTGATTTTTAATCCCATTATTGATATATTCACTGTTAATTTTTGGGATATATTTTATGATTCCATTCTCAGACCCATGTTTATTAAGAATTACTCCTATTTGTTCTTCTAAAATGCTCATGAATGGAGTTTTAGGAGTTAAGTTTGATTCAATGGGTGCTGGAATGGTGACTAAAGGCGGTTTTAATTCTGGAGGTAAATTAATGTGATCCTGCTTAAACAACTCCATTGACATTTCATTACATGCCTTTTGATTTTTATAAGAAGAACCAGCTTCTAGGGTTGAAGGGAATAGGACATTAGGTTTATAAGTCTCGGGTAAATCATCTATTCTCTTTTCCCTTATTTCTATCTCATTTAAACTGGAACTAGCATCAGTACTAATTCCTGGCTTGGGTTCTTCTATGTGGTTAGTCTCAGTACTAACCAGTTCCTCTAAATTTTTATTTTGGCTAGCATCAGTACTAGCCTCTCTCACCTGGTCTTGGTATGGGTCCATAAGAATCCTATAGCTTTTAAGTTCAGGAATTACTTTGGTATTCTCAAATTGGAGATTCTTAGATGAAACATTAGATTGATAATTTAATCCAGGTGGTTGGTGGTCATTAGGTGGGTTGTTTGAAATTGGTAGGTTCGGTAGTTGATCTAGTTCTCTCCTCATGTTAGACTCAACTAATTATCCTATTTGAGCTTCTAGTCTGGCGATAGATTGCTGTTGAGTTAGAATTAATTGTTGAAGTTGGTTAAATCTATCATCAGCTAGATTGGTCTGTTGAGGAGGTGGGTATGAAGGCTGATTATAATATGATGGCTGGTTAAACTGACTAGGCTGACCATTATTATAGGCATAATTTTGATAATTTTGCTCAAGTGAAATTTGGGTCTGAGCCTGAGTCTGTTGGGATGTCCAAGAAAAATTAAAGTTACTCCAATCTGAATTATATGAATTTGAAAATGGGTCATTAATCAATTTGGAGTATCCTTGAGTAGCTTGAACTTGTTCTTGGATAAAATATGGAAACTGTGCAGTCATAGGATATTCACTTACATGATGGGTTGGACTAGCACAGATTGAATAATTCTCCTGATAATTAGAAGATGATGTGAATTGTGCAGGAGATTGTTGACCTAGGGTTAGGAGTTGATCTATTTTCTGAGCAAGAAGGTCAACTTTATCTAATTTTTGGACAATTAGATTCATATTAGCCATTATTATGTTTAATGTGAATCAACCATTCAATTAAGTTCAACTAAATCAGAAAAAGTGATTTCCTACCATGCATGTATTAGTGTAACCCTAATGTATGGTTCAAAAAAATTTTTAGAATATTTTTTTTTTATTATTATTATTATTATTTTATTATATTAAAAATTAATTTTTTTAATTATTTTTATTTATTAATTTTAATTTAATTTAATTTAATTTAATTATTAATATTTTTTAGTTAGTTTAATTTAATTTTTATTTTATTTTATTTTTAGAGGAGTAAGGAGAAGAAAGAAAGAAGAGTTCTAAAGAAGAGGTCCTAAGGAGTCCTAGAACTAAGAAGAAAGAGAAGAATTAGGTTTAATTAGATTTAATGTTGGTTAGCAATCAAGTTGGTCAATCAATCCTGACTAAGGGTTATCCTAGATCTAGACAGCTCCTAACTGCCAAGGTCACCTTCAAGCCCTCCAAGTGTAGGATTAGCCAATCAACTAGCCAGGTAAGTGTAAGGTCGGTGGGAGTCCCCCCGTTGCTTGCCTTAGACACCAATTGTGCTTGGCCAGGTAAGCGAACGGAACCAATTAGAAACCACCTTCCTTCGGGCCCAATCGTCCCTGAACCACTTTCCTAGACACCAGTCAAATTGACTTATCCTAACCCGGTTCAACTCTTAGGATTCCTTGTCCTATTGAGCTCGAGTTCCTAGGGTTGATGTCTAATTGATTTTAAAATTAAAGGCTTAGGTCAATGCAGGATGCTGGTTGGTTGTTTGTGGGCTAAGGAAGGGTGATCAAATCCCCACCTTATCTTGTTTAATTGGGTTGTGCCCTTAATTTGATTTAATATGATATGCAAAAAAAAAAAAAAATTCAATCAAAGGGTTCTATGCAATTTAAACTAGATGCATGTAACTAATTGTATTCTGAAAGGCTTACCTTGCCTCCAGCAATCACCAAAAAAAATAAAAATAAAAATAAAGATAAAAATAAAACTAATATGATGCATGCTCTAAACAGTTAGGATTTCTAATCTTATCATGAGGCTTTTAATTAGGTTTAAATGAATATTTTTTTAAATTAATTTAAAAATAAAATAAATAAATAAATAAATAAAAAGAAAAGAGGACTAGGGTTAGGATTGATCTCACCAAAATTTGATGCTTTCTTCGTTTTCTCCTTTTTTTTCTACAAAATAAATAAAAAAAATTAGTAAGCAATATTAAAAAAATTTATAATTAATTTACAAAAAAAATCAAAGAAATCAAAGAAAAAAAAATAGCATCTATTCCTTCCCCGGCAACGGCGCCAAAAACTTGATGCGTTTGCCGAAATTATTTTTAATAAATCAAAGAAATCAAAATCAAAAATCAAAAACCTTCCCCGGCAACGGCGCCAAAAACTTGATAGGGACGCGATGTTGTCGTTAAGACACCGTGTTTATCAGTTTAATCCGACTTCTTAAAATTATTGAAAATGCGTAGATAGTAGTGAGTCGGGTCGAATCCACAGGGAAGGTAGTATTTTTAGATTTGAAATCTTTGATTTTTGAAAAGAAAAAGAAAAGAATTTGAGTTTTTGGAATCAAAAGTGAAGTCGGAAAATTAAAAATAAAAATTAAAAGGATGCAGGAATTTAAACTTGGTACTAAGATCTACTAGTTAGATCTTAGCATCTACTTGCAAAGCAATAATAATTAAAGTGCAGAAATTAAATTGCAATAAAAATAAAAAGCAAGAAATTAAAATGCAAAAATAAAATTTTTATTAATTAAAATTTTAGAATTTAAATACATAAAATTTAAAAAGAAAAGAAATAAAATAAAATAGCCTGATCTCTGATCTTGGATCGGCATTGGCAGAAAGATGGTGTAGAAGCTCGGCTCTTCTTCTCGGCACCCGTTGCTTCGAAGCAGCCTTTAACCCATAGCCTGGCTTCGCCCTGTACCAAAGCTTCACCTTGATCGGAGATATTGATTTTCTGGATGGCCTGGGGTCCTTTTTATAGAGCTAGGAGGGCTGGATATTTTTTCTAAAGGCAATATGGGACTAATAGCCTTTGTAATCATCAAAATACAAAGAAATTTGGATAAAATTTGAATCAAAATAGCTCTGATATGACTCTGATAAATCTGATAAAATCCAGCCGTTCAATAGGAATCCAACGGTCCAAAAATCATCAAAATCGGATGCAGATAAGCTCAGATCGGGTCGGATTAAATTCTGGCCGTTGGATCGCGCTTGATCGAGGAAATCTGGCCGCAAATCATGCTTCGGGAGTCTTGATCACCGCCGGCAGCATTCTGGACCGTCGGATCATCGCCTGGATCGAGCGCTGCCGTCCGATGGTGATCCGCGTGATGTTTGTATCTGAATAAAATTCGGAAGCAACCACAGCCGTCCGATCCTGACCGCAAACAACCACATCCGTCCGATCGCGCAATAACTGTTCCCATGGACCGCGTGGACCGGCCGCACCGCACACCGCAACCAATCAGCGCCTTCTGTTGTCGGAGTGAAAAAGACTAAATTACCCTTGTGAGCCGCGATAAATTTCTGTAGACCCTTTAAGGGGTCTAGGTCCACCACGTGGCAATCTCTGATTCGCCGGAATTTTGCTGAGCTGGCGGTCCACGCCTGGATCGTGGACCGGCTGATGGCTTCAATGGCTGAGTCGGCTTTGATGGCTTGGCTTGGCTTGGTGGCTCGGCTTGCGGAGCCGGCTGAGCCGTTTTCTTTTTTTATTTAATTTTTATTTATTTTATATTTTTAAAAATTCATATCTTTTCCATTTTAGCTCCGTTTTACTTGAAATTTATTTCGTTGTGATCAAAAAAATGAGCTCTTTCTATTGATAATAAAATTTTATTTTTTAATTTTTATTATTTTTTTATTATTTTTTAATTAATTTTTTAATTAATAAAAATATGAATTTTTCAAAAATTATATATAAATTGATTAATTAATTCTTAAAAATTAATATAAATTAATTAATAAATTAATACTTTTATTGGTGAATTTATGATGCTTATCA
>QRFJ01002223.1:0-16731 GCA_006176705.1 Cocos nucifera | reverse complement strand
AGATTAAAGAATGGACTTAATTAGAGAATTGACTAAATCTAATCAATTGTTGACTTAGATTAGATCAAAGATTCTCTAGATCAATTATAATAGTTGTAGTTGGTTAAGTCTATGTCTTTAACAAGATCCAAGATGGACTTGATTCTTAGCTATGCGGTCTAGCACGAACTGTTAGGTTGATCTAATTGAAACTAATTAAACTAGTTGGTATCTAAGGTAAATCAGACCAGTGGTTTTTAATTGGTAGCTTGCTTACCTGGCCATTTCTGATGATGTCAAGGCAAGCCTGGCAGATCCTTCCATTGATCGAACTTACCTGAACTCTTGGTGAGATTATGTTTTGATCAGATCGCTTAACTATTCGAGCTGACCCATGTCAGCTAGGTAAATCAGTTTGATTGATTTAGGTGCTCCTAGACCAACCTATTAATGGTCTCCCTTAAGCTAACTTGGTGAAGTTAGTGGGAGGATCATGACAAACTGGTTAATCTGACCTACTCACTTCTATAAATTAAATCCTCTAAAATTATTAGGTCCCTAAAATAAAATAGTTATTTGATAACTGAATCATAGCCTTCTATTAAAGTGGATGTTAATGAGTCCATCAGTTGGATAATCATTGGAGGCCCAAAGGCCTAGTGCTTATCGATTGATGGAATTATCATTTATTATATGATCTCTGGATCATCTTTCTAATGTGGTTCAGGTGGGCCAACAGTTGGGCCTGATCATTATTGGTTGGAGGCAGTAAGGTTTGTTAATGGTCGGACTAACTGGATTCTTTTCTACAAGGCCAAGTCAACTGATCAGCGGCTGGCAAATTTAAATTACTGAAAATTATTTGGAAAAAATTGGTTATGATCCTTAGATGTACATGGGTGGGCCAACCAAGTTGACTCATGTACATCTATGTTTCTAAGTACCACTAAGGATTGGGCATTTCTCGTAATTGAAGATAAGGCTATCTTTGATATTATGCAACCTTTTGATTAAAGTCCAAATCTTTAGGTTTAATGATCAATTCATAATAAGTTTGATTTCTTTTGTGTAGACATGGCTACTTCTATCATCCAATCATTTGGATAATTAAGTTGGTGGGATCACTTTGATCGGTATAAAAGTTAAGATGTCTGGAGCATGAAGATCCATATGTGCTGAGGATCCTACACTAAGAGCTACTGCCATGCACGTGGAAAGTCTGACACTTATCAGAATGGCTTAGTGATCAAACCATCACTTATCTATACGATAGCAACTAATCGCAAGTTTGAAATAGCCTCACCATAAAAGTTCGCAGTGTTGCAGGATTCCTTTTGGCACTCGATGACTTTGAGAGGCACAAGACTTAGTTGCACATTTTCAAGTCAGAATATGGGAAGGAGCCTCTGTCACTGATCTGTATTGTATATGTGAGCTGATCGAGCGCTGAGCAAACTTAGCTTTCTCTTGTGAATAACTTGAAAAATGCATCTAAACCGCTGCAAAGTCCTTTCCTTTTCTTATCAACAGAATGACAGCTGAATAACTACTGGCTTACTGGGGTTACTTCAGAATTTGAGAAGGATCACATCTCCTAAAATTATATGAACTTAGTATTTTGTCTTCTTTTCTCGATCCTTTTGGAAAGAGAGAAGAATAAGAAGAAGAAAAAAGAAGGTGCAAGTTCAGGCTGGGCATCAGTGCGCAGATCATAATATAATTCTGATAAGAGTCAAGCTGAATGCTTCTTTTGCAAGAAGCAGAGGCACTGGAGAGGAACTGCCTTAGTAATTCCTTCGTGGATCAAACAGGCAGAAAGAAGCAACTATTGCTGCAAGGTATTTATTGATAACTCCTTATTTTTTTCTATTTAGATATTACTGACTGGGTATTGGATACAATCCTAATTATTTGCAATTCGTTGTAGAGGTTGTAGGTTAGAGAAATTTAAGAAGATGAGAGATTCCTAAACGTTATTATATACCTTCAGTTTCTAGCTTTAGAAATTTTGAATTGTATTTGAATCTCATACTGTTGTTTCTTAGGATGTCATTATCCTAGTTTCTTTTTAAATATCATTTCTGTAGCCTTTTGCATGAAATTATGAAATAAAAAAAAAATGATTTGTTTTTATGAATGATGTTACTGCTTTTATGGATATTGAACAATGGTGTATATTGTTATCAAACCTGTTAATGTATTATTCTCTGACAAGCATCTGAAATTAATAGTGTATCAGATATCTATTTGACTATAGTAATTAAACAAAGAATAAATAATCAAGAGGAAACCTCAAATCATGATTGTGAATCATTCAACCTAAGTCCTATCTTCTTAGTAAAAGGATCAAGTCACCTTTTACTGAAAAGGATGAGAGAGCCAATAAGCTCTTAGGTCTAGTACATACTGATGTATATGGACCAATGAGCACAAGTGCCAGAGGTGGATATGTCTACTTCATCACTTTCATAGATGATCTATCTAGATATGGATATGTCTATCTGATGAAACATAAGTCAGATTCTTTTGAAATGTTCAAATGATTCCGAAGTGAAGTAGAAAAATAAATTGAGAAGAGTATTAAAACTCTTTGATCTGATCGAGGAGTAGAATATCTTTCTGATGAGTTTCTCACATATCTAGGAGAGAATGAAATTCTCTCTTAATGAACACCTCCTAGAATACCATAGTATAATGGTATGTCTGAAAGAAGGAATCGAACTTTATTAGACATGATCCGATCCATGATAAAATTTGCCAGCTTGCCAATATCCTTCTGAGGATATGCACTCGAATCGACTTGTTATCTATTAAATAGGATTATAAGTAAGTCTGTAGTTAAAACCCTATATGAGATATGGACAGGGCATAAGTCAGCACTTTCACACCTTAGGATTTGGGGGTGCCCGGCTTATGTCAAATAGTTAGTTACAGACAAACTTGGATCTAGGTCTGACAAGTGTACATTCATAGGAAACCCAAAAGAGATGAAAGGATACTATTTCTACCATGCTAATGAATAAAAGATGTTCGTCAGTCTTAGAGCAATCTTTTTGGAAAAGGAGTTCCTCAGTGAAGGAACTATTGCCTCTAAGGTTGAACTTGATGAAGTTCAATAGGTAGAAAGTCCAACACAGAATGTTGAACCTAAGTCGGATTTAATCAGATCATATCTGAAGCCTAGTGAACCCACACCATTAAGACGATCTGGTAGAGTACTGCACCATCTGGATAGATACTATGGATTCTTGATCCAGGATGGTGATCCCATCAAACTTGATGAGAACGATGAGGATTCGATCACTTATATGGATGCGATGTAGAGATCCAACTCTGAGAAATGGCTAGAAGCCATGAGATCTGAAATGGATTCCATGAAGGTCAATGATGTATAGACATTAGTTGACCCACCTGAAGGGGTTAAATCCATTGGGTGTAAATGGATCTTCAAAAGGAAGAGGGGTGCAAACGAAAATATGGAGATCTATAAAGCCCGTCTGGTTGCAAAGGGATATCATCAACATTATGGTATTGACTATGACAAGATATTCTCTCTTGTGGCAATGCTCAAGTCCATTCGGATCATGCTTGCCATTGCTGCCCATCTGGACTATGAGATCTGGCAGATGGATGTGAAGATAGCTTTCCTAAATGGAGAGCTAACCAAAGAGGTGTATATGATACAATCTAAAGAGTTCACATCCATAGATGAGTCCAAGGTGTGCAAGCTTCAGAGATCCATTTATGGATTGAAGCAGGCATCTCGGAGTTGGAACATGCATTTTGATAAAGTGATCAAAACGTATGGCTTCATTAAGAATGGAGAAGAACCCTGCATTTACAAATGGGCAAATAGTCCAGCAGTAGTATTTCTTATTTTGTACGTGGATGACATTTTCTTAATCGAAAATAATATCCCCGCACTACAAGGAATAAAAGTCTGATTGTCATCATAGTTCTCCATGAAGGACTTGGGTGAAGCATCCTACATCCTAGGGATGAAGATCTATAGGGATAGATCTAAAAGGATGCTTGGTATATCTCAGTCCACATACATAGAAACTATGCTGAAGAGGTTCAATATGAAGAATTTCAAAAGGGGCTATTTCTCGATAGGCCAAAAAATTTCTCTCTCTAAGAAGGATTGTCCGACAACTCCTGAAGAGAGAGCGTATGAGTAGAATCCCATATGCTTCGGTAGTGGGGTCTATTATGTATGCAATGACATGTACGAGATCAGACGTGGCATACTCACTAGAAGTGGCGAGTATATACCAGTCTAACCTTGGAGAAAATCATTGGAAGGTGGTTAAAACCATCCTTTAAGTATTTGAGAAATACTAAGGACCAATGGTTGGTTTATGGGGAGTCAGATCTGAAGCTTATGGGGTTTATAGAGTCCAGCTTTCAATCTAACCATGATGATGTAAAAGTGTATCAGGATATATCTTTACTCTAAATGGTGGAGCCATCTGCTGAAAAAGTTTTAAGTAGCATATAGTGGCTAACTCTGTTTGTGAAGCAGAGTACAAGGCAGCATCAGATGCAACAAAGAAAGCTGTGTGGTTGAGGAAGTTCATCACCGAACTTGGAGTAGCATCCTTCATTGATGGTCCAGTCCTACTTTACTGCAATAGCACTGGCACCATAGCTCAAGCAAAGGAACCGAAGGCACACCAGCGAACAAAGCATATTCTGCACCGCTTTCATTTGGTCCATGAGATTGTGGATCGTGGTGACGTCGACCTTCAGAAGATTGACGAAAAGAAGAACCTAACCGACTCCTTCACTAAAAGCCCTGCCAATCAAGAAGTTCGACAACCATAAGTCGAAGATGGAAATTAGATATTGTATCGAGTGGCTTTAGGACAAGTGAGAGTTGTTGAAAGTTGTATCCCAAAGTCAATTATCAGCCTGTTGATGGTTGAGCTATTTCATAATTATAATTGATTAATAAAAATATTTTGACATCTTTTTCATCACAAGTTTACTTCTTCTAATGAACTCTAATATTGTGATGAAGTCCTTAGGACTGTTTAGTTTCAATAAAGAGAAGATTTATCGATTAGTCCTTAAATTTCTTCACGATCAAATGATAGGCTGTTAATTAGGACAACAGTGTCTATCGAGCATAGGTCGCTATATGCCATATAGGTGATTGTCCTCTTAACCAAGGAGTGTGGAGATACTGGTATGGCATACAGGTGAGATGTATGGGTACATCATCATTGAATGTGACCAACTTTAGAGCATTCTGCTTTCGAGAATGTCTCTGATGGGATAAAGGTATAAGTATCCTTTAGACCTGAGATCACCTCAGTGACTTGCAAGCAACTCACTGTGCTTTGGTACTAAACTAACTAAATTTTTAATTCAATAATGGAAGGCTTCTGGACACAATCAAGTATTTGTGAAGTCAGAGTGTGATCAAGATGGAATTGACCACTCCAAGAGTTGGAGAAGAATGTATCACTATATTTCAATATAGCAAAACCTTGGCTAGGATAATCCATCATATGGATTTGATATTTTAAAATATAATGTGGACAACCTGATTAAAGTTCATAGTTGAACTTTGAGGTGTCCTACGAGCATTATGGTCAAGGGGATAAATTATATGGAAACTATATCTGCATGGATTCTATGGATGGTGTTCTACACCTTTGACCTATCTGACCGTCGGGTATCATTGCTAGATGATCACTTTGATTGGTATAGAAATTTATTTTTATGCTACTAGCTTAGGTTCAGACCTATGAGGTCACACACATTAGAGCTTACGATCTGATCAGATGGTTGATCAACGATTAAGAATTATTCTAAGGTTAAACAATCAATATGGTTGGTGTTTAACCTAGTGCAAGTATTGTAGAAGGATCGATTAGCAATTGAATTGCTAATTGGCTTAATTTGATTAAGCCAATAGATTGAGATTAAGTATAATTAAATATAATTTAATTAGATTTAGTTTGGGCTTGATTGAATCAAGTTTAATTGATTTATTGGACAAGCCAAGTGCAAGGAAGAACTAGTCCTAGTCTAACTAGGACTCGAATTAACCCAATTTTCTAATTTGATTAGAAAATAAATTAGAATTAAATCAAATTTAATCTAATTTAATTAAGTCCTTAAATAGGTTAGGATCTTATTTAATTGAGTTGATTTAATCTTGATTTTATTTGGTTAAAAGATCTTGTTTGACCAAGTCAAAATAGGAGTCCTAATGTGACTAGGACTCCCTATCAGTTGCGCCACTTAATCCTCATGCCCTATGCCCTTTTTGTTTTGTTTCTTACATGAAAATTCTCCACTCTCATGGCTTCTCACTCCCTCTTTCTCTCCTCCTTTTCTCATAAGGCAATTTGTTGGAAGACCAAGTCAAAAGAGGAGTTAGTTTTGCTTAGGGTTCTATGAGATAGAATCCTTGTTGACCAAAACACCTTCCCTTGAGTGCCACCCCCTCTTTTAATTAATTCTTCTCTTATTTTATGAAAATAATCTCCTTTTTTGTGTGCCCTCCCTTGCTGGTTAATGTCAATAATTGTGGAGGAGGCACCCAATAGTTGGGCGCCCCAACAACTTTTCATGTTTGGACATTCCTAGTCTATGATTTTGATCTAACTTGGACTCTTCTTTTTCTCTATTTATTGAATTAATTTTATTTTAATTCTTTTATGAAATATAGAACTTTGGGAGAGATTTGGGGTGTGCAAAAATCAGAGGAAGAGGATCCTTGGGCATGGGGGTTCCATAGGCACCAATCTAGGTGTCTAGGTGAGAGAAAAGAGAAGAAGAAGAGGGTCTTCTTCTAGGGCTATTTTATTTTCAATCTCTCCTCTTTTTTTTGAGTTTTTCCAAAAGAGTCTCAGATCAGTAAACTCTCATCTTCCTTCTCATATTTTAGAGAGTCCAAATTTTGAAGAAGAGAGCTTCAGATCGACCATTGAAGAAGGATCACCACAGTACTAGCATGCTATGCTGATTTCTTGCATCGAACTTCAGATCAGAAATCGTAGGCTCGTGTGGATGACTCCTAGAGGCCGGATGCATGTGCAGCTCGTGACTTCATCCTCAAGCCTAGATCAGCAAGTTAGAACGTCTAACTTGCTCAGGTAATAGATATGATCTATAAACTTCATACCTGCATTTGATGTAGTGTAGTTCTAGGTTGATTTGATCAATCTATTCTTTCTTATTTGATTTTAATTTTTGATTTAATATCATACCTTGATTATATAATAAATTTGAGATCTAGGTGTTTACATATTTATTTAAATAAATATTTAATTTATTTAAGTCTTTCGCTACAAGATCTTGAAAATTTTCAAGATCTACCTATAAAACCCTAGATCAAGAACCTTCACTTCTCTTATTTTGTACGACAAATACTCTTTCCCTAATCTTCATGCATGCTTTCTCTCTTCCTCTCTTTCTCATATGGTAATTTGGTAGTTGACCAAGTCAAAAAGAGAAGTAAGTTTTGATCTAGAATTCTATGAGATAGAATCTCTATAAACTAAAACACCTTCTTCTAATTGTGCCGCCCACACCTTTTTTATTTTCTCTGAATTTCATGATAAAAGAAGAAGTTTTTGTGTGCCCCTATTGCTGGTCCATGGTAGGAAATAAGGTGGGGGCACCCAAGAGTTGGGTCTTGGGTGCCCCAACAACTTGCCATATTATGTCCTTTCCTTGTCTAAGTTTTTGACTAAACTTAGGCTCTGCATATCTTTTTATTTAGGATAAATTTTTGACTAAAATTTTTTTAGAATATAGAACTTTGAGAGAGATTTGAGGTGTGAAAAAATTAGAGGGAGAGAGTCTTTGGATGTTGGGGTACCATAGATACCAAACTAGGTGTCTAGGTGAGAGCAAAGAGAAGAAGAAGAAGGTCTTCTTTCAGGATTGTTGTGTTCATCATCTTCCTTCCTTCTTCCTTGGGTTTTCTAAGAGAGTAATAGATCTAAAATCTCTTCTCCACCTTCTCCTCTCTGAAAGAATCCAAATCTAGAAGAAGGAGACATATCTGATCGATCATCGAAGAAAGATCAGTACAGTACTAGCATACTATGTTGATTTCCTATATCGAGATTTTTTATTGCACTCGTGGGCTCGTGTGGATGACTCCTAGAGGCCAGAAATGTGTATGACTCATAACTTCATCCTCAAGCCTAGATCAATAAGTTAGAATATCTAACTTGCATAGGTAATAGATCGATCTATTGGTTTCATAGCTGCATTAGATGTAGTATTGTAACATATTGATGAGATCAACATGTTAATCTTTTTATTTATGTTTTTAATTTTTAATTTAATATCATATCTTGATTATATAATAAATTTTATATCTAATATATTTTTATATTTATTTAAATAAATAATTAATTTATTTAAGTCTTTCACTGCCTGATCTTGAAAAAGTTTCAAGATCTACCCATAAAACCCTAGATCCGGTTCCTTCAATTGGTATCAGAGCCTAGGTTATTATTATATAATTTTATTGAGCATATTTAGATTATTTATTAAATTATATCTAATTTATAATCTAATTATTAAATCTAAAATTAAAAATTTAGATCTCACGAACTACTATAAGGTTATCCTACTATAAGGTTTACCCCTTACGGTGAAAAGATAATCCTAGTTCATGATGATCTATTTTTAATCATAAATTTATTAGATTTAATCTAAATTTATTTATAATTTAATAGATTTAAAATAGTTTTAGATTTAAAAATAAAGTTTTTAGATTGCATGGACTGCTATAAGATTGTCCTGCTGTAAGGTTTATCCTTATTGTGAAATGGTTGTCCTAGTACGTGCTGATCTAAAATATTGATCATAAAATTTTATATTAGATCTAAAAATTTTTTTGATCTGATTAAAAGTATTTTAATCTAATTTTAATCATCATAAATATGTTAGATTTGATCTAAGTTGATTTATGATTGATTGGTGTTGAAACTATTTCAATTATATGAACCTATTTAGATTAGATCTAAAGTAGATTCATGTTTATGTTACTTGCATTTTGATTATGAATTAAACATATAACTTGGTTGATAGAACCATGTTATAAAAATATTTTATACATATAAAAATTATTTTTAAAAAGCTGAATCCCAATCCTTAGCCCAAAACTTAATTAAGAAGTTGTTTGATTAGGATCTATGATTGTAAATTGAAGATCCTAAGACACGAATCATAACACATTGGATTAAATGGGTTAGTGGGGATTAGATCCATTAATTGGGTTAGACCTAGGGTTAGATTAAAGAATGGACTTAATTAGAGAATTGACTAAATCTAATCAATTATTGTCTTAGATTAAGTCAAGGATTCTCTAGATCAATTACAATAGTTATAGTTGATCAAGTCTATGTCTTTAACGAGACCCAAAATAAATAGACTTGATTCTTGGCAATGAGGTCTAGCAGGAACTATTAAGTTGATCTAATTAAAACTAATTAAACTAGTTAGTGTCTAAGATAAACTAGATCGGTGGCCTTTAATTGACAGCCTGCTTACCTAGCTGATAAACATCATAAATTCACCAATAGAAGTATTAATTTATCAATTAATTGATATTAATTTCTAAGAATTAATAATCAATTTATATATAATTTTTGAAAAATTCATATTTTTATTAATTAAAAAATTAATTAAAAAATAATAAAAAAATAAAAATAATAAAAATTAAAAAATAAAATTTTATTATCAATAGAAAGAGCTCATTTTACTGATCACAACGAAATAAATTTCAAGTAAAACGGAGCTAAAATGAAAAAGATATGAATTTTTAAAGATATAAAATAAATAAAAATTAAATAAAAAAAGAAAACGGCTCAGCCGGCTCCGTAAGCCGAGCCACCAAGCCAAGCCAAGCCATCAAGCCGACTCAGCCGTTGAAGCCATCAGCCGGTCCACGATCCAGGCGTGGACCGCCAGCTCAGCAAATTCCGGCGAATCAGAGATTGCCACGTGGTGGACCTAGACCCCTTAAGGGTCTACAGAAATTTATCGCGGCTCACAAGGGTAATTTAGTCTTTTCGTCCGACAACAGCGGCGCTGATTGGTTGCGGTGTGCGGTGCGGCCGGTCCACGCGGTCCATGGGAACAGTTATTGCGCGATCGGACGGATGTGGTTGTTTGCGGTCAGGATCGGACGGCTGTGGTTGCTTCCGAATTTTATTCAGATACAAACATCACGCGGATCACCATCGGACGGCAGCGCTCGATCCAGGCGATGATCCGACGGTCCAGAATGCTGCCGGCGGTGATCAAGACTCCCGAAGCATGATTTGCGGCCAGATTTCCTCGATCAAGCGCGATCCAACGGCCAGAATTTAATCCGACCCGATCTGAGCTTATCTGCATCCGATTTTGATGATTTTTGGACCGTTGGATTCCTATTGAATGGCTGGATTTTATCAGATTTATCAGAGTCATATCAGAGCTATTTTGATTCAAATTTTATCCAAATTTTTTATATTTTGATGATTACAAAGGCTATTAGTCCCATATTGCCTTTAGAAAAAATATCCAGCCCTCCTAGCTCTATAAAAAGGACCCCAGGCCATCAGAAAATCAATATCTCCGATCAAGGTGAAGCTTTGGTACAGGGCGAAGCCAGGCTATGGGTTAAAGGCTGCTTCGAAGCAACGGGTGCCGAGAAGAAGAGCCGAGCTTCTACACCATCTTTCTGCCAATGCCGATCCAAGATCAGAGATCAGGCTATTTTATTTTATTTCTTTTCTTTTTAAATTTTATGTATTTAAATTCTAAAATTTTAATTAATAAAAATTTTATTTTTGCATTTTAATTTCTTGCTTTTTATTTTTATTGTAATTTAATTTCTGCACTTTAAATTATTGCTTTGCAAGTAGATGCTAAGATCTAACTAGTAGATCTTAGTACCAAGTTTAAATTCCTGCATCTTTTAATTTTTATTTTTAATTTTCCGACTTCACTTTTGATTCCAAAAACTCAAATTCTTTTCTTTTTCTTTTCAAAAATCAAAGATTTCAAATCTAAAAATACTACCTTCCCTGTGGATTCGACCCGACTCACTACTATCTACGCATTTTCAATAATTTTAAGAAGTCGGATTAAACTGATAAACACGGTGTCTTAACGACAGCATCGCGTTCCTATCAAGTTTTTGGCGCCGTTGCCGGGGAAGGTTTTTGATTTTTGATTTTGATTTCTTTGATTTATTTTAAAAATAAAAATAATTTCGGCAAACGCACCTATCAAGTTTTTGGCGCCGTTGCCGGGGAAGGAATAGATGCTATTTTTTTTCTTTGATTTCTTTGATTTTTTTTATAAATTAATTATATTTTTTTTAATATTGCTTACTAATTTTTTTTATTTATTTTGTAGAAAAAAAAGGAGAAAACGAAGAAAGCATCAAATTTTGGTGAGATCAATCCTAACCCTAGTCCTCTTTTCTTTTTATTTATTTATTTATTTATTTTATTTTTAAATTAATTTAAAAAAATATTCATTTAAACCTAATTAAAAGCCTCATGATAAGATTAGAAATCCCTAACTGTTTAGAGCATGCATCATATTAGTTTTATTTTTATTTTTATTTTTATTTTTATTTTTTTTGGTGATTGCTGGAGGCAAGGTAAGCCTTTCAGAATTCAATTAGTTGCATGCATCTAGTTTAAATTGCATAGAACCCTTTGATTGAATTTTTTTTTTTTTGCATATTCATATTAAATCAAATTAAGGGCACAACCCAATTAAACAAGATAAGGTGGGGATTTGATCACCCTTCCTTAGCCCACAAACAACCAACCAGCATCCTGCATTGACCTAAGCCTTTAATTTTAAAATCAATTAGACATCAACCCTAGGAACTCGAGCTCAATAGGACAAGGAATCCTAAGAGTTGAACCGGGTTAGGATAAGTCAATTTGACTGGTGTCTAGGAAAGTGGTTCAGGGACGATTGGGCCCGAAGGAAGGTGGTTTCTAATTGGTTCCGTTCGCTTACCTGGCCAAGCATAATTGGTGTCTAAGGCAAGCAACGGGGGGACTCCCACCGACCTTACACTTACCTGGCTAGTTGATTGGCTAATCCTACACTTGGAGGGCTTGAAGGTGACCTTGGCAGTTAGGAGCTGTCTAGATCTAGGATAACCCTTAGTCAGGATTGATTGACCAACTTGATTGCTAACCAACATTAAATCCTAATTAAACCTAATTCTTCTCTTTCTTCTTAGTTCTAGGACTCCTTAGGACCTCTTCTTTAGAACTCTTTTTTCTTTCTTCTCCTTTCTCCTCTAAAAATAAAATAAAATAAAAATTAAACTAACTAAAAATTAATAATTAAATTAAATTAAATTAAATTAAAATTAATAAATAAAAATAATTAAAAAAATTAATTTTTAATATAATAAAATAATAATAATAATAAAAATAAAAAAAATATTCTAAAAATTTTTAAACCATACATTAGGGTTACACTAATACATGCATGGTAGGAAATCATTTTTTCTGATTTAGTTGAACATAATTGAATGGTTGATTCACATTAAACATAATAATCAAATGGCTAATATGAATCTAATAGTCCAAAAATTAGATAAAGTTGACCTTCTTGCTCAGAAAATAGATCAACTCCTAACCCTAGGTCAACAATCTCCTCACAATTCACATCATCTTCTAATTATCAGAAGAATTATTCAATCTGTGCTAGTCCAACCCATCATGTAAGTGAATATCCTATGACTGCACAGTTTCCATATTTTATCCAAGAACAAGTTCAAGCTACTCAAGGATACTCCAAATTGATTAATGACCCATTTTCAAATTCATATAATTCAGATTGGAGTAACTTTAATTTTTCTTGGACATCCCAACAGACTCGGGCTCAGACCCAAATTTCACTTGAGCAAAATTATCAAAATTATGCCTATAATAATGGTCAGCCTAGTCAGTTTAACCAGCCATCATATTATAATCAGCCTTCATACCCACCTCCTCAACAGACCAATCTAGCTGATGATAGATTTAACCAACTTCAACAATTAATTCTAACTCAACAGCAATCTATCGCCAGACTAGAAGCTCAAATAGGATAATTAGTTGAGTCTAACATGAGGAGAGAACTAGATCAACTACCGAACCTACCAATTTCAAACAACCCACCTAATGACCACCAACCACCTGGATTAAATTATCAATCTAATGTTTCATCTAAGAATCTTCCAATTTGAGAATACCAAAGTAATTCCTGAACTTAAAAGCTATAGGATTCTTATGGACCCATACCAAGACCAGGTGAGAGAGGCTAGTACTGATGCTAGCCAAAATAAAAATTTAGAGGAACTGGTTAGTACTGAGACTAACCACATAGAAGAACCCAAGCCAGGAATTAGTACTGATGCTAGTTCCAGTTTAAATGAGATAGAAATAAGGGAAAAGAGAATAGATGATTTACCCGAGACTTATAAACCTAATGTCCTATTCCCTTCAACCCTAGAAGCTGGTTCTTCTTATAAAAATCAAAAGGCATGTAATGAAATGTCAATGGAGTTGTTTAAGCAGGATCACATTAATTTACCTCCAGAATTAAAACCGCCTTTAGTCACCATTCCAGCACCCATTGAATCAAACTTAACTCCTAAAACTCCATTCATGAGCATTTTAGAAGAAACAAATAGGAGAAATTCTTAATAAACATGGGTCTGAGAATGGAATCATAAAATATATCCCAAAAATTAACAGTGAATATATCAATAATGGGATTAAAAATCAAATCAACTTTCTGAGATTGGCAATCCAAAACCATTGGAATTTGTCAATCCAATATTCGACACAGGATAGTGAGCTACATTGTGTCTGGCTGAAGACGGTAAACTTAGCGCTTGTTGGGAGGCAACCCAATATTTAGTTTTTATCTAATTTATCTTATTTTCTTTTTAGGATAATTTGAATAAGTTGGAGGGAGAGCTCAAATTTGTAAAGGCATGTGCTGGACCAAAAAAATAAAATAAATAAATAAATAAATAAATAAATAAATATAATGAGTTAGGTGTATTCTTCCATTTTTTTATTACATCCTTTATTTTTTCTTCTTCTCCATTGAGGACAATGTCGATTAAGTTGGGGGGAGAGAAAAATAAAAATTTTAAAATTTTAAGTCCTCGAAAAAGTTAGTATTTAGTATTTAGATACTTGATTATGCTTAAGAATCGAATTAAACTAAGCATTTTTAAAAAAAAAATTGATGCACAGATTAGAGAATCTATGAGATATTGAGGAATCAAGTATTAAGAAAATTCAATAAAGATTTAAGTCCAGAACATAAAAAAATTTTTTTTTTGGAGCATTTCTAATTATTTCTACTAGCATCAAAGAAAAGTCTACTTTTTATAGGCTTGTGTAGGGTAACTATACGTTTCTTCATATAAAAATTTATTTTAATAAAATAGTTTCCAAGTACTTCTCACTGAGTAACCGGGCCTCTTTGCCTAAGCAAGCATTGAGTTTCGCGTCAAAAGGTGGGAAGGGCAAAGAAGCTCGTTGTAAAGCTAGTCTTAACTCGTAGCCTATTTGATTCGAGCTAGTAAGCCCGAGGGGTATTCTATACCTAGTGCCCTAAAGCCAACTGGTTTGGGAGTCATTGGCCCAAGACTCGCTACATGGATCAAATAGAAAGCTTAAGGAGTTAAGACACTCAATAGTGGTACAACGTTAAAAAAAAAAAAAAAAAAAAAAAAAAAAAAAAAAAATTGGTTTCCCACCGAGTAACCGGGTCCCGTTGCCTAAGTAAGCAATGATATTCGCATCAAAAAGTGGGCAATGTGAAAATAAAAATTAATAAATGAAGGATGGAAGTAGCAATACACCTGCCTATATGAAAGTTTAGACAAATCAGAGATAAAAGTGGAATAATTTAGAAAAAGTTCTGAAAAATTTAATGTTCTTTACTTAATTTTTCTATTGATAAGTATTAATACCCCAATGATATATCTCATTTAAGCTCTACTGAATATCAATGGCCATTTTGAAAATTGCTTAGGTAAAATTCGAAACTCTAAAGTTAAAAGGTATTTAAAACTAAATTCTTTCTTTACTCGAGGACGAGCAAAGCTTAAGTTGGGGGGTGTGATAAGCATCATAAATTCATCCAATAAAAGTATTAATTTATCAATTAATTGATATTAATTTTTAAGAATTAATAATCAATTTATATATAATTTTTAAAAAATTCATATTTTTATTAATTAAAAAATTAATTAAAAAATAATAAAAAAATAAAAATAATAAAAATTAAAAAATAAAATTTTATTATCAATAGAAAGAGCTCATTTTTTTGATCACAACGAAATAAATTTCAAGTAAAACGGAGCTAAAATGGAAAAGATATGAATTTTTAAAAATATAAAATAAATAAAAATTAAATAAAAAAAAGAAAATGGCTCAGCCGGCTCCGCAAGCCGAGCCACCAAGCCAAGCCAAGCCATCAAGCCGACTCAGCCGTTGAAGCCATCAGCCGGTCCACGATCCAGGCGTGGACCGCCAGCTCAGCAAATTCCGGCGAATCAGAGATTGCCACGTGGTGGACCTAGACCCCTTAAGGGTCTACAGAAATTTATCGCGGCTCACAAGGGTAATTTAGTCTTTTCGTCCGACAACAGCGGCGCTGATTGGTTGCGGTGTGCGGTGCGGCCGGTCCACGCGGTCCATGGGAACAGTTATTGCGCGATCGGACGGATGTGGTTGTTTGCGGTCAGGATCGGACGGCTGTGGTTGCTTCCGAATTTTATTCAGATACAAACATCACGCGGATCACCATCGGATGGCAGCGCTCGATCCAGGCGATGATCCGACGGTCCAGAATGCTGCCGGCGGTGATCAAGACTCCCGAAGCGCGATTTGCGGCCAGATTTCCTCGATCAAGCGCGATCCAACGGCCAGAATTTAATCCGACCCGATCTGAGCTTATCTGCATCCGATTTTGATGATTTTTGGACCGTTGGATTCCTATTGAATGGCTGGATTTTATCAGATTTATCAGAGTCATATCAGAGCTATTTTGATTCAAATTTTATCCAAATTTCTTTGTATTTTGATGATTACAAAGGCTATTAGTCCCATATTGCCTTTAGAAAAAATATCCAGCCCTCCTAGCTCTATAAAAAGGACCCCAGGCCATCAGAAAATCAACATCTCCGATCAAGGTGAAGCTTTGGTACAGGGCGAAGCCAGGCTATGGGTTAAAGGCTGCTTCGAAGCAACGGGTGCCGAGAAGAAGAGCCGAGCTTCTACACCATCTTTCTGCCAATGCCGATCCAAGATCAGAGATCAGGCTATTTTATTTTATTTCTTTTTTTTTAAATTTTATGTATTTAAATTCTAAAATTTTAATTAATAAAAATTTTATTTTTGCATTTTAATTTCTTGCTTTTTATTTTTATTGTAATTTAATTTCTGCACTTTAATTATTATTGCTTTGCAAGTAGATGCTAAGATCTAACTAGTAGATCTTAGTACCAAGTTTAAATTCCTGCATCTTTTAATTTTTATTTTTAATTTTCCGACTTCACTTTTGATTCCAAAAACTCAAATTCTTTTCTTTTTCTTTTCAAAAATCAAAGATTTCAAATCTAAAAACACTACCTTCCCTGTGGATTCGACCCGACTCACTACTATCTACGCATTTTCAATGATTTTAAGAAGTCGGATTAAACTGATAAACACGGTGTCTTAACGACAGCATCGCGTTCCCTATCAA
>QRFJ01002222.1:225413-285743 GCA_006176705.1 Cocos nucifera | reverse complement strand
GTCTGGTTCTTGATCCGAGGTGCATCGGTAGTTCACCTTGAGGGTATTATAGTTTGACTACACCATAACTCGATCTCCTAGCCATTCAAAATCCTAAGGTGTATGTTGGCTATAGCATATTCATTCTAGGAATTAGATTGCACCAATAGGGGATCTATCTACCTCGGTAGATGAGGAGTAGTCCTATAATGATCATGAGATTGAGTCCATAAGCCCATGGCCATAGCAGTGTGAAGATCATAGAAAGAATTTCTATTAGAATTTCACATCGGACTAGAAGCGAATGATTAATTCATATGACAGATGTTGGGTTTGATAAGTTTACCTTAACCCTAATCTTATCAAGACTCTGAAGGGAAATCCTGATTTCCCTGACCAGGTTCGTTCAGATCTGATCAGATCAAGAGATATATTTCAAAAATTTTTTCTTAGATCTGTATCAGATCAGGGATGCTTCAGATCTGATTCTTATTTATTTAATAAAAATTAAATGAAAAGGATAAATTAAATCACATTCAATTTACCTGAATAGGGTAATCCTATTACCCTGTTGATGATCCTGTTTGCAGCGGAAGGTTCTGGATCAAGCCACGCAAGCGCCTGGCCTCTACCGGTATCCACTCGGGCTGGATCTGGAGATCCTCTTCTTCTCTATCACGCCTCCAAAAATCAGATCTGGATCTGATCTGGAGGATCTTCAAAACTCCTTTGAAGATCTGCAGTCGTTCTTCGCAGCAGCGCAGCCTTCTTGCTTTTGATCTCCTTTTCTTTGATCTAAATCGCACCAATCCAAATCCAAAAACACTTTTGGACGTGGAGAGCAAGGGGAGATGAGAGTATGGTGTGGAGAAAGGGGAGAGAGGCAGCCTTGGGGCGTGGGAAGATTGCTTCTTGATTATTTTTTCACTTGGGCGCTGGGTCTCTTATATAGACTAAGCGTGATCCAAGTCATCTTCCTCCCAACCAATCACAACCCTTTGTGAAATCAGATCTAAATCTGATTGGTGGGATTAGAGTCCCCTGGATTCCTACTTGGAGGGCGCCTAAGACCAGTCAAACTGGATTCTTAGTAGAACTCTAATTGGAATCCTAAAGGGAGGTGGAGTCCTTGTCCAACAAGGACTCCTAGGCGCCTCCTACTTGGGCTCACGCCTCCCTTGGCGTGCGCCCATCTCCTTGCCAGGTTCTGGCAGGGGGACAAGCCCCCACCAGCTCTCCAATAGGTGCATGACATGTGGTCAAAAGTCAAAGGGTCATTGGTCAACGTTTGACCAGTCAAAAGTAGAGTTCTGACCAAAGTCAAAGACCAAGAAATGGCAGGTGACCAAAATTGGCAGGTAATGTCTTACAAATAAGACAACCTATTCTGACTTGGACAACCTCCAGTCAGACCATAAGAAGACTTCTGTTTGAGCACAAACTCCTTTGGCTCAGACAGGACGACTTATTTATGATAGCAAAAGAAGAACGTTAGGTTCAATCGAGTGCTAGCACGATTTCCTTGAACCTAATTGAATCTCATTCAGATCAATTGAACTATATTAGTTCAATTGATGATCACCAGATTCAAACCCTTGTTTGTGTGACCCAGTTTAGGTTCAGTTCTGTATGGTAATGGGATATGTCATGATCTCTATCATCGACATCATCGAAACTCCTTTCGATGGATCAGAACTCTTCTGATTCGAACAGCTAGAAATGATCGATCATCTAAATCATTCTAATTGCTCCCAAAATCCACCAGTGACACCTAGCAGTATATGGTGGCAACCCATCAGAGCTGAATGCGAACCTCTTGGTGCAGCTACCTGTGTGATTCAGTTCTTCTATCTTGAGCCCCGATCAGATTAGGGTTAAGGTGAACTCGTCAAACCCTAATCTCTGTCATATGATGTAATCATTCGATTCGAGTCCAATGTGAAAATCTAAATAGAAACTCTTTCTATTATTTCACTCTGCCATGGCCATGGGCTTCAGGACTTGATTCTCATGATCATCATAGGGCTACTCCTCTACCACCGAGGTAGATAGATCCCATCTTGAGTGCAGTCCAGTTCCTACAATGAACATGTCACAGCCAACATACACCTCAGGGTTCCATATGGCTAGGAGACCGAGTAATGGTGTAGTCAAAACTATAACACCCTCAAGGTGAACTGCCGATGCAATCTCAGGTCAAAGAACCAGACACACTACTGCAGCATCGAGTCAGTCATTGACGAGAAGGTAGACTCCCTAATGACTACTCGAGGTGGTCATGCTCAGTGCCCTCATTCTCTAACGAGTACCTGTACTCTCGCTCCGGTGTCTCCACACCGTAGACTCAAGACTCATCTACTAAAGAGAAGCGATCGTACACCAACCTTCCGGATCAATCACCATCCTCGTGATGATCCTATGGTCGGGAGCTGTTTATGAGTTAATAATGATTATTCATGTCTTAAATTTTCAACTCTTGAAAATATGAATTATCATTACCATTAACTCAAAGGATGTATCACAGACACCAAATACACATGTGTGATAGAAAATAACCCATTTCATTAATTATAGTCAAAATTACAATTTTGCCCCTAGAAGTGTATTACAAGTGTCAGCCAATTCTGGCTTCTAGGGCACATATATCTAACAATCTCCCACTTGTCCTAAAGCCAATTGGCTACAAGTCTAAGTCCCATCTTCTCAAGGTGGGCTTCGATCTTCTGTTGGCCCAACGGCTTTGTCAGTGGGTCTGCCACATTATCTGTGGAGTTGACTCTCTTGACCTCAACGTAAACTTTCTCAAGGTAATCGCGGATGAGATGATATCGCCGCTCAATGTGCTTGGACTTCTGGTGAGACCTCGGCTCCTTAGCAAGGGCTATGGCGCCATTGTTGTCGCAGTAAAGAGGAATGGCATCTGATGGCATTACTCCAATTTCTGCAGCAAACTTCTTGTACCAGAACGCTTCCTTTGCAGCCTCTGATGCAGCTATATATTCTGCTTCCATGGTGGAATCTGCTATCACAGTTTGCTTGGAACTCTTCCAGCTGACAGCTCCACCATTGCACACAAACAGACTTCCAGATGTCGACTTTCGATCATCTATATCGGACATGAAGTCCGAGTCTGTGTATCCCTGGACCAGGAGTTCTCCATTACCAAAGACCAACATCATATCCTTAGTTCTTCTCAAGTACTTAAGGATACACTTCACAGAAGTCCAGTGTTCTTCACCTGGATTTGACTGATATCTGCTTGTGACACTCACAGCATGGGCTATATCAGGTCGTGTACATAGCATGGCATACATGAGGCTCCCTATTGCAGAAGCATAAGGGACTTGCTCATGCGTTCTATTTCCTCAGGTGTGCTGGGGCACATCTTCTTGGAAAGATGAATACCATGTCTGAAGGGTATTAATCCCCTCTTAGAGTTTTCCATACTAAACCTCTTTAGTACTTCCTCTATGTACATCTTCTGTGAAAGTCCTAGCATCCTATTCGGTCTATCCCTATAGACCTTAATTCCTAGAATAAAGGATGCTTCACCTAGGTCTTTCATGGAGAATTCCTTAGACAACCACATCTTGACTGATGTCAACATGGGAATATCATTCCCAATAAGGAGGATGTCATCCACGTACAATACGAGGAAGACAACAGCGCTCCCACTGACCCTTTTGAAAACACACGGTTCCTCTTCGTTTATGATGAAACCAAACGTTTTGATCACATCATTAAAACGAATGTTCCAGCTCCGAGACGCTTGCTTAAGTCCATATATGGACCTTTGCAGCTTGCAAACCTTGTGATCAGTATCACTGGATGTGAAACCTAGTGGCTGTTCCATATAGATATCTTCCTCAAGATATCCATTTAGGAATGCCGTTTTCACGTCCATTTGCCATATTTCATAATCGAAATAGGCTGCAACAGCAAGCAATGTGCGGATGGATTTTAGCATAGCCACTGGGGAAAAGGTATCCTGATAGTCAATGCCTTCACGTTGACTATAACCTTTTGCCACTAGTCTAGCCTTGAATGTCTCTACATTCCCATCTGCACCAATCTTTCTCTTGAAGATCCACTTACATCCAATAGGTACTATACCTTCTGGTGGATCTACCAAGGTCCAGACTTGGTTTGAGTGCATCGAGTCGATCTCTGACTTCATTGCCTCAAGCCATTTCTCGGAGTCGATATCTGATATCGCCTCGTTGTAGGTTTTGGGATCATCACCATGAGCACCATTACCTATGAGGAACATTTCCTCTACATCCTCTGAAACTAATACCTAAGTATCTTTCAGGGGGACGGGAAACTCTTTTTGATCTACGAGGTGGAGGAGGTAGTGTTCTTATTGGCTCAACCTGATTTGGTTCCACTTGGTCCTTAGCTCTTTCTGCTTGTGAGACTTTCTCATCAAGCTTAATCTGCTTTCCAATGCCACTATCTTGAATAAACTGTTTTTCAAGAAATATGGCATGTCGACTCACAATCACATTGTGGTCTTCAGGAATGTAGAAATAGTATCCTAATGACTCTTTTAGGATATCCTATGAATCGAGCTCTAAAGGACCTAAACTCTAACTTGTCCGCTTGTTGTCTTTTGACATGAGCCGGACAACCCCAAATTCTGAGATGACTCAGACTTGGTTTCTTACCGTGCCATATCTCATACGGTGTGGTAGGAACGGTTTTAGAGGGAACCCTATTCAGTAGATAAATTAAAGTTAATAATGAATGTCCCCAAAGAAAATCAGGGAGGTCTGTGAAGCTCATCATGGATCGAACCATATCCAATAGGGTCCGATTTCTCCGTTCTGAAACCCCGTTGAGTTGAGGTGTTCCTGGTGGAGTCCATTGAGAGACTATGCCATTTTCCTTAAGATAGTCTAGGAATTCCCGACTAAGATATTCACCTCCTCGATCTGATCGAAGAACCTTAATGGGTTTTCCAGTTTGTTTTTCTACTTCATGTCTAAATTCTTTGAACTTTTCAAAAGCTTCAGACTTGTGTCTCATAAGATACACATATCCATACCTAGACAGATCATCGGTAAAGGTAATGAAGTAGACAAAATTGCCTCTAGCCGGCACATCGAATGGGCCGCACACATCAGTATGTACTAGGGCAAGGAGATCTGTGGCCCTCTCCCCATGTCCAACAAAAGGAAGTTTAGTCATTTTGCCTTGAAGACAAGATTCACAAGTTGGATATGACTCGGAAGTCAATGGACTCAATAGCCCATTTTTCTCCAATTTGTTGATCCTATCTTCTGCTATATGACCTAATCTCAGGTGCCATAGATATCTGTCGTTTGGACTATCCCTTAGGTCGTTTGGCATTCACGTTTTGCTCGATAGTTAGAACAGGTACATCAATATGTAGCTGATAAAGACCATTAATAAGGAAACCATTTGCAATTTTATTTCTTTCATAAAGAATGTTACAATGGTCCTTAAAGAAGGTGATCACATAACCTTCTTGTGCTAAGCATGAAACAGAAATCAAATTCCTGCTGGCTGCAGGCACAAAATAACAGTCTTTCAAAACTAAGTCTAAACCAGATGGTAATCGAAGAGGGTATGTTCCCACGGCTACTGCAGCAACTCTTGCTCCATTACCGACGCGTAGGATCATGTCTCCATCCCTCAACCTCCTGCTATCCTCAAGACCCTGCATAGAAGTGCATAGTGAGCACTAGATCCAGAGTCAAGCACCCAACTGGATGCAGAAGAAACCGTAAGGTTAGACTCAATAACGAGCATACCTCCAGAAGGACCTTCCTTCTTGTTCTTCAGGGTGGCCAGGTAAGTAGGGCAGTTCCGCTTCCAATGGCCGTCGCTGTTGCAATGGAAACACTTTCCTTTGCCAATGGCCTTTTTCTTCGGTTCTGCCTTCTTCTTCTTTGATCCTTCTACCTTTTGCTTTTTCACAGACTTCTTTTTCTTTCCATAAGACTTTCTTTTGGAAGAAGTCCGTTCCATAGCAAGAACTGAGCCTTTAGAACCTTTCATAGAAAGCTCAGCGGTAACCAGCATATTCATCAACTCAGCCAAGGAATTTTGAAGTTTATGCATGTGGTAATTCATGATGAATTGCCCATATGCATCAGTCAAGGATTGCAGAATAATATCATTCTGCAAGTCCAAGTCCAACTTCACACCGAGCTTCTCAAGCTCTTCCATGTCCTTGATCGTTGTCAGACAGTGATCTTGGACTGACTGCCCATCACGCATCTTAGCCTTAAAAAGTCGTTTCGTGACTTGATATTTGGCTGCGCGACTCTGTTCACCAAACATCTCCTGCAGGTGAGCCAACATTTGGCGAGCAGTCCCGATATCTTCATGTTGGCGCTGGAGCTCATCAGACATCGAGCCCAACATGTAGTATCTGGCCTTATTGTCTTCGTCAATCCATTTTTCCAGAGACGCTCTCTGTTCAGTGGATGGACGAGCTGGTAAGGTGGGAGGGTCCTGGTCCAAAACATGTGTTAACTTCTCGGAACCCAAAATAATTTTGTAATTCCTGAGCCAATCTTTATAATTGGGTCCAGTCAGTCTATGTGTGTCTAGGATACGTGCCAGTGGGTTGGACGCAGACATTTTCCTGTAGAGAGTCAAAGATTCTAGTTAGATACTGTAATTTTGACTTGACCAATTTGTTTAGGGATTTTATTTTTAAACAAATTAGCTCCCACTATTTTCTCGGATCCCTAGACTCCCTCTGTAGAGATGCGAAAATCTCCGCGATTGATGATTTCTAGTGGGTGGTGCGGTCTCACCAACTGACTCATCACCTCACCTAACAGTTATTGGTGATGGGTTAGCCAATGAGTGAACAACTCTTGTTCAATGATTCTCTAATCATGGTGCACCCAAACTTGGTCTCTAATTCATGAATCTCACCGTATCCGGAATATTGATCCACTCCTTAGTTAAGTCAGACCCACCATTTGCATAGACTGGGTTCCTAATTGGGTCTCTCACCGTATCCGGAATATTGAGCCCAACTCATCCTCCAGCCCATAGCATCCAATGCCTAATAGACATGGTTGCGTCTTCCCGATGCAACTGAGCCACTGTATCCAGCCGAGAACAATCAACCCCGGGAAGGGCCCGCACGTCTACAATGGTGGAAGACCTCGGACTTAATCTTTTCTTAGGGAGAATTGATTCAGGTCTCATTAAACTAGACTTGGCTTAGTCATAACAATTATGACTAACCTAGTGGCATGGGTCAGCTCGGATTATTGACCACCTCAGATCAGAACTGTGTCAACAATATGGCCAGGTAAGTGAGACCGGTGGAAGGAATATGCCATTAACTCGTACAAGAACGCATTCAGGTCGAGTAGCTTCCAATTAAAAACCAGTCGGTCGTCTGTGCCAAACTTACCTTAGACACCAAATTGTTGAGTCAGAACCAATTGGGTTAGCCTACAATCCAGACTCTAACCTCTGAGCCTAATTAGGTCTTGCTTGATCGTGACTCGATCTTGACCCAGACTTAATCCTATTAGGCTGGTCAATTTAAGCATTGTTGATCCCATCTAACCAACTCTTGATTCGGTTTGATCAACCGCTTAGACCTAATTGAGCTACCCAAGCCCGAACCCAGTATTATGAATATGTCTTAGATCTGAAATTCTCAATTTTAGACCTAATTAATATTCCATAAACTTAATTCTTAATTAAGTTGGGTTCATAAACAAAATATGCACAATAAATCCTAGGGCTTCAGGATCTAGGGTTTTGCAGAAAGTAAGTTTTGGGTTTCTGATTAAGGACGAACACGCAGCACCCCTACACGTCATAAGAACACCCCATCGAATGGGAAGAGAGGGCCTTTAAACCCTTCTTCGTTCTTATGACCGGACGGCCAAGAGGAACGCCTTAATCAGGAACATGTAAATCTACAAAACAGTTATAGATCTATATCATATATCTCATATACAAATTTAGATCTAATCAAGGCATATTTTGCATACATCTCATGTATCAATTCATGCATGTTTTCAGATCTTAATTATCACATAATAATCTAAAAAATTAGATTTAAATTGATCTAATCAAAATAAATTCTAATCTAGACAATTATGTAGAACTATTCTACAACTAGTCTAGACATGCATCTATCATATCTCATATGACATTTAAAATTAAATAATTTTTTTTATTTGCTGTTTATCAGATGTTATTATAACACTTATAATATCAGAAAATAGTAAATAAGAAGATCTAAAATATGATTTAATCATATTAAATCAAAGACATGCAAAACTATTCTATAGAACTATTCTATTCTAGAACTAGTCATGCATATCTTCATGTTCTTAGATCCAAATTATTTAATTTTAATTTTTCTTGATTTCAGATCTGATCACATCTCATGTGACATCTGAAATCACGTTATTTTTAATTAAAATAAAATTAAAATCAGATCTAAACAATTTTAGAACCATGGCTCTGATACCAGTTGAAGGGAAATCCTGATTTCCCTGACCAGGTTCGTTCAGATCTGATCAGATCAAGAGATATATTTCAAAAATTTTCTCTTAGATCTGTATCAGATCAGGGATGCTTCAGATCTGATTCTTATTTATTTAATAAAAATTAAATGAAAAGGATAAATTAAATCACATTCAATTTACCTGAATAGGGTAATCCTATTACCCTGTTGATGATCCTGTTTGCAGCGGAAGGTTCTGGATCAAGCCACGCAAGCGCCTGGCCTCTACCGGTATCCACTCGGGCTGGATCTGGAGATCCTCTTCTTCTCTATCACGCCTCCAAAAATCAGATCTGGATCTGATCTGGAGGATCTTCAAAACTCCTTTTGAAGATTTGCAGTCGTTCTTCGCAGCAGCGCAGCCTTCTTGCTTTTGATCTCCTTTTCTTGATCTAAATCGCACCAATCCAAATCCAAAACACTTTTGGACGTGGAGAGCAAGGGGAGATGAGAGTATGGCGTGGAGAAAGGGGAGAGAGGCAGCCTTGGGGCGTGGGAAGATTGCTTCTTGATTATTTTTTCACTTGGGCGCTGGGTCTCTTATATAGACTAAGCGTGATCCAAGTCATCTTCCTCCCAACCAATCACAACCCTTTGTGAAATCAGATCTAAATCTGATTGGTGGGATTAGAGTCCCCTGGATTCCTACTTGGAGAGTGCCTTGGACCAGTCAAACTGGATTCTTAGAAGAACTCTCATTGGAATCCTAAAGGGAGATGGAGTCCTTGTCCCACAAGGACTCCATGCCGCCTCTTACTGGGCTCACGCCTCCCTTGGCGTGCGCCCATCTCCTTGCCAGGTTCTGGCAGGGGGACAAGCCCCCACCAGCTCTCCAATAGGTGCATGACATGTGGTCAAAAGTCAAAGGGTCATTGGTCAACGTTTGACCAGTCAAAAGTAGAGTTCTGACCAAAGTCAAAGAAGACCAAGAAATGGCAGGTGACCAAAATTGGCAGGTAATGTCTTACAAATAAGACAACCTATTCTGACTTGGACAACCTCCAGTCAGACCATAAGAAGACTTCTGTTTGAGCACAAACTCCTTTTGGCTCAGACAGGACGACTTATTTATGATAGCAAAAGAAGAACGTTAGGTTCAATCGAGTGCTAGCACGATTTCCTTGAACCTAATTGAATCTCATTCAGATCAATTGAACTATATTAGTTCAATTGATGATCACCAGATTCAAACCCTTGTTTGTGTGACCCAGTTAGGTTCAGTTCTGTATGGTAATGGGATATGTCATGATCTCTATCATCGACATCATCGAAACTCCTTTCGATGGATCAGAACTCTTCTGATTCGAACAGCTAGAATGATCGATCATCTAAATCATTCTAATTGCTCCCAAAATCCACCAGTGACACCTAGCAGTATATGGTGGCAACCCATCAGAGCTGAATGCGAACCTCTTGGTGCAGCTACCTGTGTGATTCAGTTCTTCTATCTTGAGCCCCGATCAGATTAGGGTTAAGGTGAACTCGTCAAACCCTAATCTCTGTCATATGATGTAATCATTCGATTCGAGTCCAATGTGAAAATCTAAATAGAAACTCTTTCTATTATTTCACTCTGCCATGGCCATGGGCTTCAGGACTTGATTCTCATGATCATCATAGGGCTACTCCTCTACCACCGAGGTAGATAGATCCCATCTTGATGCAATCCAGTTCCTACAATGAACATGTCTACAGCCAACATACACCTCAGGGTTCCATATGGCTAGGAGACCGAGTAATGGTGTAGTCAAACTATAACACCCTCAAGGTGAACTGCCGATGCATCTCAGGTCAAAGAACCAGACACACTACTGCAGCATCGAGTCAGTCATTGACGAGAAGGTAGACTCCCTAATGACTACTCGAGGTGGTCACGCTCAGTGCCCTCGTTCTCTAACGAGTACCTGTACTCTCGCTCCGGTGTCTCCACACCGTAGACTCAAGACTCATCTACTAAAGAGAAGCGATCGTACACCAACCTTCCGGATCAATCACCATCCTCGTGATGATCCTATGGTCGGGAGCTGTTTATGAGTTAATAATGATTATTCATGTCTTAAATTTTCAACTCTTGAAAATATGAATTATCATTACCATTAACTCAAAGGATGTATCACAGACACCAAATACACATGTGTGATAGAAAATAACCCATTTCATTAATTATAGTCAAAATTACAATTTTGCCCCTAGAAGTGTATTACAAGTGTCAGCCAATTCTGGCTTCTAGGGCACATATATCTAACAGACTCAAGATAGAAGAATCCAATCACACAAGTAGCTGCACCAAGAGGTTTGCTTTCAGTTTTGATGGATTGCCACCATATACTGCTAGGTATCACTAGTAGATTTTGGGAGCAATTAGAATGATCTTGATGATCGATCATTCTAATTATATGAATTAGAAAAGTTCTGATCCATCGAAAGATGTTTCGATGATGTCGATGATGGAGATTATGACATCTCTCATTACCATACAGAACTGAATCTAATTGGATCACACAAATAAGAATTTGGATCTAGATGTGATCAATTAGACTAACCCAGTTCGATTGACGATTAGATCTAATCAGGTTCAAGAAAATCATGCTAGCACACGATTAAGCCTGACATTCTCTTTCTGTTATCTTTCTAATTAGTCTCGACTAAGTCAAATTTGATTTGACTCATCCTTAGATTGTTAATAAATTTATTTCATTTGACTAGAATCTATTCAGGTTAGATTAATTCTAGAAATAAATCCATTTTAAAATGCAATTGGACTAGGATCAATGGTTGACCTAATTGAGAGAATTGAGGGTCACAGGATCAAAGCCTTCTAGAATTTTTTTTAGAAACTCTTTTCCTTTGATTTTTGGATATGTGATAGGGCTCAAGTCATACTTTGGGCATGCCAAATTTGGTGATTTTTGGAAGTGCCTAGATTAGGTTAAGTCAGAGTTTAAATTAGTTTAAACTCTAAAGGAAAGAGTCCCAGATGCCCTAGACTCTTCCTAATCCTTTCATGCTGGGTGACAAAACATTGATAATAATCAGTGTTTGGCATGGATATCAGAGTATAGAGTCCCATTAAATCAAACAAGCAAGTTGCTTGATAAAATAGGACTCTCATATGGCTCAAGTTTTTTTAAGAGAAGAACTTATGTGTCAAGTATATGATACGTGTTTTTTCTCCATGCAATTGCTACCACCCCAAACCTTTTCCATGCCCCCTCTAGATCTCCTCCCTCTCTTCTCCACATCCACACCAAAGTTGGTGAGGTTTCAGCCATCAAGAGTTGAGAAAAGCTAAAGACAAAATCAAGATAGGGCAATCTAGATCAAGAGACAGGGTGCTGCCTTCAAAATTTATTTGAAGGCTTCACAAATCAGATCCAGATCTAATTTTTGAAGATTAGATCTAGAAGAAGAATGCATCCAGATCCTATTTGAGTAGACTCTGATAGAGGCCAGGTGATTGCATGGCTATATCTAGAACCCCGAGTTACAACAGATCATCATTAGGGTAAAAGCTGTTTACCCAACCAAGATATGAAAATTAAATTTGATTTAATTTTATTTTTAGTTTTAATATTAGATCTATAGGATCAAATTCAAGATGTCTCAGATCTAATTATAATTTTTTAATTTTTTTTTTAAAATGATCCTTCAGATCCAATCAGATCTGAACAAACCTATGGTAGAAAATAGGATTTTTCCTTCATCCACCAGGTGCCCATGTGTTCACCCTCTAAGGTTGATCCACACGAGGACTTGATCAAGACATTAACAAAATAAAATTAGATTCCTTCAATTTAATTCTTATAGTAAGAATTAAATTTATTTGGGTAGAACCTTCCCTTAGCCTTGCTCTCCTTCTCCTAGCCTTTCCTTGCCTTACTTTCCTTTTCCCTTATCTTCTTAATTTTTCTTCCTAATCTCTATCTTGAAGAAGACTTCTTATTCTTAATAGGATCTTGTCTAGATAAGAGAAGGGAAGAAAGAAAATTGGATAAAAGAAACTCTTATAAGAAAGAAGGAAGAAATTAGAATACCATGGACTCTTGGAGCGCACCCCTATTTATAATGTACGTCGGGGTGCTTCCTCAAAATCTCACACCCTCTCCCTGGGCATATCTCATGCCCATTCCATTATCTCATGTCCATCTAAAAAAATCAAGCCATATGGAGTACATAGAATTAATTCAAAGAGGTGCCTTAAAGCAGAAGGACTCTTCGGACTAATTCTATGTAGTTTTAACGAAGAGTCGTAAAACTTCATTTAAGTGGTGCCTTTATTCAAGCGCATTGATCAGAGATGAAGGCCATCTAGTGGCCTTAAAAGGGGATGCCTCATCTGAAGTGGGGCATGGAGATCAGGGTGGAAAATCAAAGGCCAAAAGGGCCTTTGACTTGGTCCAAGGGGTGCCAAGAAGTTGGGGCGGCAAAGAGTCCTCCTTTATCCAATTTTTAGATATTCTACAGAGGAGTTTAAGAAATAGAAGGATTCTCCTCTACACCTCCTCATAGATCTGAAAACTTATAAAAATATTTACATAGAAATAAAAGAGGATAAGGTCAGGAAAGTTGGCGCAAACCAAAAATCATGCGCTATAACCCCTAACACATTAAGTCTCCTCCATGCACCAAGAGAGAGACTCTCTGGCACATGGGACTCTAGTTTTAGGCACCCAATCTCCTTGGTCATCTAGCCAAGGGTTAACCCAATTAAGGACCAAATCTAATTTGACCCAAATTATATCTAATTAGCCCAAATTAGAACCCGATTCGAATTCAATTTGAATCTAAGTGCTAGGGTCTGCAATATGTGCTAGCATATTTGATTTACAAACATGATTTAATCCAATTAAACCCTTGATCAATTCTCTTTGTGTGTGACCCATTGGGTTCCACATCTAGCCAATAATGGATCCAAGTGCGATTTGACCTAATTTGGTTAGAACTTAACTAAATCGATTTAGGTCAAATTGAACTGACCCATTTTAATTAATTAGAACACTTTCTGATTGATGATCAAATTAAATTCTTTAATTTGATTGAATCCATAAGACATGATTGATGTCTAGCAATGTATCATGTCTATCCAGAAGATATGAAATTTTGATGAAAATACTAAAAATATCCTTCAGTGAAAAGTTACCATGCAATTTGATCCTAAGATCACCTTGTATCCCGAATATGACTATGGATATAGAATCATATCAAATCCAATTTCATATTCATATTTCTCTCAATCATATGATGATGATTCGATTAATGAAATATTAGAAATTATTTTTAATTTTTATCATGCTTTGATCAAAGTCTTCCTGAATCATCATTCGATTTAAGCAAGTAGGATGTGATTTTCTCTTACTAGGAGTGATCGATTCTATGTTGACCTACTCACAATCTCCATATGTAATCCATCATATCCAGAACATCCTATATATGACTAAGTCACGAATTAGTATGAACCAAAATATAGATTCATGCATACAAGATTCTATGGCAGTCTCAGATCAAAGGATTACATGCACAACTCCTACTATAAAAACTATCTATTGACAAGTAGATAAGACTCTATTAGATGTTCTTAAGTCAAATCAATTTAGTGAACTTATTTTCTAATAAGCATCCACATCTTTGTATTAGTGTCAAACACAAATGATCGTAAGATCAATCACCCTCTCCATCGAGCACACATAGGATGTGCCGATCTTTTCAGAAATATTGATCCCCAAACTCAATGTCCATCAACCAAAAATATTTTAGATTAGGATTTTAAGGTTTTAGATCTCATAGGTATGATCTCATCATAATCCTAAAATCATAGTTCTAATTTATGAAATTCATCATAATCTTAAATAAATAATAAGATACAGCATATGATGAAATAAATGTCTTTATTAATTTAAAATATCATTACATGAGTCTAGAAGATAAAAGAATGACCCATCAAAATATACATATTTCGATTGGCTTGAGGACATATTCCTTTCACACACCCCTATTTATAATATACATAGGGGTGTTATTTCAAATTCTAATACCCTTCCTTATCTTATTTCTCACAACCATTCAATAAAACTCATGCCCCATCAGAATGTCATGACATGTGGAAATAGATAGAATTAATTCCAAGTATCGCTTCAAGTAGAAAGACTCTTCAAAATGAATTCTACATAGTTTTTCCCAACTATCGTGATGCATTTATTTGTGGTGCCAATCATTAAAGGCCTAAGATCAAATGAGATGGCCATCTAATAGCCCACATGGGGCACCAAATCTGAAGATGACATTGGAATGGCTCAAAGTCCCATAACACTTCGACTCTTGGTCTAAGTGGCGCCAATAAGGAGGGTGGCGGCAAGGTTGCTTCTCTTGTCCAAAAACTAGATAACCAATGAGGAGTTTCACAAGCAGAAGGAGTCTTCTACACCTTCTGTCAATCTAAATTCATGCAACCTAAATGTTACATGAAATAACTTTTGATAAGGAGGGAAGTTGGTGCCAACATAAAACCATGCGCCATATATTCATGCACACTAAACTACCCTCATATGCCAAGAGAGAGACTCTCTGGCACATGGGATTCAGATATGAGGTGCCTAATTCCTTGGCCAATTAGCCAAGGGTCAACCCAATTAGGAACTCAAATTAGATTTGGTTTAAATTGAATTTAATTAGCCCAAATTGGAACCAAATTTGAATCTGATTTGAATGCTGGAGTTAGGATTTGCAACATATGCTACCATGTTCAACTTGCAAACATGATCTAATCCAACTAGACCCTTGATCAATTTTTTTTGTGTGTGATCTATTGGGTTCCATATCTAGCTAATAGTGGGTCAAGGTGCAAGTTGACCTAATTTAATTAGAAACCAATCAAACTGATTAAGGTTAAATCGAGCTGACCCAATTTGAATAATCAGAACCCTTTCTAATTGGTGATCGAATTAAACTCTTTAACTCGATCAAACCCACAAGATAAGATTAACGTCTAGCAATGTATCATGTTTACCTGAAAGATATAAAATTTTGATAGAAATACCAAAAATATGCTTCAATGGTAATTTACCATGCAATTTGATTCTGCAATCATCCTGCATCATAAATATGACTCTGGATATGAAATCATGTTAAATCCAATATCATATTCATATTTTTTTAATCTTATAATGATGATTCGATTAATAAAATATTAAAAATTATTTTTAATTTTTATTATGCTTTGATCAAAGTCTTTCTGAGTCATCATTCAATTGAAGCAAGTAGGATGGGATCTCTTCTTACTAGGACTGATTGATTTCATATTGACCTACTCATAAACTCCGTATGCAATCCATCATTTCCAAAACATCTCGTACATGACTAATTCATAAATAAGTATGAACCAAAATATGGATTCATGCATACAAGATTCTATGATAGTCTTAGGTCAAAGGAATATATGCACAACTCCCACTATGAGAAACATCTCTTGATAGGTAGATAAAACTCCATCAGATGTTCTCAAGTCAGATCAATTCAGTGAACTGATTCTCTAATGAGCACCCATATCCTTATATTAGTATATCATATAAGTGATTATGAGATCAATCATCCTCTCCATCGAGCATACATAGGATGTGCCAGTCTTTCTAGAAATATTGATCTCCAACTCAATGTTCCATCGACCAAAAATATTTTAGATTAGGATTTTAGGCCTCATAGGTGTGATCTCATCATTACCCTAAAACTATAGCCCTAATCAATGGGGTTTATCATAATTTTAAACAACAATAAGATACAACATATGATAAAATATAAATGCCTTTATTTATTCCTAAATATGTCATTACATAAGTCTGGAAGGCAAAAGAATAGTCTATCAAAATACAAATTTTAATTGGCTTGTAGGACATATTTCTTTCAATCTAATTGCTAATTAATTATCTAATAATAATAGAGTCCCACTCTAATGAGACTCTTGATCACAGAGTCCCAGTCCAGTGGGACTCTTGATCATAGAGTTCAAGTCCAATGAAACTCTTGATCAGCCATCTTGATCAGGTAGGAATTTCTATTATGTCTGACCCCATAGGTTCAAATACTAAGTTGGTAGCATAGGAACCAATTTCTATATCAATCGATATAACTATCTAGCAATGGTGCCCAATATCCAGAAAGGTCGAATAGTCGCAGTCAATATCCAAGAACCTATGGCATATGGTTACTGTATAATTCATCCCTTTGACCTCAATGCTTAGGATGACTTTGAAGTTTAACTGTCAACTCCTAACCAGTGCATCAAGATCATATCTCAATCTCATAAAACTTGTGACTCCTCACAAGGATTATTCTGGCCAAGATTTTGCTAACTTGAAATCCATCAGGGCATCTTCTCTAACACTTGGAGGGTGATGGAAAATATCTAGGGTTACATGCATAGTTTTTAAAACTTTTTCAAAAATAACGGAAGCAAAAGATTTAGATTAATCATATTAATCAACTGAAGCATGTAAGAACTCCTAGATCTAGGATCTTATGACATGATACTAACATGTATTAAATATGAAGAATAAATAACTAACATGAAAGGTATTGATCATATCAATACCTAGTTTAGATCTAATTTAGAATACTATAAAGATCAGATCTCTATACATGATCATAGGTCAAGAACTTTGCTTGTTGTTTTCATGGAAGAGAATGTCACTTTGAGCCACATAGATCGTCTGGGCTCTATGGGTTGTCCACACGAAGCTTCAAGTCTGATCAGAGGTCTGGTGATTGAAAATCTATGTAGCATGCTAACACTTTGCAGATCCCTCCTTGACAGTTGATCTTATTTCTTCTTCTTTTGATCTCTTGGACCTTCCAAAGAATGAAGACTTAGAGGAGGACTTGATAGAGGTTTTCTTCCTCACTAATCTCTCAAAAGAACATAGAAGAGGAAGATGAGAAACCCTAGAGAAGAAATCCTTTCTTCTCTTCTTTCTTTTCTCTCACCAAGACACACTAAAATTGTATCCTAAGGAAACCCCATGCCCCACTATTGTTTGCACCTAATATTCCTACACCCAAGACGTTATCCCGTGCTAAAACTCTAGTGAAAATCCCATGCCTTAAGCCCTCTTAAATAGGGAGATAGAGAAGTGTCCTTGTCTATGTCAAATACCTAGAAAGGCAACTTTCCTAATAAAGAAACTTGGAGCACCAACTTTTATGCACCACCACCTTTTCCTTAGGCATGGGAAATCTGAGATTGGTGCACAAAACCTTTCCTTTTTCCATAAAAAAAAAAATTAGATCAATATCTAATTTAGTTGGCACAATCTTATGGATAGAGTTTGTGATTTGTTAAACTCTATCAAATAGTGTTCTAGGTTAAAACAAAATTTCAAACCAATGGGATATGGGCATGCATGGGGGCTCTTAGGCATGACAAAACTCATACAAAAAATTAGAACAAGGGGCATGGGCATGGGGAGTATGGCACAAGAGATGAGAGAGAGTTCCAGTCCAACTGGGCTCCCTAGTTTTCTTTAGTCAAAACAAGATTTTAAATCCAATTAAATTAAGATTGGTGCAACCTAATTAAGGATGATCCTAGTAGAACTAGGAGCCCATTTAAATTAGATTAAATCATATTTAAGTTTGATTTAAATTTTAATCTAATTAAAAATTAGGTGCACATAAGTTCTAATTGAATAGAAACTTGATCTTTCTTGTAATTGGCTTATCCCATTAATCAATTAAATTTGACCTAATCAAGTCCAAACCAAACCAAATTAAATATCATTCAATTAGAGTTGATTTTAGTCCAAATGCTTAATCAAATTGAGCTAATTAGCAATTTAGTTACTGATTAATCCTTCTGCAATACTTGCACTAGATCAAATATCAATTGTATTAACTGTTTGATCCTAGAATGATTCATAATCGTTGATCAACCATCCTATCAGATTAAAATCTCTAATGTGTGTGACCCCATAGGTTCAAACCTAAGTCAGTAACACAGAAACAAATTCCTATACCAATCAAAGTAACAATCTAGCAGTAGTACTTGATGTATTGATAGGTCGAACGTATTTAAAGAAACAATCTAAAATCCATGTGAATATGGTTACTGTAAATTCATCCCTTTGACTTCAATGTTTAGGATGACTCAGAGTTAAACTATCAACCCTAAAATAGTCCATCCATAATATGTTTCAAAAAAATCAATCCTATTACTGCTTACAAGGACTATCCTGACCAAGGATTTGCTAAATTGAAATACAATTCTACATAACTCTTAAAACCAAGAGTGGTCAATCCCATCTTAACTCACCAACTTTACAAGTACTTTACTGTCCCTAGAAACCTTTTGTCACTAAATTAAAAATTTAGGTAGTCCGACATCAAAGCACAGTGAGTTACTTGCAAGTCATCTTAGTGATCTCAGGTCTGAGTGATACTTATATCTGTTATGAATTATTCCTGGACCTATGGAAACCCTTGCACCTTCTATCAATTCTGAGGAAGCAAGTTAAAGATGATAGCAAGAAAGATAAAGATCAGATGATAAGAAAATGAGATGGCGGTCGAGTGAGAAAGAGAGAAAGCTAGGATTTCATGAAGAAAAGAGATTCAATTCATTCTCTTATCCATAATCTATATATACAAGTATATATATAGACATCCTGAGTCAACATGACTCAGTCCTAAGAAACTTTCCTTGGCTAACCCATACATGAAAACACTCACCCAAGGCCATGTAAACCCATGTCTTGCATGCTCTCATCCCTTGGACTAAAGACCTAGCCCAATAGATGAATTAACCACCTTAAGACCTCTCATACCAGGTCTTAAGATCCCTTGGAATAGATCCAATCCAAGATCAAATGGAAAACCCATCTAGATCTATTCGCCACCTTCGGCTCGACTGCATCTTCCTGAACCATGTCTTCTGAGACAGTCGGCTTGGATACAGGCCGACCTGGCTCGATCTTAGATCGAGCCAACTTGGCTACGTATCCAAGCCAACCCAGCTGTATGCTAGCCTCTTTATCTTTGCTGATACATCTCTGACCAATTCTAGCCTTCAGGAGCCACCACCTTGACTCCTTCACGGTCTTCCAAGATTTGGAAGCACCACACTTGCTCTTTCAATATCTATCTTGGTGTCCTAAGGCTTGAGACAAGTCTATCCTATCCTTCAAATACATCGATTTCATATATTTATGAAAGTTGTCCTAAGGAAAAACTTTTGTTAGTGCATTCACTGGATTCTCCTTGGTGTGGACTTTTACCAGCTTTACTTCACCTTCTTCCACAAGCTCTCTGATCCAATGGTACCTAATGTCAATGTGTTTTATCCTTGCATGGTAGATAGAGTTCTGAGCAAGTAATAGTGCACTATGGCTATCATAGTACACCCTGATAGCCTCCTGCATGAGATCCATCTCCAATGCCAATCTTTTCAATCATAAAGCCTCCTTTGCTGCCTCCATAACACCTATGTATTCCATCTTAGTTGTAGATAAGGCCGTGATGGGTTGCAAGCATGATCTCCATGAGACTGGACCTCCAAAAAGGCTAAACATAAAGTCTATTATTGACCATCGAGTGTCCACATCTCCACCGAAATCTGCATCCATAAACCCATTTATCTACCCCTGAGCTTCGTTGGACATGTCGTAGAGTTCCTCAGCTCCATCTTGCTATCCATAGTAGATGCCAACTCCAACAATACCCACCAAATACCTGAAGATCCACTTCAGTGCTTACCAGTGCTCCTTACCAGGCTGTGCCATGAACTTACTGATCTGGCTCACTGCATGGGCGATATCTAGTCTACAACACATCATGGCATATATTAAGCTTCTTACACCAAAGGCATATGGTGTTCTCTCCATCTCCTGAGCCTTCACCTCAGTCTATGGTGACATCATCTTTGAGAGTCTAAAGTGTCCAACGAGTGGCAACTCTACCGATTTTGCTTACTTCATCCCAAACCTCTCCAAGATCTTTCTGATGTAGCCTCCTTGAGAAAAATGTAGCATCCTCTTAGCTCGATCTCTGAAGATTTTCATGCCTAAGATCTTCCTTGCAGGCCCCAAATTCTTCATCTCAAACTCTCAAGATAAGGTTGCCTTTAGTTCCTGCATAGCCTTCCTACTCTTGCATGCTATAAGCATGTCATCCACATACAAGAGTAGAAACATCCTAAACTCATCCTACAAAGATTTAACATACACACAAGAGTCATACTCGCACCTAAAAAGTCCAATGCTCCTCATATATGAGTCAAATCGCTTGTACCATTGCCTTGATGATTGCTTCAACCCATACAATGATTTCTATAGCAAATAGACCTTTTCTTCTGCTCTTGGCTCTTGGAATCCTAGTAGCTGCTCCATATAAATGCTCTCCTCCAAATGCCCATGGAGAAATTTCATCTTGACATCCATCTGCTCTAGCTCTAAGTCTTAAGCTACCATAATGCTCAGCAATATTCTGATGGAAGTATGCCTGACGATAGGAGAAAATACTTTACTGAAATCGATGCCTTTCTTCTAGGATCCCTTAGCCACTAACCACAACTTATATCTGACACCTTCTTGCTCTAAAGGCCCCTCTTTGTGTTGATAAATCCACTTATAACCAATGGATTTCTTTCCTTGTAGCAATTGCACCAAATGTCACATCTCATTCTTATGGAGAGCCTGCATCTCCTCAAACATTGCTTGGACCCACCTCTCTCTATCCTAGCTATCCATAACCTCCTCATAGGTGTATAGGTCCCCATTTGCTATCATCAGAGCATATGACAATGTATCTTTGAAGTCGTATCATTTCGATTATCTGATGTTTCTTTTGGGCTTGTGCAGCGCAACTTCAATATCTGTCCTAGGTCCAGCTTGCTCCTACTGGGCCTCCTGGCTTCCATTATCTATCCAAGCTCTCTCCACCTATGGAGACACCTCTGGTGAGTGCTCCACCTAAATACCAAGTCCTCTTGATGCACCTGTAAGTGAAAAAATAGAGTAAGATGTTAACTGTCCTGCTGGATCTCCTACTACATCTACTGCTCCTTCATGCCATCTTGCTTGTAGAGAACTAAAATTTTATCGAAGGTGACATCTCTGCTAATGACAACCTTCTTCTATAAGGGATCCCATAGTTGGTATCCCTTAACTCCTCATTGATATCCCAAGAACACCATCTTTCATGATCTGGCATTCAACTTGCTCCGCTGACCAGTATCGATGTGCACAAAAGCCATGCACCCAAAAACCCTTAGATGGCTCAGCCCAATCTTTCTTCCAGACCATCTTTTTTCTAGAATACCATCATCAAACTTTGTATGAGGTAATTGATTCACCAGATAACAGGCTGCATCCACTGTATCAATCCAGAACGCCTTCAAAAGCCCTGCCTATAGCCTCATGCATCGTGCCTTTTCCAAAAGGGTTCTGTTAATCCTTTCAGCCACTCCATTTTGTTGAGAAGTTTCTTTTACTGAGAATTACCTTTTGATATCACACTCCTCATAAAAGCCTTGAAACTCTTTGCTAGTGTATTCTTCATTATTGTCTGATCGTAGACACTTCAAGTTCTGACTTGTCTTCTTCTCCACCTCAGCTTTCTACACCTCGAACTTGGTGAAGACTTTTGATTTCTTCTTCATGAAGTAGATCCATACCTTCTTTAAGAAATCATTTATAAAGGCCAACAAGTATCTCGCTCCATTTCTAGCCAAAAATGGAGCTGGCCCCACACATCAGTGTGAGCCAGTTTCAGTGGGGCTACACTGTGGGCTGAACTGACGGCAAACTTACTCTTCTCTATTTATCCATCTGGCATGGCTCACATACCTCTATAACACCTCCATCTAGATCTAAAATCAAACAATGTTTGCTCAGCTTCTTCATCCCACGGTCATCCATGTGGCCTAGGCGGTAGTGCCACAACCGATAAGCCTCCTGCTGATCCTATGCTACTGCCACTACATCAAATTTTTCAATCACTATAAATCCAACCAACTTGTAGAGGTTGCTCTCCATCCTCCTGCCCCTCATCACCATAATAGCACCTTTGGAGATATTGAGAACTCCACTCCTAGCATGACTGTTGAAGCTGCAGCCACTCCACTTCAGATAGTCCAGTAACACGAGATTTTTCTTCAAATTTGGGTTGTGCTTCACATTTATGAGAGTCTACACCATCCCATCAAATATCCTCATCCGGATGCTTTCAATACTAGCGACTCTACATGGGTGATCATCTCCAAGTGTTATACTCTCCTCATCAATCTTGGTGTATGAGACAAACCAAGACCAATTTGGGATGTAGTGATGCGAATAGACTGAATCCAGGATCCATACATCTGTGTATCTTCTATGACCATCTGATAAAACCAAGAGATCATCCTCCATCTCACTATCAGCCACCATACTCAGTGCATCAGATCCACTCTTTTCTCCCTTCTTATTCTTCCATTGTGGGCAATCATGCCTAAAGTGCTCGATCTCATTGCACTTGTAGCATCTGGCTTTCTTTTTACTCTTGCTCTTCCAGAACTTTAATCATCCTCTTGACTTGCCTCTCTTCTTTGATCTTCCAGGTCTCCCATAGTCAAGCCCTCCTGGGGAACACCTTCTTTGCTCAACTTCTTCCACTGTCCGTTGGTTCACAATACCGAGACCATGTCTTCATACTCCAAGGTCTACTTACCATAGAGTAGCACCGTCACCAATGGATCATAGGATGAGGGCAATGAGCATAATAGAAGCAACGATTTATCTTCTTCCTCCATCCTCACTCCAATATTCAGCAACTCATTGCACATCTGATCAAATTTTTGGATGTGTCCCAAGACATCTCCACCTTCCTGTATCCGAAGGTTGTACAGTCTCTTCTTCAACATCAACTTATTGCACATATTCTTACCCATATACATGATTTTCAACTTCGACCACAAGCCTCTTGGGGTTCTCTCCTCTAAAACTGAATAGAGTGTCACATCCAACACGCATCCTCTAATCACAAAGTAGGCATTCTTTTCCAAAGACATCCACTGGCGATCTGACATTCCTTCATGCTTCTCTTCCAATGCCTGATCCAATTCAGCTTGAACCAGAAGATCTTCCACACAAACTTTCTATATGAAAAAATTTTCTTTCCCATCAAACTTCTCGAAATCAATCTTCAGGTTGCTTCTCATGGTTGGATCCAAGCCAAAAAAAAAAATGCAACATAGATCTAAGGAATTTGAGAAATACCTTGACAGGATCTTGCTGAATTCACAAAACCTGAAGATCTTCAACTTTCAGATGTCTTCTCCTTCTTCCACACAATCTGGCTCTGATACCACTTATTATGAATTATTTTCAGATCTATGAAAACCCTTGTACCTTCTATCAACTCTGAGGAAGCAAGTTGGAGATGATAGCAAGAAAGATAAAGATTAAATGATAAAAAAATGAGATGGAATGATAAGAAAATGAGATGGTAGTAGAGTGAGAAAGAGAGAAAGCTAGGATTTTAGGGAGAAAAGGGATTCAATTCATTCTCTTATCCATAATCTACATATATAAGTATCTATATAGACATCCTGAGTCAACATCACTCAGCCTTAAAAAACTCTCCTCAGCTAACCCATACATGAAAACACTCATCCAAGCCATTGTAAACCCATATCATGCATGCTCTCATCCCTTGGACTAAAGACGTAGCCTAATATATGAATTAACCATCTTAAGATCTCTCATATCAGACCTTAAGATCCCTTGGATTAGATCCAATCCAAGACCAAATAGAAAACCCATCCAGATCTATTCACCACCATCAAGCTGGCTTGATCAAAAGCCAAGTCGGCTTGACTGCATCTTCTTGAATCATATTTTCTATCTGCTTGAGATAGCTGGCTCAGATACAGACTGACCCAGCTCGATCTCAGATCGAGCCAACTCGACTACATATCCAAGCCAGTCCGACTGTGTGCCAACCTCTTTATCTTTGCTGATACATCTTCGGCCAATCCTAGCCTTTAAGAGGCACCATCTTGACTCCTTCACGATCTTTCAAGACATAAGAGCACCACACTTGCCCTTTTAATATTCATATCTCATCAGAGTAATTCTTGATAGTAGAATGCTCCAGAATTGATCACGTTCAGTAATGATGTACCCCTATATCTCACTTGCATACCATATCAGTGTTAATACACTCCTTAGTTGAGAGGACAACCAATCTATATGGCACACAAGAATCTACACTCATTGTTATCCTAAGTAACAATATATCATTTGGTCACGAACATATTTAAGGACTAAATGATAAATTCTTTCTTTATCAAATCTAAATAGTCCTAAAAACTTCATCACAATATAAAAGTTCATAAAGAAGATGTGCACTTATGATGAAAAGCAAGAATAAATATTTTATTCATTATAAATCATATACAATTATAAAGTTAGCTCAATCATCAAGAGACTAATGATTAGCTTTGGGACAAATTTTTTAATAACTCGCACTTATCCTAAAGCCACTCGATATAGTATCTTATACCCATCTTTGATTTGTGATTATCGAACCTCTTTACCATAAGGGCTTTAGTGAATGGGTCAGCTAGGTTCTCCTTTCCATCGACCTTCTAAAGGTCGACATCATCTTGATCGATGATCTTTTGGATAACGTGATAGCGGCATAGAATATGCTTTGTTCGTTGATTTCAGTTCCTTCATCTGAGCAATGACTCCAATGTTGTCGTAGTAGAGCAGAACTAGACCATCAAGAGAGGGTGCCACTCTAAGCTTGGTGATGAATTTTTCCAGCCACATAACTTTCTTCGCAGCATTAGATGCTGCGATGTACTCTACCTCGCAAACTGAGTCAATCATAGTGTGCTACTAGAAACTTTTTCAGTAGACAGCTCCATCATTAAAGATAAAAATATAATCCAACACACTTTTGGTATCATCATATTAGATTAAAAACTAGAATTTGTAAATTCCATAAGTTTTAAATCTGACTCACCATAAACCATCCGCTGGTCCTTAGTATTTTTCAAATACTTAAGAATGATTTTTACAATCTTTCAGTGGTTTTCTTCTAGATTAGATTAGTATCTACTCACTACTCTTAGTGAGTATGCCACATCTAATCTCGTACATGTCATGGTGTACATGATAGATCCTATTATCAAAGCATATGAGATTCTACTCATACACTCTCTCTCTTCTGAAGTTATCAGATAATCTTTCTTAGAGAGAAAAATTTCATGGCCTATTGGTAGATAGCCTTTCTTGAAATTCTTTATGCTAAACCACCTCAACACCATTTCTATGTATGTAGATTAGGACAATCCAAACATCCTCTTAGATCTATTCATATAGATCTTCATCCTTAGGATGTAGGATGCTTCTCTCAAGTCCTTCATGGAGAACTGAGATGACATCCATATTTTTATTCTTTATAAGCAGGGACGTCATTTCCAATTAAGAGAATATCATCTATGTACAACACAAGGAATACCACCATTGAGCCATTCGTCTACTTGTATATATAGGGCTCTTCTCCATTCTTACTGAAGCCATATATTTTGATCATCTTATCAAAATGCATGTTCTAACTCTGAGATGTTTGTTTCAATCCAAAAATGGATCTCTAAAGATTACACACCTTGGACTCATCAGTGGATATGAACCCTTTAGGTTGTATCATATACACCTTTTCTTTCTGCTCTCTATTTAGGAAAGCTATCTTCACATCCATCTACCAGATCTCATAGTCCAGATGGACAGCTATTGCAAGCATAATTCGAATGAATTTGAGTATTGCCACAGAAGAAAATATCTCATCATAGTCAATACCATAATGTTGATGATATCCTTTGGCAATCAAATGAGCTTTATAGACCTCCACCTTTCCATCTGTGTCCCTCTTCTTTTTGAAGACCTACTTACACCTAATGTGTTTAACCCTTTCAGGTGGGTCAACTAATGTCCATACATCATTGATCTTTATGGACTCCATTTTAGATTTTATGGCTTCAAGCCATTTTTTAGAATCAAATTTTTGCATTGCATCTATATAGGTAATCAGATCCTCATCGTTCTCATCAAGTTCGATAGGATCACTATTTTGGATCAAGAAACTATAGTATATGTTCGACTAATATGGTACTCTACTAGATCACCTTAAGGATGTTGGTACATCGGGTTTTTGGTTTGATCTAATCAAATTTAGTTCAGATTCAACTAATTATGTCGATTTTTCCAGTTGTCAAACTTTCTCAAGTTTGACCTTAAAGGCATTAATTCCTTCCCTAAGCAACTTCTTTTCTAAAAAGAATGCCCTACTGTCGATGAACACATTTTGTTCTTCAACATAGTAGAGATAGTAACCCTAAGTTTTCTTGGGGTATCCTATAAACATATACTTATCATATCAAAGTTCAAGTTTATCTATATACAAACATTTGACATAGGCCGGACAATCCCAAACCCAAAAGTGAGAGAGTATAAACCTACGCTCAGTCCATATTTCATATAGAGTCTTTGCAATGGATTTACTCAATATATTGTTTAATATAAAACAAGCAATCTCAACAGAATAATCCCAAAATAAAACAATCGAACTAGCAAACCTCATCATGGATTAAACCATATCTAATAAAATTTAATTCTTCCTTTTCGATACACCATTATGCTATGGTGTCCCTGGAAGAGTCCACTATGAGAGAATTCCATTTTCTCCTAGATATATCAAGAACTCACTAGATAAGTATTTACCTCTTCAATCTTATTGAAGAGTTTTAATATCTTTTCTAGTTTATTGATTGAAGAGTTTTAATATCTTTTCTAGTTTATTTTTCTACTTCATTACGAAATCGTTTGAACATTTCAAATGATTCAGACTTATGTTTTATAAGATAGCTATGCCCATACATAGATAGATCATTAGTAAACATAATGAAATAGTGATATCCATATCTGGCACTAGTGTTTATAGATCCACATACATCATTATATACGATACTTAGAACTTTGCTGGCTCTTTGATCCTTTCTAGTAAAAGATAATTTTGTCATCTTCTCAAGAAGACAAGATTCATAGGTTGACAATGATTCATAATCATCGACATCGAGAATTTTCTCTTTGGCTAACCTATTTATCTTGTTCTTATTAATATGACCAAGCCTACAATACTAATGGTAGGCATCCGTGACATTATCTAACTTAGGACATTTATTAGATGTGTATATTATACTAATAGACTATGATAAAATATATATGCTATTTCTTTATTGTCCACATATTATTGTAACATCATTCATAATGATATCATAATAATCTTTCTTCATTGATAAATGATAACTATCTTTGGCCAAAAGGCCAATAGAGATTATATTCATCAGAAAAGAATGATAGTAATGACAATCATCTAAAAAATTGATATTACCACTAAAAATAAATTGAACTATTTTCAAAGCTAGAACTAGAGCAGATCTTCCATCTTCCATCTCCAACATTCAGGAATTGCTCATCATTCTCAAATTTTCTGCTAACTTAAAGTCTTTACAGTGAATTGTAAATATGAACTAAAATTTTGGTATCTAATATCCAAGTAGTAGTATTACAAATAAAGAAACTATAAGATGTTATCATATAACATCCTTGATCAGAAACTTCTTTCTTTTTTCTCTTGTTCAGCCTGTTGGGATCAAGGAAAGCAAGGTACTAAGGATAGTTCCTCTTCCAATGACCCTGCTTCCTATAGTAGAAGCATTTTGCTTGATTTTAGTTAGTCTTGGACTTTTTGTTTAATCTGGGTATAGAAGCTTCAGCATGAACCTTTTTGTACTATTGAACAATATTCAATTTTTGATACTTATTATCGAAGTTGGGTCCCATAAGTATATCACTGTCTAATAATGAATGGAGCAACTAGGGTTTGGCCTTAACTACATAAAAAAAATCAAAAATCTAATAGGTATATGAAGTATTAAGCCTAAAGACTTAGACTTTAGTCTAAAAAATTTTCTACTATTTTATACGAATTGGTAGCTTCTACCTTCAATTCAAAAAATTATCCTAATTCCTTGGTAGGTACTAGAATCCGCACAGACTACATGCGGACCCGAGGAAAGCTTTGGCCAATCCATGTGCATCTACAGGTAGGTTCTTAACCAATTATTTCTCCAGATAATTTTTAGTATTAGGTTTTGCCCCAGGTATCTTTTCAATAGGCTAAGGCCTCCACTAAAAGTCTCGGTTAGGTCCAATCATTAATGTGAACCTACTCTATGATTCTAGCTAAGGAATGATTGGGCCCGAGGAAAGCTCTGGGTAACCCAACCATTCATCAGATAGTACATCAAAGTCATCATATATTGAATGATAATTCCAATATCCCGATGAACATTAGGCATAAGGCACCTCCAATGTCCATCTAGACTATTAGACCCATTATCACTCAACTTAATGGAAGGCTATGATCTAGTTATCACCATAACTATTTTATTTTAAGAATCTAATAACTTTAAAGGATTTGGTTAACTCATTTTAAGAGAACAGAGAGAAGATTAATTAGCTAATCATGATTCTCCCAGTGACTTCACCAAGTTAGATTAATGGAGACCAAAAATAAGCTAGTCTAGGGGAACAATCACACTAATTTACCTAGTTGACATGGGTCAGCTAGAATTATCAAGTGATCTGATCAAAATATAATTTTACCAAAATGGCTAGAAAAGTGAGATCGGTGGGAGGGATATGCCATTAACTCGTTAAAGATCGAATCAATACGAATAGCTCCTAATTAAAGACCATCGATCTAAATTGCTAGCTTACCTTAGACATCAACTAATTAATTAGTTTCGATTGGATCTACCTAACAAACTGGGCTAGACTACTTAGCTAAGTGATGCTTGTCATTAAAGCAACAAATAAAATTTAAACCCGACTTACTATGGATTAGAATAGTAATGAGTCGGGTGTCGGTTTTCTTAGGGATCTAAGGCAGTTAATTTAAAAAAGAAAAGAAGATTGTTTGATTGGTTATTTTTAAATTCTTAAAGCAATAGATAATTAAAAAGCAATAGAAAAGTAAACATAATTGTTAATAAATTAATCAAAAAAAAAAATATCTCAGATTTTAGTTCAATTTTTACTATTTAAGTTTATAATTGATCATGCAATCTCTTTACTATCGACATGCAATCTTATACTTATTTCATTGACCAAGTTCTTGAAGGAAAATCCTGATTTCTCGAACCAGGTTCGTTCAGATCTGATCAGATCAAGAGATATATTTTAAATTTTTTTTTTTTGATCCTAATCAGATATGAGATATTTTAGATCTAATTCTTATTATTTTAATAATTAAAATAAAATTAAATAAATTAAATTTAATTTAATTTACCTTGAAGTGGATAATCCTATTACCCAATGATGATCCTGTGAGCAGCAGAAGGTTTTGAATCTAGCCATGCAAGTGCCTGGCCTTTATCGGTATCCACTCAAGTTGGATCTGGAGATCCTCTTCTTCTCTATCATGTCTCCAAAAATTAGATCTGGATCTGATCTGGAGGATCTTCAAAACACCTTTCGAAGATCAGCAGTCGTCCTTTGCAGCAGTGCAGCCTTCTAGCTTTCAGTCGCCTTTCTCTCATCTAGATTGCACCAATCAAGAATCCAAACCTCTTTGGATGTGGAGAGGAGAGGGAGAAGTTGCTTTGGCATGGAGGAGGAGAGGAGAAGCAGCCTTGGGGCGTAGAGAATTGTGATGCTCTTTGAGTTGGGTGCAGGGTTTTATTTATAGACTAAGCGTGATCCAACTCCTCTTCTTCCCAACCAATCACAACCCTTTATGAAATCAGATCTAAATCTGATTGATGGGAATAGAGTCTCCTGGATTCCTCCTTAGATGGTGCCTAAGACTAGTCAAAAAGGACTCTTGGGCGCCTAGACTCTAATCGGAATCCAAAAAGGAGATGGAGTCTCTGTCCAATAGGGACTCTTGGGCGCCTCCAGCTTGGGCACACACCAAGGGTGGCATGCGCCCTCCTCCTTGCTAGGTTCTGATAGGGGGACAAGCCCCCACCAACCCTCCAATAGGTGCGTGACACGTGGACAAAAGTCAAAGTATCAATGGTCAACATTTGATCAGTCAAAGATCAAATTTTGACCAAAGTCAAAGGATGAGAAATGGCAGGTGACCAAAAATGGCAGATAATATCTTACAAAATAAGACAACCTTTTCTGACTTGGACAAACTCCAATCAGACAAAGTGAAGGCCTCTAAATGAGTACAAACTTCTTTGGCTTAGTCAGGACAACTATTTATGATAGTAAAAGAAGAACGTTAGGTTCAATCGAGTGCTAGCACGATTTTCTTGAACCTAATTGAATCTCATTCAGATCAATTGAACTGGATCAATTCAATTGATGATCACCAAATTCAAACCCTTGTTTGTGTGACCCAGTTAGGTTTAGTTCTGTATGGTAATGGGATATGTCATGATCTCTATCATCGACATTATCGAAACTTCTTTCGATGGATCAGAACTCTTCTGATTCGAACAGCTAGAATGATCGATCATCTAAATCATTCTAATTGCTCCCAAAATCCACCAGTGACACCTAGCAGTATATGGTGGCAACCCATCATAGCTGAATGCAAACCTCTTGGTGTAGCTACCTATGTGATTAAGTTCTTCTATCTTAAGCCCCGATCAGATTAGGGTTAAGGTGAACTCATCAAACCCTAGACTCTGTCATATGATGTAACCATTCAATTCAAGTTCGATGTGAAAGTCTAAATAGAAACTCTTTCTATTATTTCACTCTGCCATCGCCATGGACTTCTAGACTTGATTCTCATGATCATCATAGGGCAGCTCCTCTACCACCGAGGTAGATAGATTCCATCTTGATGCTATCCAGTTCCTACAATGAACATGCTATAGCCAACATACACCTCAGGATTCTGAATGGCTAGGAGATCGAGTAATGGTATGGTCAAACTATAACACCCTCAAGGTAAACTATCGATGCATCTCAGATCAAAGAATCAAACACACTACTGCAGCATCGAGTCAGTCATTGACGAGAAGGTAGACTCCCTAATGACTATTCGAGATGGTCACGCTCAGTGCCCTCATTCTCTAACGAGTATCTATACTCTCGCTCGTGTCTCTACATCATAGACTCAAGACTCATCTACTAAAGAGAAGCGATTGTACACCAACCTTCCGGATCAATCACCATCCTCATGATGATCCTATGGTCGGAAGCATTTTATGAGTTAATAATGATTATTCATGTCTTAAATTTTCAACTTTTGAGAATATGAATTATCATTACCATTAACTCAAAGGATATATCACAGACACTAAATACATATATGTGATAGAAACTAATCCATTTTATTGATATTAGTCAAAATTATAATTTTGCCCATAGAAGTGTATTATAAGTGTTAGCCAATTCTGACTTTTAGGATACATATATCTAACAGTTCTAACATAACCTATCTTATCAAGCATGGACAATATCTAACATGATCAAGATCCATCTCACAGATATAGATTTTTTAAATCATATAATCAAAGAATATAAAATATTAATTTAATAGATCTTATAAATTATTCTTATTTGAGCATAGATCATATCTTTTTACGATTATAATTTATTTTTTTAGTTATAAATTATAAAAAATTTAATATTAAAGCATCAATAAGATTGACATGCGAAAGATAGGTAAAAAAATTTTATTGCTCAAATAAAAAAAAATATGATTTAAATTATAAGCTTTCATGCTGAAACTTCCTAGAGATACGGGATTCTTAGCCATGCTTGCTTGAAAATTCTTTCAAACTCGTTGGTAGGAAGAAAAAGAAAAAAAAGAGAAAAAAAAAAAATAGAACAATTACTTGCTGCTGCTCTCAAGACTCCTCTGCTTCCAGCGTGAATAGAGGTTTAAATAGAGAGGAAATCAGAAGTTCTGCGATTTTTTTTCGGAGCCCAATTCGAGTTTGGCTCGAATTGTTTCAAGCTGCTGAAATCCTGGCCATTGGATGGGCTTTTGGAGCTGATTTCGGCCGCTGGATCGTGCTAAAAGAGCCGTGGGAAATCTTGATCATAACCAGATTTTGTGCCTACCGTTGGATGCCAACTGGGAGGCCTGAGAACCGTCCGATGGCGCCTTATGGACGCAGTGAGAAAACCAGATCACTATCGAGAATGATTTTAGCCATTGGATCTCACGTAAAATTGCATCTAAACCATCCGTTAGCACTGCCAAACCTCCACCTGCGTGGACCGCGTGAACGCCCGGTTCACGCTATAGCTTCCCGCCCCTATACGCCGCGATAAATGTGACGTCGAGGTGACGTCGGCTGGATGGGCCGGGTCGCTGGTTTGCAGGGGCGGTCAGGGGCTGGGCCGATTCTGCTGGACCAGCTATTTTATTTTATTTTTTCTCTTTTTTTTCTTTTTCATTCAAACTTCCAACATCTACAATAATTCCAATTTAGCTCCAATTTGTATGAAATTTAATTTGTTTGAACCCATAAATCGAGCTCTTTGCATTGATGGACTTCTTTCATATAAAATATTAATAAAAATATTAATTTTTTAAATAAATATTAAATATGATATGATTTAGTGCTATTATTTAGTAATTTATGATAATTATTATATCCCTTGAGTTTTACTCATCCTTAAGTAAAAAAAATTAAAAATATTTACTGATTCAATAGGATATGAAAATTTTTTCTGATCATTCTAAAGTCAGTTGATACCTAGTTAGAGATTTAAGAAGTACATCATTGGATTATTAATTCTATCCCAAATCATGGTTAAGTGAAGAATATATAAATTTTTAGAGCTTTTATTTAATCAATTTTCCATCTTTATTCCTTAAATACTCTATCTTTTGTTTGACCTAGTCTTTTTTTCTTTTAGATAAAAAAATTTTATAGCTAGTGCAATGTTTTAACCCCTTAAACTTTCTATCTGATCCTTGTAGCAAGCTTTAGACCAATGATTTTCAAACCAGTTGACTTTAAGGCATTAGATGTAGAACATCCCTCAAGCTTACTGACTCAAGTCAAATAGGCTATAGGTTAAAACTAACTATATAGCAAGCTTCTTCACATTATCTAATTTTTGATACAAATAATATTACTTACTTAGGCAATGGGATATTGTTACTCGGTGAAAGATCAATGTTTAGAACTTACTTTTCTAAAAAAAATATTTTTTTTTTATTTTTTTATCATATTTTTTTATTTTTTTTTCACTCATACCCATATAAAGTAGATTCTTTATTGAATATAGGCTGGAAGAAGGTTTCAGAATCACTCAGAAATTTATTCTATTCTAGCCCCAACCATTTATTGGGCTTTCTTAATAATTTGGTCCTTAATATTTCAAAAATTCTTTAGACTATTAATCAATCATCGATTAAAATGCCTAAAAAATTTTAGATCGAAATGAAATCAGGTACATAAGACTAATTATTATAATGCTTGAGGACTTAAATCTTTTTTATTTATTCTTTTCTCTAACTTAATTTTCATTATCCTCAATGAAAAAAAGAAAATAGAGTGTGATAAATGACAAGAGGATAACAAGAAAAGAGTTCACCTGATTTAGTATATTCTTGGCTCAGTCTGGGTTTTGATTATTCTTCGTTCAGCATAGATTTGTAGTTCTTTCCCTAACTTAATCCTGAAAGAAAGATAAACTAAAAACAAAAAAAAATGATAAAAACAAAAACTTGGATTGCCTCCCAATAAGTGCTAAATTTAACATCTTCAGTCTGCCCAAATCCAAAAATTAATCCAAGTAAATTAATTCATAAAGAACCATAGCTTCATTAAATTCAGTGGATAATTCCAAGAATGATTTCAGTTGTTGTCCATTAACTTTAAAAGTAACACCTTACTTAGATTTTCAATCTCTATAGTCTTGTGTGAGAAGACTTCCTTAACAATATACGGTCCAGTCCATCAAGATCTTAATTTATCAGTTTAAAAATAGGTATAGCCTAGAATTGTATAGAAGAACTTTTTATCCAGGTGTAAAAGATTTTCTATTAATTACCTGATCATGAAAAGCTTTAGTTCTTTTTTTATAAATTTTTGAATTTTCATAGGCTTCATTTATAATTTTCTTAAGTTCATTAATTTGTAATTTTCTTAGATCATCGGCTACATCTAAGTTCATATTTAGTTATTTAATGGCCTACATTGCCCTATATTCCAGTTCTACCGGCAAGTGACATGCTTTTCCAAAACCAACCTATATGGAGACATTCCTAAGTTGATCTTAAAAGCTATGCGATATGCACAAAGTGCATCTGTGAGCTTCAAAGACCAGTCTTTTCTATTTGCATTTACTATCTTTTCTAAAATTAGCTTTATTTGGCGATTAGAAACTTCAACTTGCCTACTTATTTGTGGATGATAGGGTGTGGCTAATTTATAAGTAATGTTATACTTCTTCATCAGTGATACAAAAGATCGATTGTAAAAGTATGTTCCACGATCACTAATGATGGCTCTAGGGTTACCAAATCGAGATAGAATGTTTTCTTTAAGAAATTTTATAACAATCATCCTATCATTGATTTTGCACGGTATTGCCTCTACCCACTTAGATACATAGTCTAGGGCTACTAAGATATACTCATTCCCAAAAGATTTTGAAAATAATCCCATGAAATCTATTCCCCATAAATCAAAGATTTCTACAATTAAAATAGAATTCATAGGCATCATATCTTTCTTGATAATTCATCCTATTTATTGACACCTAGCACAACTTTTGCAATATTCATGGACATCTTTAAATAGGTTAGGCCAATAGAATTCACATTGGAGCACTTTTACCACTTTCTTATTGGCACTGAAATGACCACCATAAGCTTGGTCATGGCAAAAGGATAAAATGCTTCTAACTCTTTATCTGGGATACATCTTCTTATAATTTGGTCAAGATATTGTTTGAATAAATATGAATCATCCCAAATAAAATATTTCACTAGGGAGTAAAATTTGTTCTTGTCCTGAGTCATCCAGTGCATGAAATTTTATCGGTAACCAAATAATTTACTATATCAATGGTTACCGACATAAATTGTTCGTCGAGGAAGGACTCATTAATAGGTAATTTCTTAGTTGGTGCGATTACCAATCAAGATAAGTGATCCACCACTACATTTTTGGTACCTTTTCTATCTTTTATTTTTAGGTCAAATTCTTGGAAAAAAAGGATCCATCTAATTACGCATGCCTTAGCATCCTTTTTTGAAAGAAGGTGTCTAATGGCAGAATGATCTGTGTAGATAATCACATGAGAATCTACTAAGTAGGATCTAAATTTCTCTAAAGCAAATATCATCGCTAAAATTTTTTTTTCAGTAGTTGAATAATTTAGTTGTGCATCATTTAAGGTTCTACTAGTATAATAGATCACTCATGATAACTTATCGATCCTTTGACCTAGGACAGCTTCTATGGCTTGATCAGATGCATCGCACATAAGCTTAAAAGATTGAGTCCATACAGGTGGATGAATAATTGGGATCGAGGTTAATTTCTTCTTTAAATATTCAAAAGACTTGAGACATTCAGGTGTGAAGTCAAATTTGATATCTTTGGCTAACAAGCTAGTTAAAGATCGAGCCATTTTGCTAAAGCTTTTGGTAAATCGTCTATAAAAACCAGCATGTCCAAGGAAAGAGTGAATTTTCTTTATAAATTTTAGTGGTAGAAAGTTTTCAATTAAATCTACCTTGGCTTTATCCACTTCTATGCCTCTCTTTGAAAACACATGACCAAGGACTATACCCTCTCTAACCATGATTGATATTTTTCCCAGTTTAAAACTAGATGTTTCTCTTTACATCGTTCTAAAACTAGTCTGAGATGATGTAGAAATTCAGAGAAGGTAGATCCAAAAATGAAAAAGTTGTTCATAAAAATTTCTAAGAATCGCTCTACCATATTAAAGAAGATACTAATCATGCACCTTTGGAATGTAGATGGAGCATTACATAATCCAAAAAGCATGCATCTATAGGCGAAGGTTCCAAATGGACAAGTAAATGTTGTCTTCTCTTGATCTTTTAGAGCTATAGATATTTGATTGTAAGCAGAGTATCCATCTAGAAAATAATAAAAAATCATGCCCTACCAATCATTCTAACATTTGATCTATAAAGGGCAGGGAAAAGTGGTCCTTTCGAGTGGCTGCATTTAATTTTCTATAATTTATACAGATCCTTTATCCAGTTTTAATTCTAGTTGATACCAGCTCATTATTATCATTTTGTATTACTATAACTCCTGACTTCTTGGGTACAACTTGAACTGAGCTCACCCAAGAACTATCTAAAATTGGATATATTATTTCGTTGTTAAGGAGTTTCATTATCTCCTTCTTTACTACTTCTTTTATGGTTGGGTTGAGTCTCCTTTGGAGGTCTCTTTTTGGTTTAGCTTCCTCTAACAGGTGGATTCTATGTTAAACAATTGAGGGTTTAATTCCTTTTAAATCTACCATAGTCCATCCTAATACTTCTTTATTTTCTTTAAGGATGGTCAATAATTCTTCCTCTTTTATACGATCTAGGTCTACTGAAATGATTACCGGTAGTATTTCTGATGGACCTAGATAGTCATCTTTTAGGTGCTTAGGAAGAGATTTAAGTTCTAACTTGGGTGCTTCCTCCAAAGATGGTTTGGGTCATGGTTTAACCGTTATCTCAAGTGATTCGATTGGAGGCTTCCATCTCGACTCCATCCTATAATTATTAATTGATGAGAGTTCATTAAACTCTTCATCTTCTTGGTCGATCAAAAATTCATAATCAGACTCATCATCGCTCAGGTCAATGGGTTCATAAGTATTTTCTTGAATCCAGTTTACATCGCTTGTCTCCTTAGTTTTATTCAGATGAAAAATATTCAACTCTATAGACATGTTGCCAAAGGTGAGTTTCATCAGTCCATTTCAGCAATTGATTTTTGCATTAGCTGTGGCAAAAAATGATCTACCTAATATAACTAGGATGTGATCCTTTGAGTTTGCGATAGGTTCAATTTCTAGAATGACAAAATCTATAGGATAGATAAAATCACTAACCTCAATTAACACATCCTCTACTATGCCCTTTGGGACTTTTAAGGATCGATCTGCTAATTGTAAAGTCATTTCTATTAGCTTTAGTTCTCCTAACCCTAGTTGTTTGTATATTGAATAGGATAGAATATTGTTGAAAATTATGTTCTAAAGTCAATCATCAGTCTGTTGATAGTTGAGCTATTTTATAATTATAATTAATTTATTAATTAATAAAAAATATTTTGCCATCTTTTTTCATTATAAATTTACATCTTCTAAAAAACTCCATTGTTGTGATGAAGTCCCTGAGACTATTTAGTTTTGATAAAGAGAGAATTTATCGATTAATCCTTAAATTTGTTCACGATCAAATGATAGACTGTTAATTAGGACAAAAGCATCTATCGAACATAGGTCGCTATATGCCATATAGGTTGGTTGTTCTCTTAACCAAGGAGTGTAGAGACACTGGTATGGCATATAGATGAGATGTATGGGTACATCATCATTGAACATGACCAACTCTAGAGCATTCTACTGTCAAAAATGTCTTTGATGGGATATAGGCATAAGTATCCCTTAGACCTGAGATCACCTCAGTGACTTGCAAGCAACTCACTGTGCTTTGGTATCGGACTAACTAAATTTCTAATTCAGCAACGAAAGGCTTCTGGGTATAGTCAAGTACTTATAAAGTCAGAGTGTGATCAAGATGAAATTGACCACTCCAAGAGTTGGAGAAGAATGTATCACTATATTTCAATATAGCAAAACCTTGGTCAGGATAATCCATTAGATGGATTTAATATTTTGAAATACAATGTGGACAACCTAATCAAAGTTGACAGTTGAACTATGAGATATCCTATGAGCATTATGGTCAAGAGGATGAATTATATGGAAACTATATCCGTATGGATTCAAAGGATGGTGTTCTACACCTTCGACCTATCCGACCGTCGGATAATATTACTATATGATCACTTCGATTGGTATAAAAATTTATTTTTATATTATTAATTTAGGTTTGAACCTATGAGGTTACACACATTAGGTTGACCAGCGATTTAGAATCATTTTAGGGTTAAACAATCAATATAATTGATGTTTAATCTAGTGCAAATATTGTAGGAGGATCGATTAGCAATTCAATTGCTAATTAACTTAATTTGATTAAGTCAGAAGGTTGAGATTAACTTTAATTAAATATAATTTAATTAGATTTGATTTGGACTTGATTGGATCAAGTTCAATTGATTTATTGGATAAGCCAAGTGCAAGGAAGAACTAGTTCTAGTCTAACTAGGATTTGGACTAACCCAATTTTTTAATTAAATTAAAAAATAAATTAAAATTAAATCTAATTTAATATAATTTAATTAAATCTTTAAATGAGTTAGGATCTTGTTTAATTGGATTGGTTTAATCTTGATTTTATTTGGTTAAAAGATCTTATTTGACCAAGTCAAAATAGGAGTCCTAGTGTGACTAGGACTCCCTATCACTTGCGCCACTTAATTCTTATGTCCCATGCCCTTTTTATTTTGTTTTTTATGTGAAAATTCTCCACTCCCATGGCTTCTCATGCCCTCTTTCTCTCCTTTTCTCATAAGGCAATTTGTTGGAAGACCAAGTCAAAAGGAGAGTTAGTTTTGCCTAGGATTCTATGAGATAGAATCCTTATTGACCAAAACACCATCCCTTGAGTGCCGCCATCTCTTTTAACTAATTCTTCTCTTATTTCATTAAAATAATCTTGTTTTTTGTGTGCCCTCCCTTGCTGGTCTATGCCAATAATTGTGGAGGAGGCACCCATGAGTTGGGCGCCCCAACAACTTTCATATTTGGATATTCCTAGTCTAAGATTTTGATCTAACTTAGACTCTTCTTTTTTTCTATTTATTAGATGAATTTTATGTTGATTTTTTCATGAAATATAGATCTTTGGGAGAGGTTTGGGGTGTGCAAAAATTGGAAGAAGAGTGTTCTTGGGCGTGGGGGTTCCATAGGCACTAAACTAGGTGTGTAGGTGAGAGAAAAGAGAAGAAGAAGAGGATCTTCTTCTAGTGCTGTTTTATTTTCAATCTCTCCTCCTTTTTTTGAGTTTTTTCTAAGAGAGTCTCAAATCAGTAAACTCTCATCTTCCTTCTCATATTTTGAAGAGTCTAAATTTTAAAGAAGGAAGTATTAGATCGATCATCGAAGAAGGATCAGCACAGTACTAGCATGCTGTGCTGATTTCCTACATCAGGATCTTTGATCGTATTCGTGGGCTCATATGGACGACTCCTATAGGCTGGATGCATGTGCAGCTCATAACTTCATCCTCAAGCTCAAATTATTAAGTTAGAATATCTAACTTACTCAGATAATAGATCTGATCTATTAACTTTATACCTACATTTGATGTAGTATAGATCTAAGTTGATTTGATCAACCTTTTCTTTCTTATTTGATTTTAATTTTTTATTTAATATTATATCTTGATCATGTAACAGATCTAAGATCTAGATATTTATATATTTATTTAAATAAATATTTAATTTATTTAATTTTTTTGATGCATGATCTTGAAAAAGTTTCAAGATCTATCCGTGAAACCTTAGATCTGGTTCCTTCAATTGGTATTAGGTCCTAGGTTCATGTTACTTAATTTTTGTGCATGTTTAGATTATTTCTTATATTAGATCTAATTTATGATCTAATTATTAAATTTAAAATTAAAAAAAATTTAGATCTCATAAACTGCCATAAGATTGTCCTGCTGTAAGATTTAAATCTTATAGTGAAAAGATTATCCTAGTTCGTGATGATCTGACTCTAATCATAAATTTATTAGATTTATTCTAATTTTATTTATGATTTAATAGATTTAAAGTAGTTTTAAATTTAAAAATAAAATATTTTAGATTGCACGGACTGCCATAAGGTTATCCTGCTGTAAGGTTTATCCCATATAGTGAATAGGTTGTCCTAGTACGTGCTGATCTAAAATATTGATCATAAAATTTTAAATTAGATCTAAAAGATTTTATGATCTAATTAAAAATATTTTAATCTAATTTTAATTTTCATAAATATGTTAGATTTGATCTAGAAGGATTTATGATTGATTATTATTGAAACTATTTCAATTACATGAATATGTTTATATTAGATCTAAAGTAGATTCATGTTTATGTTACTTGCATATTGATTATGAATCAAACATGCAACTTGATTGATAGAACCATGTTATAAAAAAGTTTTACAAACATGAAAATTATTTTCAAAAAGCCAAACCCCAACCCTCAGCCCAAAACTTAAATAAGAATTAAGAAGTTATTTGATTAGGTTCTAGGATTGTAAATTGAAGATCCTATGACACGAATCATAATACATTGGATTAATGGGTTAGTGGGGATTAGGTCTATTAATTGAGTTAGATCTAGGGTTAGATTAAAGAATGGATTTAATTAGAGAATTGACTAAATCTAATTAATTATTGTCTTAGATTAGATCAAGGATTCTCTAGATCAATTGCAATGATTATAGTTGGTCAAGTCCATGTCTTTAACAAGACCTAAGATGGACTTGATTCTTGGCTACACGGTCTAGCATGAACTGTTAGGTTGATCTAATTGAAACTAATTAAACCAGTTGGTGTCTAAGATAAATCGGACCAGTGGTTCTTAATTGGTAGCCCACTTACCTGACCATTTCTGATGGCGTCTAAGGCAAGCCTGGTAGATCCTTCCACTGATCGAACTTACCTAGCCTCTTGGTGAGATTATATTTTAATCAGATCACTTAACTATTCAAGCTGACCCATGTCAGCTAGGTAAATCAGTTTGACTGATTTAGGTGCTTCTAGACTAGCCTATTAATGATCTCCCTTAAGCTGACTTGGTGAAGTTAGTGGGAGGATCATGACAAGCTGGTTAATCTGACATACTCGCTTCTATAAATTAAATCCTCTAAAATTATTAGATTTCTAAAATAAAATCATTATATGATAACTGAATCATAGCCTTCCATTAAAGTGGATGATAATGGGTCCATCAGTTGGATAATCATTGGAGGCCCAAAGGCCTGGTGCTTATCGATTAATGGAATTATCATTCATTATATGATCTCTTGGATACATCTTTCTAAATGGTGGTCAAATGGGCCAACCAAAGTTGGATCTGATTATTCATTGATTGGATGAGCCAAGTATGGTCATGTTAATGATTGAACCTAACTGGACCCTTTTCTGAGAAGGCCAAAGCCAACTGATCAGGGCCTGAGGCAAAATTTAATTACTAAAAATTATTTAGAGAAATAATTGATTATGAATCTATCCTTAGATGTACATGGGTGGGCCAACTAAAGTTGGAATCATGTACAGTCTATATGGATTCTAGTACCCACTAAGAAATTAGGATAATTCCTTAAATTAGAGGTAGAGGCTACCAATTCGAATAAAATAGTGAAAAAAATCTTTTGATTAAAGTCCAAATCTTTAGATTTAATGAATCAATTACTAATTAGATTTTGATTTTTCTTTATACAGACATGGCCACTTTTCTATCGTTTCGATCATTATTAGACAATGATAAGTTGGTGGGATCCAACTTCGATAGCTGATACTAAAAGTTGAAGATTGTCCTAGAGCATGAACGGATCCTATATGAGCTGACAGACCTGCACCTGAGGAGCTAGCCATCAATGCACGTGGAACAATCAAAGACACTTATCAGCAGTGGCTTAGTGACCAAACCACAGTATGCTACATTATGCTGGCTGCGATGAACGACGAGTTCAGTTGCAGGTTTGAGACAGCTCAGCCAAATGAAATTCTTCAAGTGTTGGAGGATTCTTTTGGCACACTTGATGATGTTGAGAGGCACAAGACTAATTGCGCCATCTTTAATGTCAAAATATAGGATGGAGCCTCTGTCACTAATCATGTACTGTATATGATCAAGCTGAAAGAGTGCTTGAGCAAACTCAGCTTTTTCTTGCATGAACAACTTGGAAAAGATGCAATACTGAACTCATTGTCAAAGTCATATCTTTCTTTTCTTACTCATTACAGAATGACAAAACCTGAAGTAAACTACCATGGCTTACTGGCACTACTATAAAAAAGAGCTACAACAGTAATTCGTAACCACTATCATAGTCCAAAAAATTATTGTCATAGGCTATGGCAGCGATTTTCTAACTACTGCTACTACGACGGTCGTCGTAGCCCTATGGCAGCGGTTGTTACAATAGTTGTTTGAACCGCTGCCATAGATAGCCTATTGGAGTGGTTTATAAATCGCTATAATAGATCGATCTATAGCAGTGATTATGTAACCGCTACCATAGTTAATCTATAGCAATGGTTATATAACCACTACCATAAGTAATCTATAGTAGCGATTTCTTAACAACTGCCATAGATCTAATGCAGTGATTGGCACCATTTACATCAGCAACCTATGGCAGTGGTTGGCATGGATATAGCAGCGATTATAAAATCACTATCATAGATCTTGAATAATTAAAAAAAATAATTTTTTTTATATATTTTATCTAATAAATATAGATATATAACATAAAAAAATATAATAAACATAAAAATTATTCTGAAGCTAAAATTTTATTATCGAATAAAATTTATTATAATATTTTTTTAAAAAAATAAAATACATCAAAAGTCTCCTAAATCTATATCATCATCATCATCATCGGGAGCCGAAGTCGGAGCTAGAGTTGAAGCTGGTGCTGGAGCCAGAGCTAGAGTCAAAGTTGGAGCTAGAGCTGAAATACAGACCAACATATCCTCGAAGCCCGTGACTCCAAAATACGTGCTGAGCGTCAACATCATGTCTCTCACGGTGCCCTCCAGATGAGATGCGCTCTCCTCAGCTCGATCTACCCATGTTGCAGCATGATCTATCCATGCCAATGCCTCCTCAAGCTCCTTTTAGCTGACGATACCGAAAGTCTATGAGGAGACACTTACCTCAGATCAGTAGCTCATTGGCGTGTGTTCGGGCCTACATCAAATCCTCCTAGAGTGCTCAGGCCCCAAGACCTGAGACAGATGGTCATGGGGCTCAGAGGTATCTAGGCCCTTGCTCGTGAGTGCATCTAACTGATTCTATAATTATAAATTAAAATAAAATTTTATAAGAAATGCTATAATACTAATCATATATACTAATATATTTAATACTTACAAAAATATACCCGATCATGGCATTCATCGACCTACCCATCTTGTCCGTGTGACTGGATTGGAAGATCTTGCTATGGCTGGGCATCACTCCATCTCTCATCAGCTATAATAAAGAATAAATTTATCAAAAAGATGATAAAAAATATGAATTTAATTTATCTAGTAAGATTTAGAATTAATTACCCCTCTATGCACACGACTAGCCATAGACTCGCGGCCTAGAGTGTGCGTATACTTCTGGGCTACACGATTCTTCTAGTTTTGATGGGAGGTAGCCTAACAAGTATTCAAATAAATAATATATATTTAAAAAATATTTAAATAAAACTTTAAGTGTATTGAAAAATTCAAAAGTTATAAATTTTACCTCAAACTCCTAGCTCCGCTAATGTCTAACCATCCTCTCCCACTGATTCGGAGGATAGTCCTGTATCCAAGAAACAAGCTCCTCTAGAGTATCACATCGATGCTCGAGCCATCCTCTATAGAGCTTGATCTTGTAATCCCGGTATAACTTTTCGATCTTCTTCAGTCGGGCATCTCGAGCTCTCTCATGATCGAAAAAGTCATACCTCCTCTGTACAAATTTATCAAAAATCAGTTACAAAATTATTCTAATCAAATATATATAGTGTAAACATATAAAATGCATAAATATAACTAAGATGCACGTATTTACCCATATCTTCTTCCATACTCGATCTCCGACGGCAGCATCCATCAAATGCTAGTCTCTAGGTTCTACGGGAATGATGTCCAACCACCTCATAAGCACTCTAAAAAAGGAATGCATCTCCCGCATGGTCTTCCCTACCGACCTTTCCTCCGCATTGTAATAGACCATCACCTGATGCTGGCGGTTCCACACATGTGCCATACATGTGGGATCGTAAAATATCCGGCTAGATGATGCACCTACAATATAAATACGTTATGTAAATATATAAGTATACAAATACTATATAAAAAAAAAAGTTATACTAATATAATAAAAATGTACACTTAGATGCCTGCGTAGTAGCATGTGCCTCAGATATGGGCTATGGTAGAGACTCAGCTGCCGATGGAGTAGATGCCGCTGGTGAAGTAGATGCCGATGGTGGAGGTCCCCTAAGTAGCCAATGCTGAAGTGGACGGAGTATGCTCCGACTGCTTTTGGATGCTGAACTGTGCATAACCCACCAAGGGGCAGGGGTGAAAGCTAGATGGCATTTCGGTGCCATCGTAATCTACAACGTTAATAAATATTAATCAATATAACATGTTGAACAATAATATTAGTATAGCATCAATAAATAATCTCTAATATGTACACTAATCAATTGATGGGTCTATCGTTACGCAATGCAATAAACAAAAGCAATAAGATATAAACATCTGGAAAATGTTATACAATAAATTCTATAACATGAATTATATTCATAAATAATTAATGATGAACAATAGTCATAGATCTGATATCTTAAGCGAACCTTGGTGTTAATCCAAAAACTCGAAAGAAGAACAAAGCAGATGATGGTGGCACCTTAGGGCTTAAAGTTGGAACCTTAGAGAGACATATCAAATTCTATTCACTCGAAAGTCGAGCTGGCTCCATACCTGAGACAGTCGGCTTCATGCCTGAGACATCCAGTTTGGGTCCTTCCCCAGCCAACTCGATCATGGCCCGAGCCGGCTCGGCTATGTATCCAAGCCAGCACGACTGTGTGCCATTCCCTCAATCACTCCCTCTCTCCCTCTCTCGATCTCTCTCGCCAGTGACGGTGGTGAGGCCGAACGCCTCCTTTCTAGCTTTTCCATATGTTGATCTTTCTCTCTTCCTCTCTCGATCTCCCTCATCAGTGAGGTCAGAATCCATCCCTCCCTCTCTCACTCTCTCGATCTCCCTCGTCGGCAAGGCCAGACCCCATCCCTTCTAGTGATGTCGGCATGGCTGGACCCGCTCCCTCCCTCTCTTGCTCTCTCCATCTCCCACTCTCCCTCTCTTGATCTCCCTCGTCGGTGAGGTCGGACCCCCTCCCTCTAAATGATGGCGACGAGGTCGGATCCCTCCCTTCCTCTCTCAAGTACAAACCCATCAGATATTCGAATTTGAATCTGGTACCAGTAATTAAAATTGGATCCAAATCTAAATATCCAGATTTCGATCTGAATCCAATCCATTGATAGATTTAGTCCACAACCATTGATATGGCACGACCCAAGGCTACCACCATGGCACGGCCCAAAAATTATGGCATATAAAAAATTATAATATTTATAATAAATATTTATAATATTTATTATAAATATTTTATAAATTATTATAAATATATATAATTAATAAATAATACTATAAAATTAAAAAATATATATACCTGTGGCTATAGAGAGCGGGTCACATCGAAAGCTCCGAGGGTCGTCGACGATGATGCTAGAGGAGGACGACGGTACTAGAGATAATCTATGAAATAAAAGCAGGATAGTGAGATAGAGAAGAGACAAAAAGAGGAAAGAGAGAGAGAGAGCAGAGCGATGGGGATGGGGGGGGGGGACAGTGACGAGGAGGTCGAAGGAGGCTTCGCACTCGTCAGAATCCGAAAGGGGGGGGGGTCAGGAGGGGGGTGGATGGGGGTTTGCTAAAGGAGGGGTTTTACAGGGGGCTGAGGGAGGTCGGATGGGGGTTCGCTGGATGGAGGGTTCTCTGGGGACCAAGGGAGGGTCAGATAGGAGGGTGGGAGGGATTTTGCGAGGGGCTGAGAAGGATGGAGGGGGTCGTCGGAGGAGGGGTTTCGTGGGGGCCGAGAGAGGGTCAGATGGGGGTTCGCAGGAGGGGAAGTTTCGCTGGGGGCCGAGGGAGGGTCGGATGGAGGGGTGGGGGTTGATAGGGAGGGTGGTCGGGATGGGGGGGTCAGAGGGGGGAGGGGGAAGGAGGGCCGGCATCGACTGAGGGGGAAGGAGGGGCGACGCCGACCGAGGGGAAGGAGGGGCCGAGGGGGGGGGAAGGAGGGGCGATGCCGGTCGGGGGAGGAGGGACAACGCTGTCCGGGGGGGAAGGAGCCTCACCGACGATGAAGAGGAGGAGAGAGAGATCGAGCATGCACGAGAGAGAAGAGAAAATTTGAGAATTTTTAACCTAATCTACGGCAGCGGTTATCAAACCGCTACCATAAATCTACGAGAGTGGTTATCCAAAATTGCTGCCATAGATCTATGGTAGCAGTTCTATAACTGCTGCTGTAGATCTATAGCAGTAGTTTTTGATAACCGCTGCCATAGATTAAAAATATTATTTTTTTATTATTTTTAAATATTATATAATTTTAAAATTTAATATCCATCTTCACTGTTCATTATCTAAATAATTATCATTAGAGTGTCATCGCAAAAGGTTGCCTTGATTCGATAGCCCTAGCTTCATTGATCAAAAAATTTTGATTTTGATGATTACGAATAATGATGTGATGATTTGATAGATGAAGACCTTCGACGGATCCAAAAATCTACAACGATGATTTTGATGATGTTTGTAGTATACTATCAAAGTTTTACTTCAATTGAATATCATTATCATGGTCAATTTAGTATGGAATGATTTCAATCGTTAAATTAGAAACAAGCGATCAAAGGATTAAACAACATCTGATTATGAGATAATTTTTTAATTAAATAATTTTTATTATAATTTTAAATATTTTACATGATGATGATAGTAAAATTTAAATCATTTTCATATAAACTGTTCATGTTAAGCAGATATTACAAAAGCACGAGCATAACAACCAATGAAGTTTCAGAATGGTTACTAGAAGACGTATAGTTTTAGATTGTTCTTCATCTCATGAGTTAAGTTTTATAATCACCACCATAAAAAATAATTAAAATAGTAGCCAAGATCATTTATAAAAAAAATTATCTCATAATCGAACACCGTTTGGTCCTTTGATCACTTGTTTATCATTTAACGGTCAAAACTAATCTATACTAAATTGACCAAGATAACGATATCCGATTGAAGTAAAACTTTGATAGTATGCTACAAATATCATCAAGATCATCATTGTAGATTTTTGGATCCATCGAAGATCTTCATCTATCAGATTATCGCATCATCATTTGTGATCATCGAAATCGAATTTTTCTGATCGACAAAGCTAGAGCCATCGGATTGAGGCAACCTTTTGCGATGACACTCTAATGATAATTATTTAGATAATGAAGGATAAAGATCGATATTAAATTTTAAAATTATATAATATTTTAAAAAAAAGTAGAAAAAATATATGGCTGCGGTTATAATTAACCACTGCCATAAATCAGATTATAACAGCGGTTCCTACTAACCGTTGCTATAGGTCCAACTTATGGCAGCGGTTACAATGAACCACTGCTGTAGATCGACCTATGGCAATGATTTTTTATAACCACTGCTATAGGTCCGACCTACGGTAGTGATTTTCTTTAACTACTGCTATATGTCGGATCTATGGCATCGGTTACAAAAATCGTTGCCATAGGTCTGACCTATAGCAGCGGTTAATGAAAATCACTATGGTAGAAGCTATGGCAGTGGTTTCAAAAATTGCTGCCATAGTATGCACAACCATAAGCCATTTTTGTAGTAGTGTGAGGTTACTTCAGAACTTTGAGAAGGATCACCAGCTCCATAAAGAGTCAGTGAACTTAGTGGGAGGTTCATCTTCTGATTCTCGATCCTTTAGAAAAGAGAAGAAGAACAAGAAGAAGAAAATAAAGAAGGTGCAAGTTCAAGCTGGGACATCAGTGTAGAGCCAGACCAGGAAGATCAAGCTCGATAAGAGTCAAGTTGAATGCTTCTTTTGCAAGAAGCGGAGGCACTAAAAAAGGAACTGTCCTCAGTACATTATCTCCCTAGATCCGAATAGGCAGAGAAAGAAGTAAGCTATTGCTGGGCAAGATATTTATATGATAACTTCTTGTAATTTTTTTATTTATGATATTACTGACTGGGTATTGGATATCGATAGCCTTTACCATATTTGCAATTCGTTACAGGGGTTGCAAGTCAATAGAAGATTCGAGCAAAGTGAGAGATTCCTAAATGTTGGAGATGGAAGATCAGTTCTAGCTTTAGAAATTTTGAAACTTGTATTTGAATCTCATACCATTGTTCTTAGTGATTATCATTTCTATCCTAGTTTTTTTTAAATATCATTTCTGTAGGCCTTTTGACCATGAACAATTATGAAATTTTAATAAAGAAAGGAGTTTGTAATATCATTGTGAATGGTGTTACTACTTTTTATGGATAATTGAATAATGGTGTATATATGTTATCACAAGCTGTTAGTGTAGTCTATTCTACTAGCAAGCATCCTAGATTAGATATTGTATCAGATATCTACTTATGGCACTGTAGGTTAGGTCATATAAATAAGAACAGGATAAATAGGTTGACTTAAGAGGGAATCCTCAAAGTCAATGATTGTGAATCACTTCCAACATGTGAGTCTTGTTTTCTTGGTAAAATGACCAAGTCGCCTTTTACTATAAAAGGTGAGAGAGCCAATGAGCTCTTAGGTCTAGTACATACTGATGTATGTGGACCAATGAGCATAAGTATCAGAGGTGGATATGTCTACTTCATCACTTTCATAAATGATCTATCCAGATATGGATATGTTTATCTGATGAAACATAAGTCGGATTCTTTTGAAATGTTTAAATGATTTCGAAGTGAAGTAGAAAAATAAACTAGGAAGAGTATTAAAACTCTTTGATCTAACCGAGGAGGAGAATACCTTTCTAGTGAGTTTCTCATATATCTAGGAGAGAATGAAATTTTCTTCCAATGGACTCCTTCTGAAATACCATAACATAATGGTATGTTTGAAAGAAGGAATCAGACTTTGTTAGACATGGTTCAATCTATGACGGAATTTGCCAGCTTGTTGATATCCTTCTAGGGATATACACTCGAATTGACTTGTTATCTATTAAATAGGATTTTAAGTAAGTCTGTAGTTAAAATCCCATATGGGATATGGACAGGGCATAAGCCAGCACTTTCACACCCTAGGGTTTGGGGCTGCCCAGCTTATGTTAAACGGTTAGTTACAGATAAACCTAGATGTAGGTCTGACAAGTGTACATTCATAAGTTATCCAAAAGAGCCCAAAGGATACTATTTCTACCATGCTAATGAACAAAAGGTGTTCGTCAGCCTTAGGACAACCTTTTTGGAAAAGGAGTTCTTTGGTGAAGGAACTGTTGCCTCTAAGGTTGAACTTGATGAAGTTCAACAGGTAGAAAGTCCGACACAAAATGTTGAACCTAAGTTAGATTTGATCAGATCAGATCCGAAGCCTAGTGAACCCACACCATTAAGGCGATCCGATAGAGTACCGTGCCATCCGGATAAATACTATGGATTCTTGGTCCAGTATGGTAACTCCATCAAACTCGATGAGAATGATGAGGATCCGATCACTTATATGGATGCGATGTAGAGATCCGACTCTGAGAAATGGCTAGAAGCCATGAGATCCAAAATGGATTCCATGAAGGTCAATGATGTATGGACATTAGTTGACCCACCTGAAGGAGTTAAAACCATTGAGTGTAAATGGATCTTCAAAAGAAAGAGTGGCACAGACGAAAAGGTCGAGATCTATAAAATCCATCTAGTTGTCAAAGGGTATCATCAATGTTATGGTATTGACTATGATGAGACGTTCTCCCCTATGGCAATGCTCAAATTCATTCAGATCATGCTTGTCATTGCTATCCATCTAGACTATGAGATCTGGCAGATGGATATGAAGACAGCTTTTCTAAATGAAGACCTAATCGAAGAGGTGTATATGATATAACCTGAAGGATTCACATCCATAGATGAGTCCAAGGTGTGCAAGCTTTAGAGATCCATTTATGGATTGAAGCAGGCATCTCAGAGTTGAAACATGCATTTTGATAAAGTAATCAAAATATATTACTTCGTTAAGAATGGAGAAGAATCCTACATTTACAAATGGACAAATGGTCCAATAGTGGTATTTCTTATTTTGTACATGGATGACATTCTCTTAATTGAAAATGATATCCTTGTACTACAAGGAATAAAAGTCTGATTGTCATCATAGTTCTCCATGAAGGACTTGAGTGAAGCATCCTACATCCTAGGGATGAAGATCTATAGGGTTAGATCTAAAAGGATACTTGGTATATCCCAGTCCACATGCATAGAAACTGTGCTGAAGAGGTTCAGCATGGAGAATTCCAAAAAAGGCTATCTTTCGATAGGCCAAGGAATTTCTTTCTGTAAGAAGGATTGTCCGACAACTCTTGAAGAGAAAGAGCGTATGAGTAGAATTCCATATGCTTCGGCAGTGGGATCTATTATGTATGCAATGATATGTACGAGATCAAACGTGGCATACTCACTAGGAATAGTGAGTAGATACCAGTCTGATCCTCGAGAAAATCACTGGAAGGTGGTTAAAATCATTCTTAAGTATTTGAGAAATACTAAGGACCAATGGTTGGTTTATGGTGAGTTAGATCTGAAGCTTGTAGGATTTACAGACTCCAACTTTCAATCTGACCATGATGACAGTAAAAGTGTATTGGGGTATATCTTTACTCTAAATGATGGAGCCATCTGCTGAAAAAGTTTCAAACAGCATACAATGGCTAACTCTTTTTGCGAAGCAGAGTACATGGCAGCATTAGATGCAGCAAAGAAAGCCATATGACTGAGGAAGTTCATCACCGAGCTTAGAGTAGCATCTTCTATTGATGGTCCAATCTTGCTCTACTGCGATAGCACTGGCGCCATAGCTCAAGCAAAGGAATCCAAGGCACACCAGCGGACAAAACATATTTTGCACCGCTTTTATTTGGTCCGTGAGATCATGGTGACATCGATCTTCAGAAGATCGATGAAAAGGAGAACCTAGCCGACCCCTTCACTAAAGCCCTTACAATCAAGGAGTTCGACAATCATAAGTCGAAGATGGGTATTAGATACTGTGCTGAGTGGCTTTAAGATAAGTGAAAGTTGTTAAAAATTGTGTCACAAAGTCAATCGTCGGTCTATTGATGGTTGAGCTATTTTATAATTATAATTAATTTATTAATTAATAAAAAATATTTTGGCATCTTTTTTCGTCATAAATTTACATCTTCTAATGAACTCTATTGTTGTGATGAAGTTCTTAGGACTATTAAATTTTGATAAAGAGAAGATTTATCGATTAATTTTTAAATTTGTTCACGATCAAATGATAGGCTGTTAATTAGGATAACAGTATCTATCGAGCATAGATTGCTATATGTCATACAGGTTGATTGTCCTCTTAACCAAGGAGTATGGAGATACTGGTATGGCATATAGGTGAGATGTATGGATACATCATCATTAAACGTGACCAACTCTAGAGCATTCTGCTATCAAGAATGTCTCTAATGGGATATAGGTATAAGTATCCCTTAGATCTGAAATCACCTCAGTGACTTGCAAGCAACTCACTGTGCTTTGGTACCGAACTAACTAAATTTCTAATTCAGCAATAGAAGGCTTTTGGGCATAGTCAAGTACTTACAAAGTTGGAGTATGATTAAGATGGAATTGACCACTCCAAGAGTTGGACAAGAATGTATCACTGTATTTCAATATAGCAAAATCTTGACTAGGATAATCCATCAGATGGATTTGATATTTTGAAATATAATGTGGACAACCTTATCAGAGTTGACAGTTGAATTCTAAGGTGTCCTACGAGCATTATGGTCAAGGGGATGAATTATATGGAAACTATATCCACATAAATTCTAAGGATGGTGTTCTACACCTTCGACCTATCCGACCGTCGGGTAACATTACTAGATGGTCACTTTGATTGGTATAAAAATTTATTCCTATGCTACTGATTTAGGTTGGGACCTATGAGGTCATACACATTAGAGTTCACATTCCGATCGGATGGTTGATCAGTGATTTAGAATCATTTTAGGATTAAACAATCAATATGATTGATGTTTAACCTAGTGCAAGTATTATTGGAGGATCGATTAGCAATTCAATTGCTAATTAGCTTAATTTGATTAAGTCAGAAGGCTAAGATTAAGTTTAATTAAATATGATTTAATTAGATTTATTTTTGGGCTTGATGGAATCAAGTTTAATTGATTTATTGAATAAGCCAAGTGCAAGGATGTATTAGTCCTAGTCTAACTAGGATTCGGATTAACCAATTTTTTAATTTAATTAAAAAATAAATTAAAATTAAATATAATTTAATCTAATTTAATTAAGTTCTTAAATGGGTTAGGATTTTATTTAATTTGATTGATTTAATCTTAATTTTATTTGATTAAAAGATCTTGTTTGACCAAGTCAAAATAGGAGTCCTAGTCACAAAATAGGAGTCCTAGTGTGACTAGGACTCCCTATCACTTACGCCACTTAATTCTCACACCCCATGCCCTTTTTGTTTTGTTTCTTACATAAAAATTCTCCACTCCCATGGCTTCTCATGCTCTCTTTCTCTCCTTCTTTTTTCATAAGGCAATTTGTTGGAAGACCAAGTCAAAAGAGGAGTTAGTTTTGCTTAGGATTCTATGAGATAGAATCCTTATTGACCAAAACACCTTCCCTGGAGTGCCGCCGTCTCTTTTAATTAATTTTTTTCTTATTTTATTAAAATAATCTTCTTTTTTATGCACCCTCTCTTGTTGGTCCATGCCAATAATTGTGGAGGAGGCACCCACCATGTTTGGATATTCCTAGTCTAGGATTTTGATCTAACTTGGACTCTTCTTTTGGTCTATTTATTGGATGAATTTTATTCTAATTTTTTTATGAAATATAAATCTTTGGGAGAGATTTGGGGTGTGCAAAAATTAGAAGAAGAGGTTCCTTGGGCGTGGGGGTTCCATAGGCACCAAACTAGGTGTCTAGGTGAGAGAAAAGAGAAGAAAAGGAGGATCTTCTTCTAGGGCTATTTTATTTTCAATCGCTCCTCCTTTCTTTGAGTTTTTTCTAAGAGTGTCTCAGATTAGTAAATTCTCTTCTTCCTTCTCACATTTTGGAGAGTCTAAATTTTGAAGAAGAGAGCATCGGATCGACCATCGAAGAAAGATCAGCATAGTACTAGCATGTTGTGTTGATTTCCTGCATCAGAATCTCTTATCGTATTCATGGGCTCATGTGGATGACTTTTAGAGGCCTAACGCATGTGCAGCTCATGGCTTCATCCTCATGCTCAGATTAGCAAGTTAGGATGTTTAACTTGCTCAGGTAATAGATCTGATCTATTAACTTCATACCTGCATTTGATGTAATGTAGATCTAGGTTGATTTGATCAATCTTTTCTTTCTTATTTGATTTTAATTTTTGATTTAATATCATGTCTTGATCATGTAATAGATCTGAATCTAGGTATTTATATATTTATTTAAATAAATATTTAATTTATTTAAGTCTTTCATTGTATGATCTTTAAAAAGTTTTAAGATCTACCCGTGAAATTCTAGATCTGATTCCTTCAAATATTAACACTTACCTCTAAATCTAAGAGAGCCTTATAAATGTGGGTTTCTCCTATAGTGCATGAAATAGTAGGAGATCTTGGATCTTTGTAATTTACTGGCATATGATTTGATAGATAAGAACTCACACTTGCTGCCGGGAAGGCTCTTTTAGGTACATTAGTGATCTTCTTTTTGGTATATAGATTCTTAAGGAATATAGCAAAGATTGGGATCTGCTGGATCATATCTAGTAGAGGAATGTTCACTTTTACCTGCTTAAAGAACTCTAAAATTTTGTCTAATTGGGCTGAGTTTTGGTTGGGCTTCAGTTTATTTGGGAAGGGAGCTACAACATTAGTAGTTGGTCTATCAGATTTAGGTATGGGCTCAACTGGTGCATTAAGATTTTCATTAGATTCAGACATTTCAGGTTCCTTGGACTAGCTCTGGTTAGAACTTAGTTTAGGTAGTGGTTCATCTTGAAGGGAAATCCTGATTTTCCGATCTTGGTTCGTCCAGATCTGATCAGATCAAGAGATATATTTAAAAAAAAATTTTCTTGATCCCAATCAGATCTTGATATGTTTCAGATCTGATTCTTATTATTTTAAAAAATAAAATAAAATAAGATAAATTAAATCAAATTTAATTTATCTGATTTGGGTAATCCTATTACCCTGTAGATGATCCTGATTGCAGCGGAAGGTTCTGGATCTAGCCATGCAAGCGCTTGGCCTCTACCGGTATCCACTCAGGTTGGATCTGGAGATCCTCTTCTTCTCTATCACGCCTCCAAAAATTAAATTTGGATCTGATCTGGAGGATCTTCAAAACTCTTTTGAAGATGAGCAGTCGTCCTTTGCAGCAGCGCAGCCTTCTTATTTTGATCGCCTTTCTTTGATCTGAATCGCACCAACCAAGGTCCAAAACTCCTTTTGGACGTGGAGAGCAGAAGGGGAGAAGAGACTATGGCATGGAGGAAGGAGGGGAGAGGCAGCCTTGGGGCATGGAGAAACTCTGATCTCATCAATCTGCATTCTTACAATCTGAGTTGGGCGCAGGGTCTTATTTATAGACTAGCTGTGATCCAACTCCTCTTCTTCCCAACCAATCACAACCCTTTGTGAAATCAGATCTAAATCTGATTGGTGGGAATAGAGTCCCCTGGATTCCTCCTTAGAGGGCGCCTAAGACCAGTCAAAGTTGGTTCTTAGAAGAACTCTAATTGGAATCCAAAAAGGAGATGGAGTCCTTGTCCAACAAGGACTCCTAGGCGCCTCCAACTTGGGCACACGCCTAGGGTGGCGTGCGCCCTTCTCCTTGCCAGGTTCTGGCAGGGGGACAGGCCCCCACCAGCTCTCCAATAGGTGCATGACATGTGGTCAAAAGTCAAAGTGTCAATGGTCAACGTTTGACCAGTCAAAGGTAGACTTTTGACCAAAGTCAAAGAACAAGAAATGGCAGGTGACCAAAAATGGCAGGTAATGTCTTACAAAATAAGACAACCTTTTCTGAACTTGGACAACCTCCAGTCAGACCATATGAAGGCCTCTGATTGAGCACAAACTCCTTTGGCTCAGACAGGACAACTTATTTATGATAGTAAAAGAAGAACGTTAGGTTCAATCGAGTGCTAGCACGATTTCCTTGAACCTAATTGAATCTCATTCAGATCAATTGAACTAGATCAGTTCAATTGATGATCACCAGATTCAAACCCTTGTTTGTGTGACCCAGTTAGGTTCAGTTCTGTATGGTAATGGGATATGTCATGATCTCTATCATCGACATCATCGAAACTCCTTTCGATGGATCAGAACTCTTCTGATTCGAACAGCTAGAATGATCGATCATCTAAATCATTCTAATTGCTCCCAAAATCCACCAGTGACACCTAGCAGTATATGGTGGCAACCCATCAGAGCTGAATGCGAACCTCTTGGTGCAGCTACCTGTGTGATTAAGTTCTTCTATCTTGAGCCCCGATCAGATTAGGGTTAAGGTGAACTCGTCAAACCCTAGTCTCTGTCATATGATGTAATCATTCGATTCGAGTCCAATGTGAAAATCTAAATAGAAACTCTTTCTATTATTTCACTCTACCATGGCCATGGGCTTTCTGGACTTGATTCTCATGATCATCATAGGGCTGCTCCTCTACCACCGAGGTAGATAGATTCCATCTTGATGCAATCCAGTTCCTACAATGAACATGTCATAGCCAACATACACCTCAGGGTTCCATATGGCTAGGAGACCGAGTAATGGTGTAGTCAAACTATAACACCCTCAAGGTGAACTGCCGATGCATCTCAGGTCAAAGAACCAGACACACTACTGCAGCATCGAGTCAGTCATTGACGAGAAGGTAGACTCCCTAATGACTACTCGAGGTGGTCACGCTCAGTGCCCTCGTTCTCTAACGAGTACCTGTACTCTCGCTCCGGTGTCTCCACACCGTAGACTCAAGACTCATCTACTAAAGAGAAGCGATTGTACACCAACCTTCCGGATCAATCACCATCCTCGTGATGATCCTATGGTCAGGAGCAATTTATGAGTTAATAATGATTATTCATGTCTTAAATTTTCAACTCTTGAAAATATGAATTATCATTACCATTAACTCAAAGGATGTATCACAGACACTAAATACACATATGTGATAGAAAATAACCCATTTATTGATTTTAGTCAAAATTATAATTTTGCCCCTAGAAGTGTATTACAAGTGTCAGCCAATTCTGGCTTCTAGGGCACATATATCTAACAATCTCCCACTTGTCCTAAAGCCAATTGGCTACAAGTCTAAGTCCCATCTTCTCAAGGTGGGCTTCGATCTTCTGCTGGCCCAACGGCTTTGTAAGTGGGTCTGCCACATTATCTGCGGAGTTGACTCTCTTGACCTCGACGTAACCCTTCTCGAGGTAATCGCGGATGAGGTGGTATCGCCGCTCAATATGCTTGGATTTCATTTGCTATGGAACTCTGATGGCATTACTCCGAGCAGCAAACTTCTTGTAGAATGCTTCCTTCGCAGCAGCATATATTCTGCTCCATGGTGGAATCTTTCGTTTGCTTGGAACTCTTCCAGCTCTCCACCATTGCACACAAACAGACTCCCAGATGTCGACTTTCGATCATCTATATCGGACATGAAGTCCGAGTCTGTGTATCCCTGGACTTGGAGTTCTCCGTTACCAAAGACCAACATCATATCCTTAGTTCTTCTCAAGTACTTAAGGATACATTTCACAGAAGTCCAGTGTTCTTCACCTGGATTTGACTGATATCTGCTTGTGACACTCACAGCATGGGCTATATCAGGTCGTGTACATAGCATGGCATACATGAGGCTCCCTATTGCAGAAGCATAAGGGATCTTGCTCATGCGTTCTATTTCCTCAGGTGTGCTGGGGCACATCTTCTTGGAAAGATGAATACCATGTCTGAAGGGTATTAATCCCCTCTTAGAGTTTTCCATACTAAACCTCTTTAGTACTTTCTCTATGTACATCTTCTGTGAAAGTCCTAGCATCCTATTCGGTCTATCCCTATAGACCTTAATTCCTAGAATAAAGGATGCTTCACCTAGGTCTTTCATGGAGAATTCCTTGGACAACCACATCTTGACTGATGTCAACATGGGAATATCATTCCCAATAAGGAGGATGTCATCCACGTACAATACGAGGAAGACAACAGCGCTCCCACTGACCCTTTTGAAAACACATGGTTCCTCTTCATTTTTGATGAAACCAAACTTTTTGATCACATCATTGAAACGAGTGTTCCAGCTCCGAGATGCTTGCTTAAGTCCATATATGGACCTTTGCAGCTTGCAAACCTTGTGATCAGTATCACTGGATGTGAAACCTAGCGGCTGTTCCATATAGATATCTTCCTCAAGATATCCATTTAAGAATGCCGTTTTCACGTCCATTTGCCATATTTCATAATCGAAATAGGCTGCAACAGCAAGCAATGTGCGGATGGATTTTAGCATAGCTACTGGGGAAAAGGTATCCTGATAGTCTATGCCTTCGCGTTGACTATAACCTTTTGCCACCAATCTAGCCTTGAATGTCTCCACATTCCCATCTGCACCAATCTTTCTCTTGAAGATCCATTTACATCCAATAGGTACTATACCTTCTGGTGGATCTACCAAGGTCCAGACTTGGTTTGAGTGCATCGAGTCAATTTCTGACTGCATTGCCTCTAGCCATTTCTCGGAGTCGATATCTGATATCGCCTCGTTGTAGGTTTTGGGATCATCACCATGAGCACCATTACCTACGAGGAACATTTCCTCTACATCCTCTGAAATAATACCTAAGTATCTTTCAGGGGGACGGGAAAACTCTTTCCGATCTACGAGGTGGAGGAGGTAGTGTTCTTATTGGCTCAACCTGATTTGGTTCCACTTGGTCCTTAGCTCGTTCTGCTTGTGAGACTTTCTCATCAAGCTTGATCTGCTTTTCCAATGCCGCTATCTTGAATAAACTATTTTTCAAGAAAGATGGCATGTCGACTCACAATCACATTGTGGTCTTCTGGAATGTAGAAATAGTATCCTAATGACTCTTTAGGATATCCTATGAATCGAGCTCTGAAAGGACCTAAACTCTAACTTGTCCGCTTGTTGTCTTTTGACATGAGCCGGACAACCCCAAATTCTGAGATGACTCAGACTTGGTTTCTTACCGTGCCATATCTCATACGGTGTGGTAGGAACGGTTTTAGAGGGAACCCTATTCAGTAGATAGATTGAAGTTAACAATGAGTGTCCCCAAAGAAAATCAGGGAGGTCTGTGAAGCTCATCATGGATCGAACCATATCTAATAGAGTCCGATTTCTCCGTTCTGAAACCCCGTTGAGTTGAGGTGTTCCTGGTGGAGTCCATTGAGAGACTATGCCATTATCCTTGAGATAGTCTAGGAATTCCCTGCTAAGGTATTCACCTCCTCGATCTGATCGAAGAACCTTAATGGGTTTTCCTGTTTGTTTTTCTACTTCATGTCTGAATTCTTTGAACTTTTCAAAGGCTTCAGACTTGTGTCTCATAAGATACACATACCCATACCTAGACAGATCATCGGTAAAGGTAATGAAGTAGACAAAATTGCCTCTAGCCGGCACATCAAATGGGCCGCACACATCAGTATGTACTAGGGCAAGGAGATCTGTGGCCCTCTCCCCATGTCCAACAAAAGGGAGTTTAGTCATTTTGCCTTGAAGACAGGATTCACAAGTTGGATATGACTCGGAAGTCAATGGACTCAATAGCCCATTTTTCTCCAATTTGTTGATCCTATCTTCTGCTATATGACCTAATCTCAGGTGCCATAGATATCTGTCGTTTGGACTATCCCTAGGTCGTTTGGCATTCACGTTTTGCTCGATAGTTAGAACAGGTACATCAATATGTAGCTGATAAAGACCATTAATAAGGAAACCATTTGCAATTTTATTTCTTTCATAAAGAATGTTACAATGGTCCTTAAAGAAGGTGATCACATAACCTTCTTGTGCTAAGCATGAAACAGAAATCAAATTCCTGCTGGCTGCAGGCAGGCAAAATAACAGTCTTTCAAAACTAAGTCTAAACCAGATGGTAATCGAAGAGGGTATGTTCCCACGGCTACTGCAGCAACTCTTGCTCCATTACCAATGCGTAGGATCATGTCTCCATCCCTCAGCCTCCTGCTATCCTCAAGACCCTGCATAGAAGTGCACAGATGAGCACTAGAACCAGAGTCAAGCACCCAACTGGATGCAGAAGAAACCGTAAGGTTAGACTCAATAACGAGCATACCTCCAGAAGGACCTTCCTTCTTGTTCTTCAGGGTGGCCAGGTAAGTAGGGCAGTTCCGCTTCCAATGGCCGTCGCTGTTGCAATGGAAACACTTTCCTTTGCCATCAGCCTTTTTCTTCGATTCTGCCTTCTTCTTCTTTGATCCTTCCACCTTTTGCTTTTTCACAGACTTCTTTTTCTTTCCATAAGACTTTCTTTTGGAAGAAGTCCGTTCCATAGCAAGAACTGAGCCTTTAGAA